>JAVSCE010008807.1:0-45935 GCA_032199065.1 Smutsia gigantea | reverse complement strand
CCTTTTCAAACTGGGCTCCTTCATTCTTAGGGTAAATTCCTAGGAGTGGAATTCCTGGGTCAAATGGTATTTCTGTTTTGAGTTTTTTGAGGAACCTCCATACTGCTTTTCACAATGATTGAACTAATTTACATTTCCACCAGCAGCGTAGGAGTGTTCCCCTAATTCCACATCCTCACCAACATTTGTTGTGGTTTGTCTTTTGGATGTTGGCCATCCTCACTGGTGTGAGGTGATATCTCATTGTGGTTTTAATTTGCAATTCTCTGATGATTAGTGATGTGGAGCATATTTGCATGTGCCTGTTGGCCATCTGAATTTCTTCTTTGGAGAAGTGTCTGTTCAGCTCCTCTGCCCATTTTTTAATTGGCTTATTTGCTTTTTGTTTGTTGAAGTGCATGAGCTCTTTATATATTTTGGATGTCAACCCCTTAATGGATATGTCATTTATGAATATATTCTCCCATACTGTAGGATGCTTTTTGTTCTACTGACGGTGTCCTTTGCTGTACAGAAGCTTTTAGTTTGACATAGTCCCACTTGTTCATTTTTGCTTTTGTTTCCCTTGCCCAGGGAGATAAGTTCATGAAGAAATTGCTCATGTTTATGTCCAAGAGATTTTTGCCTATGTTTTTTTCTAAGAGTTTTATGGTTTCATGACTTACATTCAGGTCTTACATTTAGAGTATGGGGTTAGACAATGATCCAGTTTCATTCTCTTACATGTAGCTGTCCAGTTTTGCCAACACCAGCTGTTGAAGAGGTGACATTTCCCCATTGTATATCCATAGCTTCTTTATCGTATGTTAATTAACCATATATGGTTGGGTTATATCAGGGCTCTCTAGTCTGTTCCATTGGTCTGTGGGTCTGTTCTTGTGCCAGTACCAAATTAAATTGTCTTGATTACTGTGGCTTTGTAGTAGAGCTTGAAGTCAGGGAGCATAATTACCCCAGCTTTATTCTTCCTTCTCAGGATTGCTTTGGCTATTCAGGGTCTTTTGTGGTTCCATATGAATTTTAGAGCTATTTGCTCTAGTTCATTGAAAAATGCTGTTGGTATTTTGATAGGGATTGCATTGAATCTGTAGATTGCTTTAGGCAGGATGGCCATTTTGAAAATAATAATTCTTCCTATCCATGAGCACGGGATGTGTTTCCTTTATTGGTTTCTACTTTAATTTCTCTCATGAGTGTCTTGTAGTTTTCAGAGTATAGGTCTTTCACTTCCTTTGTTAGGTTTATTCCTAGGTATTTTATTCTTTTTGATGCAATTGTGAATGGAATTGTTTTCCTGATTTCTCTTTCTGCTAGTTCACCATTAGTGTATAGAATTGCAACAGATTTCTGGGTATTAATTTTGTATCCCACAACTTTGCTGAATTCAGATATTAGATCTAGTAGTTTTGGAGTGGATTCTTTAGGGTTTTTTATGTACAATATCATGTCATCTGCAAACAGGGACAGTTTAACTTCTTCCTTGCCAATCTGGAATGCCTTTTCTTTCTTTCTATGGTCTGATTGTCATGGCTAGGACCTCCAGAACTATGTTGAATAAAAGTGGGGAGAGTGGGCATCCTTGTCTTGCTCCCGATCTTAAAGGAAAAGCTTTCAGCTTCTCTCTGTTAAGTATAACGTTGGCTGTCATATATGGCCTTTATTATGTTGAGGTACTTGCCCTCTATACCCATTATGTTGAGAGTTTTTATCATGAATGGATGTTGAATTTTGTCAAATGCTTTTTCAGCATCTATGGAGATGATCATGTGGTTTTTGTCCTTTTTTGTTGTTGTTTTAGTGGAAGATGTTGATGGATTTTCGAATGTTGTACCATCCTTGTATCCCTGGGATGAATCCCACTTGATCATGATGGATGATCTTTTTGATGTATTTTTGAATTCGGTTTGCTAATATTTTGAGTATTTTTGCATATATGTTCATTAGGGATATTGGTCTGTAATTTTCTTTTTTTGTGTGGTGTCTTTGCCTGGTTTTGGTATTAGAGTGATGTTGGCCTCGTTGAATGAGTTTGTGAGTATTCCCTCCTCTTCTACTTACTTTTTGGAGAACTTTAAGGAGGATGGGTATTAGGTCTTTACTAAATGTTTGATAAAATTCAGCAGTGAAATCATCTGGTTCAGGGGTTTCGTCCTTAGGTCGTTTTTTGATTACCAATTCAATTTCTTTGCTGGTAATTGGTCTATTCAAATTTTCTGTTTCTTTCCAGGTCAGCCTTGGATGGTTGTATTTTTCTAGAAAGTGGTCCATTTTTGGTGTCCGTTTCTTCTAGGTTACCTAGTTTGTTAGCATATAATTTTTCATAGTATTCTCTCATAATTCCTTTTATTTCTGTGGTGTCCATAGTGATTTTTCCTTTCTTATTTCTGATCCTGTTTATGTGTGTAGACTCTCTTTTTTTCTTGAGAAGTCTGACTAGGGTTTTTCTATTTTGTCTATTTTCTCAAAGAACCTGCTCCTGCTTTCATTGATTTATTGTTTTATTCTTCTCAATTTTATTTATTTCTGCTTTAATCTTTAGTATGTCTCTCCTTCTACTGACTTTAGGCCTCATTTGTTCTTCCTTTTCTAGTTTCATTAATTATGAGTTTAGACTGTTCATTTGGGATTGTTATTCTTTCCTGAGGTAGGCCTGTATTGCAATATATTTCCCTCTTAGCACCACTGTTGCTGAGTCCCACAGATTTTGTGGTATTGAATTATTGTTGTCATTTGTCTGCATATATTGCTTGATCTGTTTTTATTTGGTTATTGATCCATTGATTATTTAGGAGCATGTTATTAAGCCTCCATGTGTTTATGGGCTTTTTCATTTTCTTTGTGTAATTTATATCTTGTTTCATACCTTTGTGATCTGAGAAGCTGGTTGGTACAATTTCAATCTTTTTGAATTTAACTGAGGTTCTTTTTGTGGCCTACTATGTGATCTATTCTTGAAAATGTTCCTTGTGCACTTGAGAAGAATGTGTATCCTGTTGCTTTTGGATGGAGTGTTCTGTAGATGTCTGTTAGGACCATCTGTTCTAGTACGTTGTTCAGTGCCTCTGTCTGTTTACTTATTTTCTGTCTTGTTGATCTGTCCTTTGGAGTGAGTGGTGTTTTGAAGTCTCCTAAAATGAATACATTGCATTCTATTTCCCCCTTTAATTCTGTTAGTATTTGTTTCACAAATGTAGGTGATCCCGTATTGGGTGCCAATATATTTAAAATAGTTATAATCTCTTGTTGGACTGACCCTTTTATCATTATGTAATATCCTTCTTTGTCTCTTGTTACTTTCTTTGTTTTGAAGTCTATTTTGTCTGATACAAGTGCTGATACAACTCCTTTTTATCTTTTTCTCTTTGTTGTTTGCATGAAATATCTTTTTCCATCCCTTTACTTTCAATCTGTGTATGTCTTTGGGTTTGGAGTGAATCTCTTTTAGGCAACATATAGCTGGGTCTTGTTTTTTATCCATTCAGTGACTCTGTGTCTTTTGATTGGTGCATTCAGTCCATTTACATTTAGGATGATTATTGATAGGTATGTAATTATTGCCATTGCAGGCTTTAGATTCGTGGTTACCAAAGGTTCAAGGGTAATTCCCTTACTATCTAACAGTCTAATTTAACTTGCTTCATATGCTATTACAAACACAACCTAAAGGTTCTTTTTTTTTCTTTTTCTTTTTCTTCCTCCTCCATTATTTGTATATTATGAATCATATTCTGTACTCTCTGTTTATCCCTTAGGTGACATCTATTTAGCCTTAGGAATACTTCCATCTATAGGAGTTCCTCCAAAATGCACTGTAGACGTGGTTTGTGGGAGGTAAATTCTCTCAGCTTTTGCTTATCTGAAAATTGTTTAACCCCTCCTCAAATTTAAATGATAACCTTACTGGGTAGAGTATTCTTGGTTCAAGGCACTTCTGCTTCATTGCATTAAATATATCATGTCACTCCATTCTGGCCTGCAAGGTTTCTGCTGAGAAATCTGATGATAGCCTGATGGGTTTCCTTTGTATGTGATCTTTTTTTCTCTCTGGCTGCTTTTAAATGTCTGTCTTTATCCTTGATCTATGGCATTTTAATTATTATATGTCTTGATGTTGTCTTCCTTGCGTCCCTTGTGTTGGGAGATCTGTGCACCTCCATGGCCTGAGAGACTATCTCCCTTGCCAGACTGGGGAAGTTTTCATCAGTGACCTCCTCAATGACACTTTCTATCCCTTTTTTTCTCTCTTATTCTTCTGGTACCCCTATAATGTGAATATTGTTGCATTTGGATTGGTCACACAGATCTCTCAATATTCTTTCATTCTTAGAGATTCTTTTTTATCTCTGTGCCTCAGCTTCTTTGTATTCCTCTTCTCTAATTTCTATTTCATTTACCGTCTCTTCTACATCTAATCTGCTTTTTAAATCCCTCCATTGTATGTTTCATTTCAGATATGGAATTTCTTAATGATTGAATCTCCATCTTAATTTCTTTCCTGAGTTCTTGAATATTTTTCTGTACCTCCATAAGCATGTTTATGATTTTTATTTTGAACTCTCTTTCAGGAAGAGTGGTGAGTTCAGTTTCATGTGGCCCTTTTTCTGAGGTTTGTGAGATTTTCGTCTGAACCAGGTTCTTTTGCCATTTCAGGTTTCTGTGTGGTGCCCTCTAGTGCCCAGAAGCTCCAGTCTCTGGAGCTGCTCAGCCCCTAGAGTGAGGTTGGGGGTCTTTGGGGAGCATAGCTGGTGCCTGGGGGGGAGGAAAGATCTGTTTCCTGATTTCCATCTGCGGTGCCTGTCTCCAGTATCAGAGCCAGTGGGCCGAGCACACAGGTGTAAGCCTCTGTGTTTGGCATCTCTAGCTGTTGTAGGCGGGGCCTCCCTCTGGCTGGCCTGATGCCAGTGCAGTGGCTGCCAGTTTGTGAACTGGTGCTCTCAGGCCAGGAGTAAGGCGCAGCAGACTGCGTGTCACAGTGGGGGGCCTCAGAGCTGAGCACCCAGCCAGGGGTATGGAGCACCTGAAGCTCCTCAAAGTTCCCAACCTGCTAGGCAGAGCATGCTCAGATAACCTTGTCCAGCTCTCCCTTCTCCCGCCCACCAAGCTCTGTGCAAACCCCACCCTTTCAGCAGCACTGTCACTGCTGGGAAGCCTCTCAGAGCACTTGCCTTTCCTCTGTCACAGAGCAGCCAGATGTGGATCCACAAACGGCCAGAATGTCAGTGTCTTAGGCACTCCACCTGTCCCAGCTCACCAATCTCCAGAGCACCACACAGTGTAGGTTTCTGCTTGCAAAACAGATCTCCAGGGCTCAGTGTTCAGCAGTCCCAGGCTTCAACTTCTTCCCCACTCCATTTGTCTTCCTCCCACCTGTGAGCTTGGGTGGGGGAAGGGCTTGGGTCCCACCGGATCAAGACTTTGGTATGTTACCCTGTTTCATGAGGTCTGCTCTGTTCATGAGGTCTGTATGCAGTCTGCTTCAGCCTTTCCTGTTGCTGTTTTAGGGTTAGTTGTATTAATTACTATATTTTCACTCTCACTATTTGTGGTTTTGGGAGGAGTTCTCTTTCTCACTTCTCATGCTGCCATCTTGAATCTCCCCATGTACTGTTTTTAAGCTGATAAACTTGTAGTAATATGTAGTAATAGATATCTACTACCTTTTCAATCTGTACTCTTAAAATGCTACAACAGGTCTTGATGACAGGTCTTATCTCCTCAAGATGTCCCTATTTTTAAGCCAAACTTATGGAAAGTACATATGGTTTCAAATAAAACAAAGTAAGGGATTTTGTCAAGAAATTATGTTGTACCAGAAACTCCCTCCCAAAAAACAAGACAAAACAAAAACAAAGAAGGAAGGAAAGAAAGGAATCTGAGTTATATACAGATAAGTTGGACTTTCTCTGTACTTTTATATATTCTTCACAACTTTCATCTTAACAATTTTTTTAAATTGTTGCAAATTAGATAAAGTTCAAAGGATTTAAAATCTGAAGCCAAATAATCTTGCTTTTGTGAATTATAAATCCCTGAACTCCAAGTCCTAATCAAATTTTATTGATCTTTGGAGGTCCAAAGAAATTATAGTCCAATTTCTTAAATTAAACCCTAAATTCTAATTTCTCGGTCTCTTCTGTTTAGTCTCAGCCAGGTCAATAACTCAGTGCCTAGGAAGATTCAAGTTTTCTTTAATACAGTTTTTCTTCATCAGATGTCCAGGATCTTCCTCCATAGTTTCTGATTTCATTTTCTTGAGATGGGCTAGAGCAGTCTTCCTCAGAATTTAGTGGGCCTTACATCCTACAGTATGGGAGAATATATTCATAAATAATTTATCTGATGAGGAGTTAACATCCAAAATATATGAAGAACTCACACACCTCAACACCCAAAAAACAAATAACCTGATTAAAAAAATGGGCAAGGGATCCAAACAGACACTTCTCCAAAGAAGAAATACAGATGGCCGACAGGCACATGAAAAGATGCTCATCGCTAATCATCAGGGAAATGCTAATTAAAACTACAATGAGGTATCATCTCACACCGGTTAGGATGGCTAACATCCAAAAAACAAGAAACAACAAATGCTGGAAAGGATGCAGAAAAAGGGGAACCCTCCTACACTGTTGGGGGATTGTAAATTTGTTTAACTGTTGTTGAAAACAGTATCGAAGTTCCACAAAAAAACTAAAAATTGAAATACCATTTGACCCAGTAATTCCACTCCTAGGAATTTACCTGAAGAAAATAAGATGCCTGATTCAAAAAGACATATGCACCCCTATGTTTATCTCTGCACTATTTACAATAGCCAAGATATGGAAGCAATCTAAGTGTCCACCAATAGATGAATGGATAAAGAAGAGGTGGTACATATATACAATGTAATATTATTCAGCCATAAAAAGAGAACAAATCCTACTATTTGTAATGACATGGATGGAGCTAGAGGGTATTATGCTCAGTGAAATAAGCCAGGCAGAGAAAGACAAATACCAAATCATTTCACTCTTTTGTGGAGCATAGAAACAAAGCAAAACAGAAGGAACAAAGTAACAGTAGACTCACAGACACTGAGAAGGGGCTAGTGGTTACCAAAGCTTAGGGTTGGGGTGGGAGGGTAGGGAGGGAGAAGGGGATTAAGGGACACTATAATTAGCAACCACAATAGTAGGTCACGGGAAAGGTAGTACAGTTGTGAGAATACAATTAATGGCTCTTTAACATCTTACTGCGTTGATAGACAATGAGTGCAATGGAGGGGGTAAGGACTTGATAATATGGGTGACTTTGAAA
Organism: Smutsia gigantea; assembly: GCA_032199065.1. NCBI lineage: Eukaryota > Metazoa > Chordata > Mammalia > Pholidota > Manidae > Smutsia > Smutsia gigantea. Next base: position 38,636 of record JAVSCE010008807.1, on the reverse strand, counting down.
CCACTGTGTTTATGTGAAACCATCATAAGATTATATATCAATGATAGTTTAATTTTTAAAAATTTGGTGGGCCTTAGAATAATCCTGTGGAAGGCTTAGTAAAGCACAGGTTGCTGGATACTACCATCCCCACTCCCTTCACTACCACCCCACAGCACCCCACCATTTGCATTTCTAACAAGTTCCCAGGTGGGGCTGGTGGTTCTGATCCTGGTCTGGGGACCACAACCTGATAATCACTGTACTAAAGAACACAGTGTTTAAAAGTTCAGAGTTGATTTTAATGCCAGCTGAGGCTGAGAACCACTGCTTGAAAAACTTCAGCAGATACTGTCTTTAACGGATAGGAGTGTGGTCATTTCATGATCTCAAAAACTTAATTTCAACATGCCTCACCTTTAACTAATAGACTACAAAACACAGTTACAGTTTCAGCCTCCCACACCTACCCCACCACAAAATTTTAAAAACTCCACCAAGCTCCAACAGAAGAACTATTTCAAGCAAAATTATGTTTCCAGGACCAAGTATTTGGTAAATTCCAAAGATGGGAACTCTGTGTTAAGTGAATGAAGGAGATGGACAGAGAAGAGAAAACCTGATTTCAGGCCTTCCAGGGTATGGGTCCATCCAAGCAAGTTGTTTGGATTCCATGATCTGTGAATGTCAGTTTGCCACAGGTAATTATGGTAGTGTGTGCTTCCACAGGATGGGAAGATCTGCCTGCACATACCATTATCTCCTTCCATAATGCAGACATTTCAATGGTGGCAGTCCTGGTCACAAGGTCTTTTGCAGATCTCTATTTTGACTCAACAAGAATATTCAAAGCCTCTTCATTTCCACTGACTCTTGAGGGTGTGTACTGTCTAGCAGTGGCTACCATACTGTCTTGTGCCAATAAGTTCAGTTCATGCCACAGAGCCCACTTCGACTTCTGCTAAAGAAGTGCCTTGAAATGGGCTTTCTCTGGAAGGTTTTCATATAGTCTCCACTGTGTTCCAACTGGACAGTCAACCTCAGCAGATTCCTGAATTGAGGTTCTTCTTGTTGGATCTGAAGGGTGTGCTTTTCAGGGCACAAGGTGGATCAATGCTTCTGCCATGTACTCCTCAAGACATGGCCTGTATTATGTTTGTTTTTCTCATGAATGCTTCTAGAGTTTGTTTTGTGGGTCTCCCATTGCAGGAGAGGTAGATCAGTAAGATACGGATCTATGAACGCATCAACAGGTGAAGCAAACCTCATCCCTCCTCACCTTTGCAGATTGGCTAATCCGACACAGGAGGTATTTTCCCATTTAGCAGACACCTAATGCAGGCCTTTACGGATCTGTTGTCTTGCCTGGCACCCTTTTATCTTGCCCCATTTTGGCTGTGTCTTTCCTTGAGTCCAAAATTTCGTACATTTCTTGGCATGCCCCTCCAAGGGACTAAAAATTTATATTGTCCACTTACAATAAACTTCATGTTGCTTTGAAACTCACCTAATAATTCATTGAATATTTTACTCTCCTAATATTCCCCCCTCAAATCTGTCCAAATTTTATTTAGCAACTTTGCATACCTTTCCAGTCTTAAAGGGTAATTGCCGCTATTAATCTCCCTATGGCCTCTCTAGACCTTTAATCCTGTCTGTTGTGGAGGATGGGGGGGGGGCATGGGTTGTTCCAGATGACTGAGCCCCCACCTCTCTCCCTTTGTCAGATTGATTTGGCTTCTCAGCACCCTTTCTGCTCTACAACTTGCATATCTCCCCCTTTCCCAATACCTGGATAGATCTCTTCTAGGATTTTATGTATTTATTCTGGTCTTTAAAATCTCATTTTCCCTTTCTTGTCTTTCTAGTTCGCCTTCTATCCTACTTCCTAAGAAATATCTTCCTTCCACTTAGCCAACTTGTTTTCCTTTATCATTGTTTTCATTTTTCTGCTGTTTCTTTTCTGATAATCCATTGTCCAGACTAGTGGTTTGAAATCTGTTTGCAGTGTTTGTGTTAAGGAAAGTTCCATATATTCCTATTTCACTGAGTTTTACAAAAACAAGATTAGATAGCAAATTTTATCCACTCTGCCATGCTTCCTGAAAATCTTCAGTTCCTGATATTTTGTTTGCTTTTGTTCTTTCTAAAGATATTCCCCAATTCCCCCACCTAGTATATTCTTTTTCTAACTCCTTTTATATTTTCAATCCATCTTTCTCTTCTTTTCTTCCTCTTTTATTATGTTAGTATATAGTCCTTCCTCTCTGTTTTCAGTAGACAGTTTGACTCTCCTTGTCATCTGTTTCCATAATGATTTATTAGTTGCACCATGGCTCAGTCAAAAGTGTATGTCTTTATTTCCAAATATGGAATTTTCCCCATTATATTTTTGTTACTGACTTCCAGGTTAATTGAATTGTGGCCCCAGTAAGTCATTTATATGACTTCAAACCTTTCAGATTATCTGAGAGCTTCTTTGGGGGCCAAGTCTTCGTCAACTTTTGTAAAAGATTTATATGAATTTGGAAGAATGTGGTTTGTAGTGTTTGTGCAATGTTCTGTATCCTGTCCAGGAGGTCAGGTTCGTAGGGTATGCTATTCAAACATTTTATAGTCTATTTTTTTTGTGTCTGTAATCTATCAGGTGCTGAGGAAGATGTGTTAAAAATTTCCCCTTCTGACTGTGGATGTGTTAAATTACCCTTGCAGTTATGTAAAAATTTGCTCTCCATGTTATGTGCTTATTTAAACAGAAACAGACATGGAAACGTCTTATATTTTCTGATATATTAAAACTTTTATTTTTATGAATAAAATTTTTCTTCAGAATCTTCAGTGAAATGTTATATAGAAGTGGTAAGAGTGGACATCCTTTCTTTGTTTGTGACCTATGGCAAAGGCATACAATACAGTCTTTCACCTTTAATTATGTTAGCTGTGTGGTTTTGTAGATGGCTTATATCAGGTTGAGAAATTTCCTTTTTACTCTTGGTCTGTTGTTTAGTTGTGAAAGAGTGTTGGATTTTATCAAATGATTTCATGTGTGTCTAATGAGATGATTGTGTGGGTTTCGTCCTTTATTCCATTATTATGGTGTTTTACATTGATTCTCACATATTAAACCAACCCTGTGTTTCTCAGGTAAATCCCACTTACGCATGTCATAGAATCCTCTTTATATGTTTATGGATTCAATTTTGCTGAGGACTTTTGCATCTGTATTTATAGTGATATATTGGTCTATAGTTTTCTTTTCTTGTGATGTATTTGTCTGATTTTGCTATAGGATAATATTGACCTCATGGAATGAGTTGGGAGGTATTCTCTCCTGTTCTATTATTTTGGAAAAGTGTGAAGGATTGGTGTTAATTATTCTTTAGTTGTTTGGTAGAATTCACCAATGAATCCACTTCATCCTTGGCTTTTTATGTGTGTATTGGGCGGGGGTGGAGGGGATGGGGTGTACCTTATTAATTAAATCTTTTTACTTGTGATATGCTTAGATTTTCTTCTCTTCTTGAGTCCATTTTAATAGTTTGTGTCTTTTTGGGCCTTAAAAACATTTAATCCACATAATAATCTATTCTTTTGGCCTAGGTAATAGAAAAACAAAGACTGAGAAAGAAACGATGTTACGTGCACTTTGGCAATGAAAGTTTCAGGATTCTATTTAATATCTCATTCAAAGAGAGAAATACTTCTCAGGTTCTGTCTTTAAACAACAGATTTTTCTTTGAATATAATTTGTATAAATCTCAGTGGCTCAGTCCAGGATTGTCACTAAGGAGAATGATTTTAGTAAACATTTCAAAGGAGTTAGTTGGAAATAGGAATTTATCAACCAGCATTGGAACTAAGCCATTTTCCCCGTCAGTATCCTTTTAACGTTATTTTCAGACACACAATGCATACTTATCATTCAATATTTTCAAGCAGAGAGACTACTTTTTTCATACTAAGAGGCAGGATGCTTCTTGGGTAAGACTGTCCGGGGCGATGGACCCCTGTGCTCACCTGACACATACACACCTTGGGCAAATCACTTAGCTTTCTGTGCTTGGTTTCCTGGCCTACAATTGGGGTTAAACAACAGTGTCTATTTCCTAGAGCTGTTGCGAGTGTTAAGAGAGTTCACATACATAAAGCACTTATAAAAGCTCTTGATGCAGAATAAGCACTGTTACCTATTATTATCATGGTAACGGAAATAATTTTTTTTAATGTTATGTTAAATGTTTTTAAAAGGCTGCCACAGGTCTCAGCCTTTTTGGCATAGGGACTTCTTTGTCACACATTACCCCTTCAAACTTGGGCAAGCTGCTCAGCTTCTCCGTGTGTAAGCTTCTTGCCAGAAATAGATGTCACCATGGCACACCTTACAGTGATGCTCTGGGGACCAGCTGAGTGAGCATGTCAAATACAACAAAGAAGATTTGGCGTATGGTAAGCATCCAACCAATGGGAACTGTCCCCACATCTCTGTCACCATCATTGTGAAAGTCTACATGTCTCCTGTCAGCTAAACTTTATCTTTCTTGGTCCATCTGACTATTAAACAGAACTCTGTGTTTTATTTTCGACCCTGTAAAATTTTGTACTGGTGACATGCACTAGTATAATAGCACGTTTTACTAAAATAACTGTATTTCTTCTATAGTTTGGTGAAGCCAAAGATAAATTTTGAAAGACGTCAACCAGCTTCTCTTTGGATTTCCAAGTTGGGTCTCTTAAAATGTTTACAAAAACAACCAAACTACAACAAAAACCCCTGTCTATTCTAGAGACATTTCAGTGGTTAGAGTAATACAAGGATGCTATCCATCTTTCATGCACCTCGCAAGTCCTTAAAAATGGTATCATTTATTCCTCGTAGCAACCTATAGGGTAGGATCTGTGTTATTCCCACACACAACTGAATAAACTGAGCCAGGGAATGGTTAAAAATTTTAAATAATTTGCCCAAGGTGATAGCACTGTTAAGTGGCTGAGCCCCAGAGACTGCACCTAGGAAGCCTGGTTCTCAAACATGGACTCTCAAACATATTGCTATGCTTTGGACAGAGAAGGATGATGTAATGGGATAATTTAATTTTCTCTGAGAAGTACTTTTCCTGTGGATTCTTTTGTTTCTTATGACGATATAACGGGATGGACCTAAAGTAGTGGCAGACAGCAAGTGATATGTTGTAAAACGAGCAGTTTTCTAGAGGGCTTTTTATATGTGTAGAGGAATGCTCACTTTTATTTGTATGTTAATTAATATCTGTTTAATTCTTAATACAGATTTTCCCAAATATGCACAAACTCTTTCTACAACACTAAATAAAAATGTACTTTTGTAGACAATTAAACTTCCAAATCTTTAAACATAGATGCAATCATAATTATTTCATAAATCTAACACAGCAAAATTTCTTAAATGTGTTAAAGTCTTTTAAAAATGCACATAGAACAATAGAGATCACAAAAAAATTTTTCCTTTATTCTGATACCCAAATAAGTTTTTCAGAGTGTTAATATTGTGGCTTAAAATTTAGATTTATCTTTTTCCTCTTACAGAGAGGCCTTGGTGTGTGCAAATTAGAGAAATTTTCAGCTAACCCTCCCTTCCTCCCCAATTTGAACTCTCTTGTCAAGATAGGAGTTTTATTTATTTAGCGTTTCTCATCTTTAGAGAATGAAAAGTTTTCTCTGCTTTATTTCATCTATCAAATGATCTGTCCACTTAATAGGGTGAGCGTAAGTTTTATACTTACAGTGCCTCTCAGAGATGAACAATTACCTGAGTCTAGGGCCCATTTAAAAGTAAATTCAGTTTACTAAGTTACAATTATTCCAGGTAAAAAAGTACCAACTTTCCAAGTATTTGAAAATATAATTATATTTGTATTTCACACTCAAAGCTAATTTCGTTTTTTCCTCCCTTTTGCTATTATTTTTAATAAGTGCCCCTTAGTGGAGGCCAGGTGTACAATCCTCAAACTGTGGAAGTTTTCATTCCCAGAACAGGGTCTGTTCCTCTTCAGAGTTTATGGGGCTACATAAACCAGGGCTCTGCAGCTTGAGTCAGAAAATGACTGCAAATGGTCAATACGACTGAAAACATCTTGCTAGGTGTCTGAAGAGTCTGCTAGTGGGGCCTGCAGTCTTTTATCCAGAACCAAGCACGCTTATCAGAAAACCCCTAACAGCCAAAACTACAAAACAACCAGAAACTCCAAAAAAGGACTTGATAGAAAAATACAGATAATAAGGATGTGCATGTTGATAGATGGAGATCAGTGTTTCTCAAACTTGGCAATTTGATATTTTGGACCAGATAATTCTTTGTTGTGGAAGGTGGTCTTGTGCAGTGTAGAATATTTAGAAACACCCCTGTCCCTGTCTTTTATTTTCTAGATGCTAGTAACACCCTTCAACAGGTATCCCAGCCAAAAATGTCTCCATCCAGACATTGCTAAGTGTACCTGGAGAACAAAAATCCCTTGGATGAGAAGCACTGATACCCCTATAACCCACACGTATGCTTCTGTACAGAGAAATCAGACCCAAGTACAAGCTTTTTAGAAAGCTTCTCTTAATATTGCTGATTGGAGATGGCACGTAGACGAGCCTCCACACTCCTGTCTCTTTCCGTACCAACTTTTTGCAATTAACTAACACACCTGCTGACCATTCTTACTACAGTTTTGTTTTGTTTTGTTTCATTTAAGGAACTTGAATGGTGAATGTAGGGAAAGAGCACTTTACAAGTTTTATTAGCCTAGATGTTTTCATTATATTTGGCAGAATTCTAACTCAAATGGTCTCATAAACACAGTAAATTTATTCACTCAGAAACTGAAAAGTTCAAAGAGAGATGTGCAGAAATAGACCCAGAGACTTCCATGATACCATTAGGACTCAGTCTCCACATAAATCTCTAAGCTCTGCCTCCTCTGTGTTGGTTTCCTTTCCAACGCGCTCCATGTGGTAGTAAGACTGACTCCAATATCTTTAGATTTACTCTCTATTAGTTCAAGTTCAGTTGAAAAAGATCTTCCATTTCCCAATAATTTTTTTTAAAGTCCTAAAATAGAATCTTACTGGCTCTGATGGGCAGGGTTGGGTCAGGTGCCCATTTCTGAATCAATCAGTATAGTAAGAGGCCCACAGTCCGTGTTTAGTTCACAGTGATTAGTTCACAGGCCTAACCCTGTAATGGGGTCGAGTCAGCTGCACCTGAGTTACATGAACAGATCCTAAAAGAGGGCTGGTTCTCACTGTGCTAAGACCAGAAGAGAGGGAATTAGGGACAGGGAAGGCAAAAAACCAAGATGTCCATTCTAAGTGTGTTCACTGGGAATGCCAGGAAGAATGTTCTGCCTTGTTTCAGTTATAGGTTGAAAAATATGGTATGTAGTTTAAGACTGTTCTTCTCAGTCAGTCCCTATAGACAATGCATTTAGTGGAAATTCTCAGAATTTGATATATTGTCTTGTGTTTCCTTTAATTTGTTTGCTCTTGGCCGTCTGTGCATTTTCACTGGCATTTTAATGAATACAATTTCTTTGGAAGGGCTTAGTGTTTTATTTTAATGGAAGATGTTATTTCCTTATTCTATGAAAATATCTGTGCCACATTATTCTATTTTAAATGTGGCAGAGCCACATACTTTATTGGTAACTTTATGGTAACCTTTATCTGGCTTATAAATTAATTTCAATGTTGTTTTCAACTTAACATTTATGGAGAAAGCAGAAGAAAGAATATGAAGAAATAGCATCAGACATATTCATAAGAGAACATTTAGACAATTTCGTTTTCTGAGATAGTTGGTGATATTTTATACGCCAGCTCTAAGGGAAAATAAGTGACAATATTTTTGCAAGGAAGAAGACTTTAAGTAATCTGTTTCATTGTGTGAGGAAGTTAATTCAACTTAGCAAACAGCAGTAACACCTACTACCCAATTGTCTTTATTTATGCTTTTATATCTGCCTGCATTATGGGAAATGTATTCTGCAGAAGAAAGGCAAAAAATCTTATAAACTCCCTATTTCTTCCAGTGTATTCTTTTTCCTCTTTATCTTGTCTTCCCTTTCCAACTCTACCTCTTTTCCCTTTTTATACTGTATTCTTAATTTTACCCTGCCTTGGACTTTTCCTTTCCTTTCTATTTTTTTTTTTTTTTAGGTTTCTTCATTTCTTGGTAGTTTATCTAACAGTCCACAATGATTTTACTTGGTTTCTATATGGATGAGAAATTGCTACATTTTTTTTTATTCCACCACTTGCAAATTTTTAACCTCATCATTTCTCTTTATGGACCTGGCTTTCCACTGGTGAATAGTCCCTTGCAGAACTAAACTTGCTGTGGTGAAGACTTACTGATTGTCCGTGGAAGGTTCTTCTCCCCTTGCAATGGTCATTGCTACATACAAGGCTGAAGTGCTCTGGCATGATAAGAAATACATGGGCATAGGCTCTAACAAGGTCTTATTTTAATTCATTTTAAAATTGATTTTTATTATAGTATTTTAATTTTACATACAGTAAAATGTACACTTTTGGGCTTATAGGTCTATGTGAAACATGCACAGATCGTATAATGACCACAATGACAATCAAAATACATAACAATTTCATCACCCAAAAGGGTTTCTCTTGCTTCCCCTTTGTCATCAACACCTGTCCTGTCCCAACCCTAGCTAACCACTGATCTGTTATCTATCTCTGTGGTTCTGCTGTTTCCACAGTGTCATATATTTGGAAATATACCATGTCATATATTTGGATTCATCATAAATTTGGAATCACATACCCTCTAGAGTATGGCTTTTTAGCATGATGCACTGAGATTCATTCCTGTTCTGCACCAACAGCTCTTAAAAAAAATCCTGAGTAATACTCTTTTTAATGGATGTATCAGAATTTATCACTCACCACTTAAAAGACATTTGGGTTGTTTCGAGTTTTTAGCGATTATAAATGATAAACGTCTATGTACAGATTTTTTAGTGAACATAACTTTTTATTTCTCTTGGATAAACATCTCAGAATGGGATTGTTGAATCATACAATAAGTGTAGATTTAGCTTTATCAGAAACTGCAAACTCTTTTCCCAAGTGGTGGTATCCTCCGGCCTTCTCATCAGTTATGTATGAAAGTTTAAGTTGCTTCACATCCTCACCAACATTTAGTATTAATGGTTTTTAATTCAATTCAATTAATTGATAAAGCTATTATAATAGGTGTGTAGTGATATTCATCATAGATTTAAATAATTACTCATTGTTCATCATAAATAATGATGAGCATCTAGTCAATGCTTGTTTTCTATTTATGTTTATTTTGTTAAAGTGTCTTGAAATCTTTTGTCTTTTTTTTCACTGAGTTATTTATTTTCTTATTGCTGAGTTTTGAGAGTTTTTTTCAATCTATTGTACATACAAGTCCTTTGTCAGTAATGTGATTTGTAACTCTTTTCTCCAAATCTGGGGCTTTTCATTTCATGCTCTAACAATGCCTTTCAGAGACCAAAATTTTGTAAATTCAGTGAAATCCAGTTCATCAACATTTTTTTGAATGGCTTGTGCTTTTGATGTCATATCTAAGAAATCGTGCCTAACTTGAGGTCGCAAAGATTTTTCTCCTATGTTTTCTTCTAAAATTGTAACATTTTTACGTTTTTCAGCTAGGCCTAATTTGAATTCATTTTTGTCTCAAGTGTAATGTGTGTGCTGAGGTTCACTTTTTTTGCATATGGGTATCCAGTTGTTCCAGTACCATTTGTTGGAACAACAGTTTTGCTCCACTAAATTTCCCCTATACTATTGTAGAAAATTATTGTCTGTATGTTTATGGGTCTATTTATGGACTCCCTATTCTCTTCCGTTAATGTATGTGTGTACCCTTCCATCAGTACCACAGTTTTCATTACTGTAGCTTCATATTAGGTCTTGAAGTTAGGTAGTGTGAATTCCCAGCTTCCTTCTTTTTCAAAATGATTTTGATTATTCTAGTTCCTTTGCATTTCCATATAAATTTTAGAATCAGTTTGTCTACATTTATGCAAAACCCTGCTGGGATTTTTTTTGGGGGAATTGCCTTAAATCTTTGGATAAATTTTGGGAAAATTAGCAATTTAATGATATTGATTCTTACAATCTGTAGACACAGTATACCTCTCCATTTATTTAGGATTTAAAAAATTTCTTTCACCCGCATTTAATATTCCTCAGTGCAGTGATCCTGCACGTATCTTGTTAGATTATATGTATTTCATTTACTTTTTTTAATATAATTTATTTTATTATCATTAATCTACAATTACATGTGCAATGTTACGGTTATTAATTACCCCTTCATCAGGTCCCCCCCATGAACCCCCATTACGGTCACTGTCCATCAGCATAGTGAGATGCTGTAGAATCACTACTTGTCTTCTCTGAGTTGTACTGCCCTCTCTGTGCCCCCCCAACATTACATCTGCTAATCGTAATGCCCCTTTTTCCCTCTTATCCCTCCCTTCCCACCCATTTTCCCCAGTCCCTTTCCCTTTGGTAACTATTAGTCCGTTCTTGGGTTCTGTGAGTCTGCTGCTGTTTTGTTCCTTCAGTATTTTTCTTTGTTCTTATACTCCACATATGAGTGAAATCATTTGATACTTGTCTTTTTCAGCTTGGCTTATTTCACTGAGCATAATACCCTCTAGCTCCATCCATGTTGTTGCAAATGGTAGGATTTGTTTTCTTCTTATGGCTGAATAATATTCCATTGTGTATATGTACCACTCTTCTTTATCCATTCATCTACTGATGGACACTTAGGTTGCTTCCATTTCTTGGCTATTGTAAATAGTGCTGCGATAAACATAGGGGTGCATCTGTCCTTTTCAAATTGGGCTGCTGCATTCTTAGGGTAAATTCCTAGGAGTGGAATTCCTGGGTCAAATGGTATTTCTATTTTGAGTTTTTTGAGGAACCTCCATACTGCTTTCCACAATGGTTGAACTAATTTGCATTCCACCAGCAGTGTAGGAGGGTTCCCTTTTCTCCACATCCTCGCCAACATTTGTTGTTGTTTGTGTTTTGGATGTTGGCCATCCTCACTGGTGTGAGGTGATATCTCATTGTTGTTTTAATCTGCATTTCTCTGATGATTAGCGATGTGGAACATCTGTTCATGTGCCTGTTGTCCATCTGAATTTCTTCTTTGGAGAAGTGTCTATTCATGTCCTCTGCCCATTTCTTAATTGGATTATTTGCTTTCTGTTTGTTAAGGTGCATGAGTTCTTTATATATTTTGGATGTCAACCCTTTATCAGATACGTTTTTTATGAATATATTCTCCCATACTGTAGGATGTCTTTTTGTTCTACTGATGGTGTCCTTTGCTGTACAGAAGCTTTTCAGCTTGATATAGTCCCACTTGTTCATTTTTGCTTTTGTTTCCCTTGCCCGGGAGATATGTTCATGAAGAAGTTGCTCATGTTTATGTCCAAGAGATTTTTGCCTATGTTTTTTTCTAAGAGTTTTATGGTTTCATGACTTACATTCAGGTCGTTGATCCACCTTGAGTTTACCTTTGTGTATGGGGCTAGACAGTAGTCCAGTTTCATTCTCTTACATGTAGCTGTCCAGTTTTTCCAACACCAGCTGCTGAAGAGGCTGTCATCTCCCCATTGTATATCCAAGGCACTTTTATCAAATATTAATTGACTGTATATGTTTGGGTTAATGTTTGGATTTTCTATTCTGTTCCACTGGTCTGTGGGTCTGTTTTTGTGCCAATACCAAATTGTCTTGATTACTGTGGCTTTGTAGTAGAGCTTGAAGTCAGGGAGTGTAATTCCCCTGTTTTATTCCTCCTTCTCAGGATTGATTTGGCTATTCGGGGTCTTTTGTGGTTCCATATGAATTTTAGAATTATTTGTTCCAGTTCATTGAAGAAAGCTGTTGGTAGTTTGATAGGGATTGCATTGAATCTGTAGATTGCTTTAGGTAGTATAGCCATTTTGACAATATTTATTCTTCCTAGCCAAGAGCATGGGATGCATTTCCATTTGTTAGTGCCCTCTTTAATTTCTCTTAGGAGTGTCTTGTAGTTTTCAGAGTACAGGTCTTTCACTTCCTTCACTAGGTTTATTCCTAGGTGTTTTATTCTTTTCGATGCAATTGGGAATGGAATTGTTTTTCTGATTTCTCTTTCTGTTAGTTCATCATTAGTGTATAGGAAAGCAACAGATTTCTGTGTGTTAATTTTGTATCCTGCAACTTTGCTGAATTCAGATATTAGTTCTAGTAGTTTTGGAATGGAATCTTTAGGGTTTTTTATGTACAGTATCATGTCATCTGCAAATAGTGACAATTTGACTTCTTCTTTACCAATCTGGATGCCTTGTATGTCTTTGTTTTGTCTGATTTCCGTGGCTAGGACCTCCAGTACTATGTTGAATAACAGTGGAGAGAGTGGGCATCCTTGTCTTGTTCCCGATCTTAGATGAAAAGCTTTCAGCGTCTTGCCGTTAAGTATGATGTTAGCTGTGGGTTTGTCATATATAGCCTTTATGATGTTGAGGTACTTGCCGTCTATACCCATTTTGTTGAGAGTTTTAACCATGAATGCATGCTGAATTTTGTCAAATGCTTTTTCAGCATCTATGGAGATGATCATGTGGTTTTTGTTCTTCTTTTTGTTGATGTGGTGGATGATGTTGATGGATTTTCGAATGTTGTACCATCCTTGCATCCCTGGGATGAATCCCACATTATCATGGTGTATGATCCTCTTGATGTATTTTTGAATTCGGTTTGCTAATATTTTGTTGAGTATTTTTGCATCTACGTTCATCAGGGATATTGGTCTGTAATTTTCTTTTTTGGTGAGGTCTTTGCCCGGTTTTGGTATTAGAGTGATGCTGGCTTATAGAATGAGTTTGGAAGTATTCCCTCCTCTTCTATTTTTTGGAAAACTTTAAGGAGAATCGGTGTTATTTCTTCTCTATATGTCTGGTAGAATTCAGAGGTGAATCCATCAGGCCCAGGGGTTTTGTTCTTGGGTAGTTTTTTGATTACCAATTCGATTTCATCACTGGTGATTGGTCTGTTTAGTTTTTCTGTTTCTTGCTTGGTCAGTCTTGGAAGGTTGTATTTTTCTAAGTTGTCCATTTCTTCTATGTTTTCCAGCTTGTTAGCATATAGATTCTCATAATATTCTCTTATGATTCTTTGTATTTCTGTGGGGTCCGTCGTGATTTTTCCTTTCTCATTTCTGATTGTGTTTATGTGTGTAGATTCTCTTTTTCTCTTAATGAGTCTGGCTAGGGGTTTATCTATTTTGTTTATTTTTTCAAAGAACCAGCTCTTGTTTTCACTGATTTTTTTCTATTGTTTTATTCTTCTCAATTTTATTTATTTCTTCTCTAATCTTTATTATGTCCCTCCTTCTGGTGACTTTGGGCCTCATTTGTTCTTCTTTTTCCAATTTCAGTAATTGTGTCTTTAGACTATTCATTTGGGAATGTTCTTCCTTCTTTAAATAGGCCTGGATTGGAATATACTTTCCTCTTAGAACTGCCTTTGCTGCGTCCCACAGAAGTTGTGGCTTTGTGTTGTTGTTGTCATTAGTCTCCATATATTCTTTGATTTCTGTTTTGATTTGGTCGTTAACCTGTTGATTAATTAGGAGAGTGTTGTTAAGTCTCCATGTATTTGTGAGCGTTTTTGATTTCTTTCTAAAATTTATTTCTAGTTTTAAACCTTGGTGATCTGAGAAGTTGGTTGGTAGGATTTCAATATTTTTGAAATTACTGAGGTTCTTTTTGTGGCCTCGTATGTGGTCTATTCTGGAAAATGTTCCATGTGCACTTGAGAAGAATGTGTATCCTGTTGCTTTTGGGTGTAGAGTTCTGTAGATGTCTGTTAGGTCCATCTGTTCTAGTGTGTTGTTCAGTGCCTCTGTGTCTTTACTTATTTTCTGTCTGGTTGATCTGTCCTCTGGAGTGAGTGGTGTGTTGAAGTCTCCTAAGATGAATGCATTGCTGTCTATTTCCTCCTTTAATTCTCTTAGTATTTGTCTCACATATGCTGGCGCTCCTGTGTTGGGTGCATATATATTTATAATGGTTATATCTTCTTGTTGGACTGACCCCTTTATCATTATGTAATGTCCTTCTTTATCTTTGCTACTTTCTTCGTTTTGAAGTCTATTTTGTCTGATACAAGTACTGCAACACCTGCTTTTTTCTCTTTGTTGTTTGCATGAAATATCTTTTTCCATCCCTTCACTTTTAGTCTGTGTATATCTTTGGATTTGAGGTGAGTTTCTTGTAGGCAGCATATAGATGGGTCTTGCTTTTTTATCCATTCTGTTACTCTGTGTCTTTTGATTGGTGCATTCAGTCCATTTACGTTTAGGGTGATTATTGATAGATATGTACTTATTGCCATTGCTGCCTTTAGATTCGTGGTTACCAAGGGTTCAAGGGTTGCTTCTTTACTATCTAACAATCTAACTTAACTTTCTTGTTAAGTTATTGTAAACACAGTCTGATGTTTCTTTATTTCTCTCCCTTCTTATTCCTCCTCCTCCATTCTTTCTATAATATGTGTTTTATTCTTTGCCTTTAGTTAGTATTTGGATGGTCTTCTTTCTTTGCTATGATTTTATTTTCTCTGGTGACATCTTTTTAGCCTTCGGTGTGCCTCCACCTAGAGCAGTCCATTTAAGATATCCTGTAGTGGTGTTTTATGAAAGGCAAACTCTCTCAACTTTCGTTTGTCTGGAAATTGTTTAATCCCTCCATCATATTTAAATGATAATCGTGCTGGATACAATATTCTTGGTTCGAGGCCCTTCTGTTTCATGACGTTAAATATATCATGCCATTCTCTTCTGGCCTGTAAGTTTTCTGTTGAGAAGTCTGATGATAGTCTGATGGGTTTTCCTTTGTAGGTGATCTTTTTTCTCTCTCTAGCTGCCTTTAATACCCTGTCTTTATCTTTGATCTTTGCCATCTTAATTATTATGTGTCTTGGTGTTGTCTTCCTTGGGTCCCTTGTATTGGGAGATCTATGAGCTTTGGTGGACTGCGAGACTATTTCCTTCCCCAGCGAGGGAAAGTTTTCAGGAATCATTTCTTCAAAGACACTTTCTATCCCTTTTTCTCTCTCTTCTTCCTCTGGTACTCCTATAATGCGAATATTGTTCCGTTTGGATTGGTCACACAGTTTTCTTAATATTCTTTCATTCCTAGAAATCCTTTTATCTCTCTCTGCCTCAGCTGCTCTGTACTCCTGTTCTCTGTTTTCTATTCCATTAACAGTCTCTCGCATCTCATCCATTCTGCTGTTAAGCCCGTCGATCGCTTGTCTGATTTCTGTATTGTCTTTCCTCAGTTCCCTCACTTCCTCCCTCAGCTCTTGCACATTTCTCTGTATGTCCATCAGCATGGTTATGACTTTTATTCTGAATTCTTTTTCAGGGAGACTGTGCATTTCCATCCCTTCAGACTCCCTCTGTGGGGTTGTCAGGTTGATTTTGGTCTGAACCATATTCCTCTGTCTTTTCATGGCTATAGAATTTGTCACTGATAGTTTCCACTATGTCAGCTGGGCTCTTTAAGACTTTAAAAAGAGAAGAGAAAAAAAAGAAGAAAGAAAGAAAGAAAAAAAAAAGAGAGAAAAGGAAGAAAGAAGAAACAAAAACAAAACAAAAAACAAAAGCAAAGCACCACACTTCAAGATGTAGATTCTGTGGGAATGCTGTAGGTGGCGCTATTGCCCCACTATTTCAGAGCTGTGCTTTCCGCCACTGCAGGGCCCTTTATTGCTCTGGCAGGGTGGGAGCAGTGAGGCTGTTGATCTCAGTGAGAAGTGTTAAGTATGGCTACGGCTTCCTCAGTCGCCAGCTAAGGCGTCTGAAACTCCCCAGGACTCCCAGCCTGCTGGGCTGAGTGTCTGGGGCGATCCGGCTCCTCCACTGGGCTCCTGTCTCTTTAAGACCACTGAAGGAAGCGCGGGCTTTTTTTTTTTTTCCTTCCCGGGAGCCGGCTGCAAGCACCCTGGCGCGTTCCCCGCTCAGATCCTGCCGCTCTGTCTCTCCAATCTCCGCTGCACTGCGCAATGTGGGTCAGCGCTCCCCGCGCAGATCACCGGGGCTGGCTACTTCGCGGGGTGCACTTCCACTCCCTCCCGGCTCTGAATCCTCTCCTCCCGCCGGTGCGCTGGGGTGGGGGAGGGCTCGGGTCCCGCCGGGTCCGGCTCCGTATCTTACCCGCCTCTTGGGGTGCCGAGTCCTCTCGGGTGTAGCTGCACGCTGTGCGCTTTCCTGTGTATTCTCGTCTCTCTTTTAGGAATAGATGTATTTTCTGTGTTTTCGTAGATAAATATAGTGTTGGGAGGAGATTTGTGCCGCCCTGCTCACACCGCCATCTTCCCGGAAGTCTCATTTGCTTTTTAGTGTTATTTTAATTGGTACTCCTATTTTTTATTTCTAATTGTATATTGCTAGCATATAGAAATAGAATTTTTGCCTGTTTTCCTTGTATCTGCAACCTTGCTTAACTTATTTATTATTTCAAGAAGGTTTTTTTATATATAATTTCATTTGGATTTTCTAGGTAGATAGTATATGTCATCTGTAAAAAGAGAGTTTTATTTGTTCCTTTCCAAACAGTACCCTGTTTTTTCTTCTCTTCCTTTATTGTACTAGCTGGAACTTCCAGTATAATGCTGAATAGGAGGGGTGGAAGCAGACATCCTTGCCTCATTATTGATCATAGCAGCAAACATTTCAGTTTTCTTTTCAGTAAGTGTTATGCAGAATATAAGGTTTGGGGGGTATTTTTGTAGATGTTTGTTATCAGGGACAAAGCATTCATTCTTTCATCATTATGTGTGATGTAGGGTGTAAGTTTTTGGTAGATACCCCTTATTAGGATATCCAATATCCTAATATAATATTAATTGGTTAGTGCAATTTGTAGTTCTAGTTTTCTAAGGATTTATATCATGAATAGCTGTTGAATTTTGTAAGTTGCCTTTTTCTTTGGAATCTCTTGAAATAACTATGTAAATTTTCTTCTGTTCATATTGTGAAGTACATTGATTGATATTCAAATATTGAAACAGCCTTGAATTCCTAGGAAAATACCCAGTCAGTCATGTATTATCCTTTTAACATGTTGCAGGATTCTGTTTGCTAATATTTTGAAGAAAAATTTTGTGTCCATATTCATAAAGGATAATTTTCTATATTTTTTATTTCTTATAATGTCTATGCTGGTTTTTATATGAGGGTAATGCTGGTCTTATAAAATAAGTTGAGAAGTGTTCTTTCCTATTTTATTTTCTTGAAGAGATTATGTAAAATTGGTATTATTCCTTGTCAGTCAAAGTCTCTGGTCATGGAATTTTCATTTTCTCTATTTCTTCTTAAGTGAATTTTGGTAGTTCCTTCAAAGAATTATTCAAATTTATTCAAGGAATTGTTCTATTTTATCTATATTTTCATATTTTGGGTGTAGAGAAACTGGTAGTGTTCTCATACAGTTTTTTCAATGTCCCTATGGTCTGCAGTGATAATATCTTCCTGATATTGGTAATGTGTGTCTTCTCTCTTTTTTTCCCGATAAAACTAGTGAGAAGTCCATCAGTTTTATTAAGCCATTCAAACAATTGGCTTTTGGCTTTTAATCTTCTCTATTTTAAAAATTCCAAAGTCATTGATTTCTGCTCTTATTTTTGTTATTTCCTTCCTTCCATTTGCATTGGTTTCAGTGGGCTTCCTTCTCTAGTTTCTTAAGGTGAACTCGTATGATCTGAGATCTTCCTTGTTTTCTGCTACAGCCTTTTAACAATCTCTTTAGGGGTATGGAGATGTGTGATGTTAAGTACTAGGGCTGTGAGGAAACCATTGTTTGGAAAGTGAGAAAGTAAAATATGACAACAAAAAGATAAACACCCCTCAAATGCAAAAACTTGCAGTGGTGTTACGCACCTCTGAGCGCATAGCTAGAATAAATGTGACTGAAAATGGAAGGCTTTGCCATCGCTAGCAATTCCACCTTTTGCTTGATTTGAATTGGTTATATTAATTAGGAATTTTTAGAATTGCCTTAACTCTCCTCCACACTGAACATTAAAGAGTATCAAATCCCAAGAGGATAACAAGAAATTCCAGCTTTAATTTAAAAATATAGTTGAAGTGAGGATAGTAATTCCCAACAGCTTGCTCTGCCACCATCTTCTCTGGCCTATGGAAAAAAGTAGTGACTCACGGGAACGACCTGCTGTTCTCTATGCTTAAATCCAGTAGTTCCACTGATCAGTCCCACCCCCTCAGACAAGGGGACAGGTATTCAGGAAATCCAATAGGCTAAAATGACTAGGATCCTGTGACTGTTTTGGTGAATGCTTTCTGTTCTGCTCCAGTCTTAGAAGCAACGGGCACAGTGTCCTTTTTCCCATAGGAATGACTGATACACATTCACCATCCTTTCCTAAGGGCAGCTGAATTCTCCAGTGTATTGTGTCCACCTGGCAAGGTGAGACTGAGACTCATCACAGTCAAATGCAACTTAATGTAAGCATGAATGGTGCCACGAGAATTTCAGAGGAGGAAGGCCAGGAAGATTTGAGAACAGCACTGACGTATGACTAGTTGAAAATGGTTAATCAGCCTGGCTAACATACAGGGCTGCATTCAGTCAGCTAAACAGTGGGGAATGACCTGGCTTGGGGGTCATCAGAGACCACCCCCACAAGGCAGGCAATAAGCCGATGTACTTGCCAGGCCCTGCTAATAAGAAAGAGACACAACAATCTGTAGGGCGTTTTGGTTGTGGGGAACGCTATACTCCATTCCTGGGCATTTTGTTAGTCCCAGTATAGCAAATGACAAGAAAAAAATGTGACTTTGAATGAGATCCAAAACAATAACAGGGTTTGAGAGACTTGCAGAGGGCTATTGTCTAAAACTGTACCGTTTGGGTTTGCCTAATGCACAAATTATTTCAGAGACTTTTGCTCTCTAAATACACAGAGTCTCTTGCAGAAATCTTTAGCACTATCTCTCTTTCCAAGCAGCAATTGCTAGACTATTAGATTTCATGTCACCTAATGCCGAGAAGATACACGGCCCTGTGGAGAGACAATGCTGCCCTTTTATTGGGCTTTGGTGGAGATCTCTCCCACTGCTTAGGGACTTAAAATAATTCTGAGATCCAGGATCCCTTTATGTCTTGGGTCATGTCAGATTCATTCCCAAAAGGAAGGAGCAGCTCAGAAGAGCTCAGTGTTAAAATGGAAGTGGTATAGGTATACAGGAGCACCCAGGGGCCATGGACCTGGGGATGAATATTGTATCCCTAACTACATTGCCACACTGCCCTAGGACCAACGACAGGAGCACCCAAACTGGCAGCTCTTAGTCCAAATGGTTTGAATCATACGTTTCTCTCCTTATTAAAGCAAAGTGAGTTTCCTGGCTTATTGATAGAAATTCCCAACTTGGGAATGCAGTACAGTCTAGAAGTATGTCCCATTTGATCAGTAGGTTGTAAAACCTTGGCTAAAGAAGCAAGGATTAAGTTTCAACAGTGGTCAAAATTGAGAGCAGTGTATCTATAGTACAGCCCAGTTTGTGTATCCATAGTATTTTGCCAAAGTCTTAATGGATAGTCTGCAAAACTTTATGGTGAATGCAATTATGGACATCTCTGTAGGAATTCCGAGGATGAATTGATGTGGGCTATGTAGATGCCAATCAGTCATGGCTAATGCTAGGCAAAGCCCCCAGATTTGTACTCCTCTGAAAAGGAGAACTGGATTGAAGCCATACTACAAGAGTCACCTGAAGAATATCCTTGGGAAACCTAGAAAAAACATACTAATCAGCATCCCATGATGACTCGAATTACAGCAGGTTGCAATTGCCATTTGGGTAATGTTACGTTGGTTGCATTTATTGCATTGATTCTTCTGCAATTTCTAGAGGGAACATGTCTGTGAACAGGAGGATACGTTGTAGATTTGGCATCTGTAGCTGCTATTGTGCCTTGCTGGGAACCCACATGACAGCCTGTTAAGGAACTGAGTATGGAGGAAGATGATCTGCAGCACTGCAGCCTGCCTTGCTAAGGAGGGTCTGCTTTGCTGTTTTGACAATACCAGGTGTGAATGCACAGAGAGTGCTATATGCTGTACACGTTGTCTTGATGGAATCAAGACAGCACCCCAGAGGGTGACTATTGGCTTGATATGATTATCATATATCACTGAGAACTCATCCCTGGAACTTCAAAGAGAACATTTATAGGCAGCGGCAACATTTGTTGTGCCTTAATAAATATTGGCCTCAGGGTACTAAGGGGGACTTGAGGGTCTTTGGAGAAGCTCTTTTGGAGACTCACCATCATGATACGAAAGACCTGTGAAGCCTGACCAGGACAACCGGTAAGACTGCTGCAGGCTTAGCAGTTGGTCTGGAAAGATGATGAAGAATTATGAGAATGGACTTTACAGCTACTACTAAACTGATGGAGATCAGGTTTGCTAGCATCTCCATTGGAAGGCATGAAACTTGACATGTTCTTTGCAGTAGAATCTGCTATATTTAAAATAGCAGTACCCAGGTATAGTGGAGGCTCAGTACGGAAGGGGACACTGTGGAATAACTACGGCCAGCCTAAACCATGGCAAGATGTCACTAGTTAGTATGATCTTTATTTTGCTTCCATCACACCCATAGTGCCACAAATTAAAAAGGTATTTATACTCCCCATAGCACAAACTGAAGGATCATTGCTTACCATACAGAACAGCAGCACCCCCACCCCCCAGTCTTCTGAATCAGAATCTGTGTTTCAACAAGACCCCCCGCCCCCCTCTGCAACGCTGAGCCCTGGGTGATTCATACATGCATTAAAGTTTGAGAAACACTGAAGTAAGCTTTCTCTATCCTTCTTACGAAGCAGAATCACCTCTATTTCTGTCAGTAAATCTGAAAGAATAATTAGGGACTTCACCACATTTTGATCTTTTAAAATATATTATCTTGCATAAAAGAGTTTTTTCAAATGCCAAATATTTACCCAGAACCACCAAGCTAAGTTTTTTTGCCCCATTTGCACCTGAGCATTTCTATCAGTAGGTGGCTGGGTGGTAGTTTAGTAAATGTGATAGTAGCTATTTCCAAATTCCTGTCAACTTCCCCATTGCTTTTTCATTTTACAATGTGTATCACTCAGAGTTCTCCAGAGAAACAGAATCAGTTATATATGCATGTATTTATTTATTATGAGGAATTGGCTGAAATCACTGTGGAGGCTGAGAAGTCTCCACAATCTGCTCTCTGAAAGCTGGGGACCCAGGAAAGCTTCCGTGGTGTCATTCCAATCCAAGTCTGAAGGGAGGGTAGCTGATGGTATGAATTCCCACCCAAGGGCAGGACAAGACTGATGTTCCAGCTCAAGCTGGCAGGCAGGACAAAGAAAGGGGTAAATTTCTCCTTCCTCTGCTTTTTGTTCTTTTCAGGCCCTCAGAGGTTGCACAGTGCCTGGCCATAGTGGGTAGGGCAAGCTGCTTAACTGAGTCCACCAACTGAAATGCTAATCTTACCTAGAGACGCCCTCACAGATACACCCAGAAATAATGTTTAATAATCTGGGTGCTGTCAAGTTGACAAATAATAGTACCCTTCATGCACCAAAAGAAATTTTTTTTTTCTCATTCTTAGTACATTTAACACTCTAACTCTAGGTTGTGTGTATATAATTGTAGGATTCTCTACCTGGAGGGACCTTTAAGATTATCAAAAATAATTCTCTGATTTTAGAAAAGGGAAACATGTGACCCAGAAAGATAAGGTGACTGGGATCCATTGTCAGTGGAATTTGGTGTAGTGTACATATTGACATTTAGAAAAAAATGAATACATTACACAAAATGGAGTGGGCAGTCTCCATGGGGTTCCATAAAATAGATAACTTTACAAAGTACACAAAGAATTTATTTGAACATGTGATAAAACCACTGTAGCCTTCTGAAACAGGATTCAATACAAATTTGCTTCTGATATTTTTACTGACAGGAGCAAATATTTGGGCGTGGAAGAGGAAGGAATTTTTGGCTTAGACTGTGAACTCGGGAATACAGACTCATTTTGATAAACTGTTTTTTCATGTTCCATGGGCACTTTGTATAACATAAAAGTCTATTTTATGCTATGCTCGCAGGACTTTATTTCCATTAACATATGAAAGGCTGGTGCTGGAAAGGATGGAGACTCTAAGCATTATGTGAACAGGGTCTGTGTCTGCCTTGTTCATAACTGTATTTTTATACCTACCATAGTGGTTTGGCTTTAAAATATGGCCTTTTATTTGTATTTCATTGCTACCTGCTCTTAAGTAGTTTAAAATTTGAGAAGGCAAGTCATTTAAATCCAAAATGCACATGAGAAAACAAAGTGAAAATTCAAACCATGTTGCCTTAGTCCTTGATGACTGCGAAACGAGGTTTGTAGATAAAGTCATCCAGAGAGAGTTGACCATGGCCCAGAACGTTGTGAGGAAAAAATAGACACCCATGAAAAGGATGGGATTGGGAAGACAGTGAGATCTGGGTAGGCAGAGGAAATAAGACAGAATTGCAAATGAAGGGGCTTCATGAATGAACAAGCACCAGAGAGGGAGGGACAAGGAGTAGAAGGACTTGGTTGGAGGCAACGGTTTGCATGGGGTTACCAGGCTGGGGGCGAGGTGGGTGAGACTGTGGGGCTTCTTGCTTGCTAAGCTATGGACTTCCAACACAGATGTAGGTAAGCGGGAGTCCTTGTTTAACTGCAGGGTGATTCAATTCAAAGAGTTTCTTAGAAAGATAAATATGTCAGTGGTACACCAGATGGATGAGTGGAAGGACTTCAGGCAAAAACATTTTAGGAGACAGAAGGAAATCAGAAGCAGAATTGAGGTGGTAGCAAAAAGGGAAGATGCAGATTCTAAAGAAAAAACAAATTGCCAGAGTTTAGAACAGATTAGGTGGGGTAAATTCACTAATGTTTCATTCTTTCTACCCACAACCTAGGGATGTAGGATTTTCTTAATTTAATGTAAAGATGAATACTTACTATGTTCAAAGTTAAAAATGTATTCTTTTCTGTGTAAAATTATAAACTTGCTTTTATGAGGCAATCTCTGAATGTAAGTGGGGAAAATGATACCCAGATCCCTTCAGTTCTGTTGTTTAGGGTTACTCACTTTAAAACTACCCATTTTTAAAAAGGGTTTTCCCAAGTTATTTCTAGGCAGACCTTGAAAAAGAATAAAATGGTGTAAATTGTTTAATTTCTACATGCCTCAAAAACTCCTTTGAAAAATGGGAATGACAGTACGGAGCGCCTCACAAGGATGTTGTGAGGATAAAGAGCGTTAAAGCATGCTAAGTGCCATACTCAGTATCTCAGTGAGTGTTAGCTCCATCCTCCTACTCTTCCTCTCTCTTATACTTAATGCATCTGAAATTGCTTTTTTTGAAGTCAGAGAACTGTTGCTGTATTCCAAAATGACGATTTACTCCCCAAACTATGTTTTTCAGACTCCTTCCATTACCTCAAAACTATATGCCCTGTGAAGGGGAAATATATTGTCATACACCATTAATCACGCCCTTCTCTAGTCAATATTTTATTCCCTTGCCCTCTGTGGACCATACTCTGGGTTTTCATTCTATCTCTTGGGCCAACTCTTTTCTAACTCTCTTACATACTCATTCTCTTCTGTCAGTAACTAGGTGTTCACAGGTCAGTCCTGGGCACTATTCTCTCCTTGTGTTTTCCTCCACTAATCAGTTTCAGCTATGTCTCCATCTACAGGCCCATGGCTTCCAAATACACATCATGCCCAAAGCTCTCTTCTGAGTTCCAGATACAAAGAGATCCCTGGTTAGATGATGTGTCTACTGGGGTGTCTCAAAGGTCCTTCCAATACATATGTCCAAAACAAGCACTTGGCTTCTTGGAATCAGCTTGCCCCTCTTCTAGCGTTTAGTGTCTTAAAGAATAACCCTTTTATTATTCAGCCAGAACCTCTGAGTTACCTCAACACCCACGCGCCCTCATGTCTGCTTTCAGATTCATCGTCAACTCGCATCAGTTTTATCTCCTAAATGGTTCCCTCATCAACTTTCTTTTTGTAATCTCTACTTCAAGCATCCCGTACTCAGTGAGCTCCCTGAATCTTTTTGCCTCCCTCTTAGTTGTTTTCTTTCTTTTCAGATTTTTCATTAAAAAAATGAATAGAAACTCATATTTTAAAAAGTCAGGTAGTGGCTTAAAACAGTAAATCAATAAAGAAATGCAAAAATAAACAAATAGTGCTTCCCTGCTCCATCCCTTTTTGTTATTTCTGTAGTAGTTACTCCATAATTCTAAAAAGTGTGCTTAGGTGGCTTTTTCTTGATCTTTCTTTTTAAAAAAGGGTTGTATATTGTGTTCTTCCTAAGAAAGATGAAGGTTTTATCATATACCCCGCTCCCCCATCTTATTCCACCTTTAGTATCATTGTATTACTTTTTCTGGTTAAATTCGTATTTACTATTCAGGTTACTAAGATTATGGTTGAATGTATCAAAATAGGCATTTTTTGATATTTAATGGAGAAACATTTACATAGCCCCTTCATTCCTGCAATATGTCTTATTTTGGGTTGTTATTTATGTATTTGTTATTTAGTCCACAAGTATCCCTTGGACTTGGGGAAGAAAAAACGGGGTGGTTTGTGTTTTGTTTAAATTATAGGAACGAGGGCGGCAGAGGATTTGTCCACAGCCCTGGCAACTGGGGGAAAGGTTCCCCCCTTGCCTTTCTTTCCAGAAAAGAAGAGGGTGGGTTGGTTATTTTTCAAGACTTAAGGTGGTCTTCGTATCAAGAGATCTTGATTAGGCTCCACTGTGGTAAGAGGCAACTTGGGGGTTACACGGTTTCCCTTGTTTACTGATTTACCTAAGTAGGAGAGATTTCTGGGCCATGCCTGTGAGTGGGAGGGCAGAGGGTCATGCTCCGAAGAGATCATAGTAGAGCTAGAGGAATAGGCTATGGTGGTGTTTTGGTCGTTTTTGTAACTTTCCATCAACTTTGCGAGTCCACTTCCCGGTGGAGATAGATGTGGGATAAGATACCAGGGTGCGCAGCAGTCGTTGTAGGCTGCGCTGGCCGGACAGCCTGGTCGGCTGAGCAAGTGGAGCTATGGCCTTAGATTTTGGTTTCGTGATGACTAAGCTGACCCGGTTAGCAGACTGCCGATTTCTTTGTCCCGGCACACTTTATGCTTGACGAAATGCTTAAGCAAATGGACTAGGCAACCGCTAGGAGGTACCCGAGCTGTGCGTCGGCCGCCAGGGCGGGCAGAAATGGCTAACTGTGGGGTCCCTCCGCTGCGCGGGTCCGGGTGGGTGGCGCTTTTCCGATGTCAGGGATGCGATCATCTTGCGGCTGGAGCGAGAAAGACGTCTAAGAACAGATAGCCCTTTAAGCTTAAAGGCAGAGGAGGCGAAAGGCACGGTCACGTCCTAGGTGTGCGTGTTCGGGCACCGGCTGCCCGCCCCTCGGATGCAGCAGCGCCGCTCCCTGCAGGGCGGCGGCGAGGCGGAGGACCCCGGTGTGCACGCACCTCCTCGGGCGCGCGCGGCGGGCCCCGCCAGCCTCGGGGAGGGAGTCTGTGCGCGCGCGCGCACGGGGTCGCCTCCGGGATCGGCTAATGGGGGTGGGGGCCCGGGGAAGAGTCCGTCCCCGCCGGCCTCTTGGCGCTCGCCGCGGGTTGATCACCAGCCCTCCGAGAGAGACGAGGGGCGGCGGCGGGGTGACAGCCCCGGCACGCGGGCTGCGTGTGGCAGGGCCGGGCTCTCGGCCGCTGTCTGCCGCGCTCAGGGCTAGACGTCTATCCATATGGGGGCTGTGTTTTTATTGCTTGCCTCTCTCCCCAGAGAACAAGGGCGGGAGAGGGGCGCGCGCTCCAGCCGGGCGTCGCGGATCGGAACGGGTCGCAGGCGGCAGTTTTGCGGGTGGGGGAGGCGGGGGAGACCTTGATTTCCACCAATCCCCGGGCGTTTGTCTGCGAAGTCCGGGGCGCCGCGGCAGGCTGCGGCGCGCCGCGGAATTAACTGATGAGAGCGGGTTCTTTTCTTCTCCGGGAGGGGTGGGGAGCGGGGGTCCTGGCGGGCGAGGCGGAGAGGCCCGGGGCAGGGTAGCGGTCCCGGGCCGGCGTGGAAATTTCCAAGGACTTGGCGCGGCGCGGAGCGCGCGTCTGGGGGTGCCTGGCGGCGCGGCGGCGCGGGAGGCGGGCGGAGCGGCGGAGGGCGCAGGAGCATCTCTCGGAGGGGACGCGGCGGGCCAGATGTCTGGGAGGGAGCCGAGCCTGTGCCCGGACCCACGCCGAGGGCAACCGTGATGCGGCAGAGCCGGCGGGAGCGACTCGCCGCCGCCGCCGCTCTCCGCGCTCTCGGAGGTCCCGGCGCCCGCCTTCTGCAGGGGAAGCGACCATGGCCATAGCTCGTGACTTGCTCTCCGGCCACTTCCCCTAGAAAGAAATCCTTGAAAAAGTTGCATTAAAAAAAAATCCTTGCGCTGACCTTTGGGGCCCTGGGGGCCGAAGAAACGTGCGTGAGAGTAGAAGTCAGAAAGCGAAAGGTGCGTGTGCATGGGGGGCAGGCGCGGGGGCACCCTCGGCTGCCCCTTGGCCTCAGCGACGTGCTGAGGCTCCCACCCTCGCCCCCCGGACCCCGGGGCTGAGATGAGCCCCTGCGGGCGGGCCCGGAGACACACGTCCAGAGGAGCCATGGCTGTCCTGGCGTGGACGCTCCCGCGGACCCGGCTGCCGGTGGGAGCCAGCGCACTCTGCGTCGTGGTGCTCTGTTGGCTGTACATCTTCCCAGTCTACCGGCTGCCCAACGAGAAGGAGATCGTGCAGGGGGTGTTGCAACAGGGCACGGCGTGGAGTAGGAACCAGACGGCGGCCAGCGTCTTCAGGTACTTCTGCCCTCGCGGCTCCTCCCCATCGCGTCCTTTACTCGCGGTGCCCGGAGTACAGGGTCACCGGCGAGGACCGCCTCGCGGAGGCGTCCCTCTCCTCCCGTCCGTCTTGTCCTACTCTTTCTGTGTCCTTTCCGAACGGAGACTTCAGGCAGGTGCCCTTCCCCATCCCTTACCCCAAGACACGGGCAGACAGCTGCTTTGCCCGTGTGAAGCCTGCACATATTTCTTGCCAAGCCTGAATTGCATTCAAAGGTTTGCGATAACCGGGGGGAATAACTCAGGCCAACTTTGACCCTTGCACTTAATGAGATTTTATCTCTTGGGCTCTGCAGACCTTTAAAGCTGTAGAGAACTAGAAGCAGGTGAAATGCGTCTTCCTGAGATTAGGTGAATGATCGGTAACGTAAATCACTAATGAAGGAGTGATGGGCAAGTTCTGGGCCGTGAGAAACATGGAAACCGGGATCCCGCTGCTTTGTGCAAAGTGTCCAGAACAGACCCAGGGCACTTACTGATGCCCTCCTGAGATACGACTCCTGTGTGATTTTTTTGAAGTCCCAACAACTCTCTGGTAACAGCCATTCTTAGATTCCCATCTTCTAACCAGGAACCCAGTCTCCAGAAAGAGAAGTTACTTCCCCAAGGTCATGTACCTTTGAAATGTGGGAGCTGGGATTTTCCTTCCATAAAGCTCTAAAGCTCCCGGGTCTTTTGCTTGGCTTAGACTGTGGCCGCCTTCTGGAGGATGGGAGATGTACTTTAGGAAATGACTTGAAATCAGAAAGCAAAACAGAAACCTTGAAACCAGGTTGGAGATCCGAGCTCTGAGGTTCCCTCAGAGGTTGTAGTTTGCCTTCCTGTCTGGGAATTGCAGTTTAAGTGTCTAAAAATAAGTTCTTGGCAGCAGGGTTTGTGTAGTTCGGTTGAAAGGAAAGCAGGAGCTGCTTTCCCTTCCTCTCCACTTCCCTGGACATGAGGAAGGGACACCCCAGTGCCGCCATCACTGCCAGGTGCCCCTCTTACCTTCAGTCCCTGGATGAAGATGTTGCAGTTGGCTTTTCCTGAGAGTGTAGTGGGTGGGGTGGGGAGGGCTTTCCTTTGCTCTGCATAGGAGCTTTCCAAGCAGTATCTGGGCCGCCGGGAGCCAATGTAAACATTTTTCATAACTGTAGTTACAACTGTTCAGAAACACCTATGCTTATTAAAAACAAAAAAACTTTTGAAATACATGGTTTCCTTTTCCCTATCAAGCCTGCTCCTGGAAGGAAGGTCAGAGAGATAACAGCCAGTTCATGCAGGGGAAGGCCACTGAATTCTTTAAACTGGGAGGGAAGACTTTCCTTCTCTCTCTTCTTAGAACTCTGCTATCATTAAGGTTAAAAATAACCATATTCTCCTTAAAAGTACATAAGGACTAATTCTCTCTCACCTTCGTGGTATTTATTGTTGGACTCAAAAGCACCCAGAAGGCGTTAGCATCCAGTAATAATCTTCTCCTCTAAAGACAGAAAGCACTTTCATTTCAAGTAACATAAGGGAATGAGTTAAGAACTTCCCATTGGGTTGCAATGAAAGAGTCCTTTTTTTTTTGTATAGGAAGAGGAATAATGAAGTTCTGTTTGAGAAGAGATTCCTTTTGGAGGACATAATCAAGTGGAAAATGTCTTGTATTTTGAGAGACACAGGCTGATGGTTTCTGAGACACATTTACCCCTTGCTGTCTGTAGCCTGGGGTAATCTTCAGTGGCTTTTGCTGTCATTTGGTCTAAGTCTCCATGTGCAGAATTACTTATTGAAAGCCATACATTGTAAAAAGTGCCTAAATATATATCCCTCAAAATTAGCATCTATGAAACTGTGTACGATGCACTGTTGCTCATTGAAAAGAGTTTGGGTTTGGAAGTAGAGTCCTGCAGTTTTAGGCTGACTGTGGCATGACTAGATAAGCAACAGAGTATCTCTTTGAGTTAGTCCATCTCTTTGAGTCTTTGTTTCCTTATTTATAAACAGGGATAATATCATCTTCCATGCAGGGTTGGTGTAAGGTCTAAATAAAAAACTGATGCCAAGTGTCTGGCACACTTACCCAGTCATGGTGTTATTATAACTGTTATAAATTATAATGTTCTGTAGATGTTACACTTCAAGTAAGGACAGCTGGCCAGCCCATAGGAATTTGGAACATTTTACCTGCCGCATTTGCAGAGAAACATTAGTGGTCCATATTCTGCCCGTATTTCCTCTCTCCGCCGCCCCCTTTACTCAGAAGCTAATAAGAAGGGACGGGGAGTTTTAAAAGATAGTAAAATATCAAGGTCTGTTAAGTGAAAATTTTTTACTCTGCATGCTTAATAAAATGCATTGTTTTTTAAATATCTGGATTGTTTGTATGTGGATAGTAGTGTATGTTTGTTAAATGTTAGGTCAGCCAGAGGATTTGTTATGTTAAGGAGATACAACTTTGGCAAACAGGTATCTGTGCTTCCCAGTCTGGAATGTTTTCTGCACAAATACAAATAGATGTGCACAAATGTACAATATGGGCTTACGTGTGGGATATAGGCACATTTACTTGTAAACTATGGAATTGTGCCATGTATATGTACATACATAAGTTAACAGTTACAATCAGTCAATCGAACAGTGTTTAATGAGTAACATCTCTGCACTAGCTGTGGGTTAGGCCCTGGGGTTATAACCACACACAGGATGGACAGATAGCTCTGTGACACCTAATGGGTGCCTGGCAAAAACAAACAAGTAAAAAAATGGGGTGATTTAAATGCTATGAGGACAAAAAAGAGTGTTGTATGATGTGCAGAAGCACCAGAATTTCAGATTCCAGTTTGCTCTCTGTGCTTCCATTTACTTTCGTGATTTTTCTTCTCCTAGCTCAGAACTGGTTAAGTACTGACTTCTCAGAGGGAAGTCTTGACACATCACCTAGAAGAAGGCAGCAAGAATGGAACAAAACTGCAAGAGTTTTGAACTAAACAGGAAACTTTCCTGATATCCACATGGCAATAGAAAGATAAAGAAGTCAGTTGACTCTGTCACAGAAACTTAAGAAAGTTTGCACATAACTCTCGTTGCCTCTAACTGAATAGTCAAGTAGCATGGGGAATTGCCAAACCCAAATGGCATTTGTTTCTTTCATCAGGTCTTATATCATCTGCCATGCAGGGTTGGCATTTCATTTACTTTTCAGAAATAAACTTCAGCTGAAAATTTATGTGCAAGGCTTTATTCGTGGCACCTGACTTGCTAATAACATAACAATAACAACAAAACCTGCAAATTATTAGGTATTTATCAGCACGGCCTCATGCTAAGTGCTTTAATATGATGTCTCATTTAATATTCCTAAGAACCTTGTATGACTGGATGCATTATTATCCACATTTATAAGGATGAGCATGGCCAGTCCCTGCTATCCAGGGGTTCGCTGCAACCCCACGGGATAGGCATCTATGTATACAGCTAACTAACAAACTGGCCATCCAAGAGGGGCAACAGAGCAGAGCGAAAAACTTACGGATTTGGGGACTGTCAGAACACGGTGGAAATTCTGGCTGTGTCCCTTCCTACATGTGTGATGACTGATAAATTCAGTTCTCAGAGCTTCCGTACCCCCATTTATGAAATGGGGTTTGTAATAATTTCTTACAAGCGTGTAGCAAAACTTACGTGATAGCATACAGAAAGCACCTAGAATGAGGTCTGCTATGTACATGGTCATTATGACTACAGAAATACAAGCAATGTGCTGGGGAGGTCCGCAGAACAGGGCATTTAATTTTGCCAGGAGGAGGGAAATCAGAGGGGGCCATGTTTGGACTAAGCCTTGAAGGATGGTAAGATGGGGTGGTCATAAGAGGTGAGGGCAGAAGGATATTCCCGGCAGAGAGAACAGTACATGGGCCAAGCCGGAAAGTGTGATTGCCCTGTGTGCCTCCTGAATGGGAAGTTGTTAATGCACCCATGGAGAACAGAGCAGGAAAGGAGACAGGGAGGGTAGGTGGAAGCCAGGGCACAGTCTCTGAATGGGCTTGTGGTGTGGCTCACGAGAAGGGAACAAGTCCCAAGCACGCAAGGGCACTGGCTGCGTGGCAGCTACTGGCCCAGATGGCACATCCCTGTTCCTGGTGGATTTGGGGAGAGGCACTACCGCCCCAAGGTGCTTTGAGAATCTGTGTATTCACTGGGTGATAACCTTTACTCTAAGCAGTCGTATTCTTCTTGCCTTTCCCAAATTCTCAGCGAAACACTACTCTGAACATTTCTAGTGTTGTGTGGCTTCTCTTCTGTCTCTGACTTTGAAATCTATGGACAATGGTAGCTCCAGGGATTTCTGGGCCCTGAGGGCAGCAGAAGGGCCCTGGGGATGGGAGGGATGAGAAGTAGGAGAGGCTGTCTGTGTTCATTGGATGTAAGTGTATGTTGGGGATTTGTGGAATTCACCTTAAAAAATAGCTTAGGAAAAAGGTGGCTTAATATGTTTGGCACTTAAGAAAATAAGCTTTAGTTACATTGTAAATTTAGAAAAGTGAAAAAATATTGTTAGTAAAAACTACAAATGGCAGAGATAAATCATGAACATTGACTGGACACATAAAGTGTTACTATCTGTTACCTTGTGTTCCCATAGCTGCTTTATAAAGTGGATATTCGTATGTTCTTTGTTTTACAGATGCAGAAATGGGGGCTCAGAGAGATCCATTAACAAAATGGTGGGGTTGGGTTTTCAACCCGGAGCTATTTGATTCTAAGCTTTATGCTTGTTCCCTGTTAATTTTGGATAAGGGAGGCACTGCTGCCTATACCTCTTATGATCTGGCCATGATTACTTATCTAATAACGTCTTTCGTGGGTATCCCTCTTTATGCTGCAGTAGTATGGATAAGAGTTACAGTTCCTGAAATAAGCCAGGCTGTGTTGGTTGTGCTTGGGTAATTCCCTCAATCTGGAGTGCTTTCACTTCAAGGACAACCCCGCCCTTCATCTGGCCAATTCTTACTTATTCTTGATTGAACTTAATCGTGCTTAGGAGCAAAGATTCCAAAGTCAGCCCTGCCCAAACGCTGATTCCACCATTCGCTGTGCTCTTGAGCACATCGGCCTTCATTGTCCATTTCCTCATCTGGCTTCTTGTAGGATTGCTTTGCATTTAGAGTAGATGATACATTGAAAATGGCTCAGAACTGTTTCTGGCATATGATTAGTAGTTAATCCATGTTAGCTTTCCTCAAGGCAGCTTCCCTTGCTCCTTCCTGCCTCTCTAGGCTGTTAGAAGCGTCTCGTCTCTGTTTTTTAAAAAATGCCTTGTGCATATTATTGTATTTCTTTCATTTATCCAAAATATCTGCTACAATATGTCTACCACTATTACCATAGAAGCTGCTGGAACATAGAACAGTGAACTTAACAAAATTCTTATTTTCTTGAAATTTATGGGCTAGTGAAGGGAAACGTACACAGATAAATGTACACATACCTGGTAGTGACGGGTGCGTTTTCCATGCTAGATTAAAAATACCAGTTTGTGTGCTTTTTTTGCTGACTCATTCATATTTATATTCCCTCCGCTGAGCATAGTCCCTAGCACACTAATCTTTGTTGAGTTACTGCCTGAATGAATACTTTAGAAATGTGTGGGACCAGATAGCCATGAAGTCAGTCAAATAATATTTAATGAGGTCCAACGCTCTTGCTTGTACATGAGGGGATCATGGGAGTAAATGACATTCTTTCTATTCTCAAAGAGTTCTTGCTCTAGAGCAGTGTTTTCTAGTCCCAGTGTTGCTAATGTTTTGAGCTGTATAATTCTTTGTTGTGGAGGGGGCTGTCCTGCACACTAGAATGTTTACCAACATGCATGGCCTCTCTCCACTAAATGAGACAGCCCACTATGTCTCCAGACTTAGCTGAATGTCTCCTGGGGGGCAAAATTACCCCCGATTGAGAGCCACTGCTTTAGAAAAGCGAAACCAACATGGTTGACAGGATTTTGAAAACCCAGAAAATATCATGTAATTAAGAGCTAAATTTGGAAACTACAGATTTATATATAAATTCTTTGGCTACTGGCAGAAGAGTGAATATATTTTGATAGATGGCCAGGTCTTGATTTAGGGAAAGGTAGGGAGAAGGGATGTCTTTGGGAAATTTACTATAAGCAGTTGTCTCTATTGAAAGCTGTGTGGGAGCTGGCAAGGGTTCTTACCAGTGTCCCCCTTAGACCCTGGCAAGAGGAGCTCATTCATGCTCCGTGTCCTGTGTGTTGGGGCACCCACTCTGCTTCTCCCCTGGTTTCACCTCTTCTCAATGGTGCGAAGTCTTTGTAGACCCTGGAATTCCTGGCTCAGATGACCACGCCCACCCCCACAGGCTGCCTGCCTGCATGGGACATTCCCCATCCCTCATCTGAGAGTGGCCTGCCCCATTAAGGGATGACCAAGGAGCAGCTCTTTGCAAGATGGGGACACTGTGGAAGGAACTTGGATATGGGCCTGGGGGGGGGGGTTCCCCTGTACACATGGCCTGGGGCCTTTTCCTATGTCAACACCTCCCAGTCCCAAACTTCATATTTGAGAAGGCTATATTTGAATCTGGCATTCCAGGTTGTTCTTCAGGCATGTTCTTCAGGGAGGATAGAACCCAGATGAAGGTGTATTAGTCTTCATTTTGGAGAGGAGTATTTTGGGAGCTAGTCAAACCGGTTGAATAGCTATAAATGTTAGTGTAGCTCATGGCCTGTTGGCGTGTTGGCAAAGTTGTGTTAGGAAGCTGGAGCTGATATATTGAAATAAGAATATGCAGATTAAAGAAAAAAGAAAAAAAGAATATGCAGATTATAACCTTCTGGATGAGGAGGCACACACTGCCATGCAAGGCGGCAGGGAGCTCCCTCAGCATCTGAGCTTCCCCTTTGGGGAAGTGCAACCCACAGGGTTGTCTACATTGAAGAAGCAGTTTCAGTACACCCACATGTAGGAGTTGGAGTCACAAGATTTATTACTTATGGATCCCAGAATCGAGGGGTGCAGTGAGGTGGGAGAAGGGCAGTGCCCCATCCCAGGTCATGAGTGAGCAGGAGACGGAGAGCAGGGTAGCACGTACAGATGGTTGGGGATGAGGCCACTAACTTCTTGCCACCTTAATGTCAAGCGGTTGTTTTGAAATGTGCCCTAGGAAGAGTAAAGGGGAAGTGACAGTGGGCATCCTAAACTCAAATCCCTGTCTAAATGTCCAGTCTCTGGGTGTGAGCCTGATTATACTGTAGAATGTGTAGGCTGCAACTCAAGAGAAATAAAAGTTGTTTTTTTTTTGTCACGGTTGTGAATGGAAGGGATGCCGACTCTGTACCATTAAAGCAATCCTTTGTGATGGAGTTGATAGATTTCTAGCAAAATACAGTACTTTTGGCTTTTCATTCTGTTTTGGCTCCATTGAGAGCTGTGTTACCTTGGGCAAGTTGCGTAACCTCTCTGTTGCTTTGTTTTGTCAACTGAAAAATGATATACTGTGCTAACCCACTTCATAGACTTATGCTGCTCATTAAGTGAGGTAATTAGTGTAGAACCCAAAGCCATCCTCATGTGGCTTGAGATGACAGGATGCTTGTTTCCTCCTAAGAAGGGTCCAGACTTCGGGGCCGCAGAGAATCAGGTTTTGATTCTGGTTCTGTTGTTTATTAACTCTGTGACCTTGAAAATTTTACTTGGCCATTCGGAGCCTTAGCTGTGGGTGGCAGTCCTTAGCTTCAGAGGATTAGGTGCTGAATTATTGCTAATTATTCAGCCATGATGATGAGAAAAGCTGCTTCCTGGGACACATGCTATGCCTGTTTCTTGTACCTTCAGTCATGGAATATATGACAGTGAAATGTGACCATGTGACACCCTCTTTTTTCCATAGCTTTAGGACTATGGATGCTGTAAAGTGGCCAGCAGATTTTTAAGGAAGAGAGCAGAAGAGCCCGGCCACAAATCACCTATTTGTTCATCCACATTTACTAAGTACCTATTGCTTAACAGGTAGGCGCTGGGATACAGTGATGAACAAAATTTACAGTCTGGCTAGTGGCATTAGTTAAGTCAGTAAGAAATTAAGTAATAGGATGTTCCAAGGGTTATAATTTGTTTCAGATGATTATACGGAGTTTTGAAGCGACTGATTCTCTCCCTTTCTGGGACTGTCTTCTGGCTGTGGCACTGCATGAGGGGGAAGCAGCCCAGACCATATGAGCTGTGTCACTCCTTTAATTAGGTGCCAGGAGGAAGCTGAAATGAATTCACAGTGACACTTCTTCCATTATTCAGGGCTTAAGAAACAGTATACGACCAGAGATTTCCAATCGAATGTAATGAGAAAGGGCTTTTTATTTCTTTTTGGACAAATTGCTTGTTTCAGTCATTGATAGAACAAATATATACATTCTTTCATGTCCCTCATGCTTACCTAAAAATTTATAATGTTTATTATTTGTCTGGTTTTGGAAGTAATAGATACTTGCTGTAGAAATGTTTCAAATGTAATCAAAAGGAGAAAAAAACACTAATAAACCTATCCCTCAGAAAAACTCATTGTGAACACTGTTTCTTTTGCACAGATTTGTTCACATATGAATGCATTACTAAATTGTGTGTATTTTGTAGTTTTATGTCCTCTTTTATTCACTCAATGATACATTTTTTAAAACATTTCCCATGTAATTAATTAATCTTTAACTTTGAAGCTTGTGATAAAATAGCTTTATGATTTTCATTTTGGAGACAAATGAGTTTAGTATTTTTTAATGTTACCATATTGGAACAAATTACTTTCTACAAAAGGATTCTTAAAAAGTAGATGAAAAGTTGATGCAGGTTTTGTTCTTTAAATATTTCTTTATATAGTGAGCAGGGGAATTGAAAGCTTCCTTGAAGAGTTCTTCTTTCTCAAAGTTGGCGTTTCAATAAGAGCAACACGATTTTCCTTTGTAGAAGTGGCTAGATACAAACATTGCCCATATTTTGGTATATATTGTTCCAGACCATTCAATGCTTCTGTGTGTGTATAAAATGAAAATATAATGAGTTTGACAGTACATTGTGAATATTTTTCGAGTACCAATGTGTATAGGTCAACATCATCCCTTTTTAGTGGCTGTGAGATTTTCCTGGGTTAGGATAGTTAATTTATTCAACTAATCCACTGTTATTGGATATTCATGGTATTGTAATTTCTCACCTTTATAAATAATGCTGTGATGAACATCTTTGTGATTATGTCTTAAACATTAATCTGTTTATTTTCATAGTATAAATTTCTAAAAGTAGTTTCTTCACAGTTTTTTCCCCCCCCTACCATCAGTTCTTACAACTGGTTTCCTTGTTGTTCATAGAAAATCTTGACTTTAGGTAAGGGCAGGTTTGAGGTTTCCTCCATTGCAGCTTGGGTGGTGATTGTATAAATATGAAACATGCACTTGTTAATATTAAATGATGAGATTCTCCTCAGGAAATTTCCAGGAGGCCAAAGCAATTTGGGAAAGATTCCCAAACAACTGTGTATACACAGTGGCAGCCTCCCTCGCTAAGCAATGTGGAGACCTCGCTACGAGGAATTTATTTAGTGCACTGGAGTGTGTACCTTTCTTTTATCTGTCATGCTTATCCTCTCCATTTACAGTACTGTTGATAACTAGCTTGGTGCTTCATTTACGTTTAAAAAGAAATGCCTTTATGGACCCACTTGCATCATTTTTCTAGGATGTCAGCAATTTAAAAGATTAATTTTAAAAAGGGAAATGAACTTTCGCTTATGATAAATACAGATTTCAAGGAAAAACATTGTAGTAAACAGTTATGTTTTATGACTGTTATTTTAAAGTCATTTTCCTGTTTTGTAAAATTAAGAGCCTTGGGCTAGAATCTGGAGCAGACCATGTGTACCTGTGTGGAGGGTGAGGGTGCAGCAGAAAGGCACAAGGAGCCCATGATGATATTTTGTTGGGTGGGGTTTTTGGAGGTTGGGTGTTGGTGATTGTGTGACACTGGCCTGTATCATCTCTACCTTCTCCCTTACACCCATTTGATGCAGCCGTGCACACCATTGGTTGGGGGTTTTAGGGTCAGAAATTGAGTCTTGGTTCCACTTGTCTGTCTCAGATCCCTCGTCATGGTCTCGTTAAATGTCTAATTAAATATTAGCTGTATGGTGAAAACATTAGATTGTCTGAAAGGCTTGTAGACAGCATCTGAATACCTTTCAGGGGTAGTTTCATTTATTGCTTCATACGAAGATTCCATGTATAAACATTCACTATCAATTCATTTTTTCACTCCTTCACTCATTCCTCAGTTCAGCAAATTCTGTTCAGTGCCTTCTGTGTGGCTGGCATGCTTGCTAGGGGCTGAGAATAAAGTAGTTGGCCCAGAAGACACCTTCATTCACCCCCAGGGTATGAGCACAGGGCATACTTTATAAAAAGAACAGCAATATTCTCCAAAAAAGTCACTCAACTCCTTTTTCTGGAGGAAAGACAAGCCCTGTTGAAGTTCACTCGCAGAATTTAGCTGTGTCTGTGTTCGGTACAGACCTGAGAGGGCCAGGTCCCTCCTCGTGTCCCCTCTGGCCTGGCCTGCATTGTGATGGTGAGGCCAGAGGCCTGTGTGCCGTTCCTTGGTGTATCTTTTGATTCTGGTTAGCCTGTGCAACATGGGAAATGTGGCAGAGGAAAGGCCCTTTAAAACTGCTGTAAGATGTTAGAGTCTGTGGGGGAAAAGCAAAACTCAGTGACGGATAGAATAAGAGACTGAGAGGCAGGCTGGCTTGGATGGGGACTGTTCCCTTGGTAAGTGACTGATCTCCACTCAGCCAGCCCTCCTGCCAGACGGAGAAAAAAGGAGGAGCTTGAGGGGAAGGGGCGGGGAGGGGCGCGAAATAGAATGCTGTGGATTGACGCGTCTCAATTTGGGGTAAAAGTACAAAGTTATTTTATTTTCCCCTAATAACTACTCCAACTGTGCCGTGGAGAATGTACCGTCTGAGCCCCACCCACTCCCCACCCGACTTAGCGGGCTCCGGTGGGTCTCTGACCACCTTGGCCAGATTTTATCAATTTTTATCCACGTTGATTATTAGGACAGTCTTATTCTGGCATTTAGCTCAGTTTTGCTTATTTTAAAGCACAGTGAAAACCCCTCTGTCTACTATCTCTGCCTGCGTGGCTGCCCCTGACCCTCCAGGAGCTTGGAGCTTGCTTGGAGCGGCCGCCTGAAGGGCATTTTCTGCTAACAGCTGCGCTCCGCCCCTCCTGGGAGCTGCTTTCTTCTCATTGGTAGGGAGTATATGAATATTCATAGCCTGTCTCTGTTGGTGGGTGCGGCTTCTCGCGTGAACCCTGACAAGCTCTTCTGAGAGCAAACTGCCCTAGTTCCTTTGCGTGGTGGGCAGCCTTCTAGGTGGAACACTCATTGGTAAAAAATACTCCGTCCACAGGCAGCCCCCCATCCTTGCCACACCAAAGGGTTTTGTTCACGCCACCCACTCTCTGCCCCATCATCTTTTTTCCATTTCTGTTTGTCCTTTCTAGGGTTGACCTTCAATAGTTACTTTACCAGCAAAAAAAGGATTTATTCAGGAATAGCAGAGAATT
>JAVSCE010008806.1:0-158061 GCA_032199065.1 Smutsia gigantea | reverse complement strand
TTTCATTTTAGTCAATAGACTTTTAAGATGTTTAATATAATATGATAAATTAAAAAGTACTTATGTTTACTCATTTTTTTATTAAGGTATTATTGATATACACTCTTAGGAAGGTTTCACATGAAAAAACAATGTGGTTACTACATTTACCCATATTATCAAGTCCCCACCCATACCCCAATGCAGTCACTGTCCATCAGTGTAGTAAGATGACACAGATTCAGTGTTTGCCTTCTCTGTGCTATACTGTTTTCCCTGTGATCTCCCACACCATGTGTATGAAACAAAATACCCCTCAATCCCCTTCTCACACCCTCCCCCCCGCCCTCCCACACCTCTCCCCTTTAGTAACCACTACTTCCTTCTTGGAGTCTCTTGAGTCTGCTGCTATTTTGTTCCTTCAGTTTTGCTTCGTTGTTACACACCACAAATGAGAGAAATTATTTGGCACTTGTCTTTCTCCGCCTGGCTTATTTCACTGAGCATAATATCCTTCAGCTCCATCCATGTTGTTGCAAATAGTAGGATTTGTTTCTTTCTTATGGCTGAATAGTATTCCATTGTGTATATGTACCACCTCTTCTTTATCCATTCATCTACTGATGGACACTTAGGGTGCTTCCATATTTTGGCTATTGTAAAAAGTGCTGCAGTAAACATAGGGGTGCATATGTCTTTTTGAATCTGAGAAGTTGTATTCTTTAGGTAAATTCCAAGGAGTGGGATTCCAGGGTCAAATGGTATTTCTATTTTGAGTTTCTTGAGGAACCTCTACATTGCTTTCCACAATGGTTGAATTAGCTTACATTCCCACCAGCAGTGTAGGAGGGTTCCCCTTTCTCCCCATCCTTGGCAGCATTTGTTGTTCTTAGTCTTTTTGATGGAGCCATCCTTACTGGTGTGAGGTGATACCTCATTGTGGTTTTAATTTGCATTTCTCTAATGATTAGTGATGTGGAGCATCTTTTCATGTGTCTGTTGGCCGTTTGAGTTTCTTCTTTGAAGAACTGTCTCTTCATATCCTCTGCCCATTTTTAAATCAGGTTATTTGCTTTTTGGGTGTTGAGGCATATAAGTTCTTTATGTATTTTGGATGTTAACCCCTTGTCGGATATGTCATTTACAAATATATTCTCCCATACTATAGGATTATTTTTGTTCTGTTGATGGTGTCCTTTGCTGTACAGAAACTTTTTAGTTTGATGTAGTCCCATCAGTTCATTTTTGCTTTTGTTTCCCTTGCTCGAGGAGATGCGTTCAGGAAGAACTTGCTCATGCTTATGTTCAGGAGATTTTTGCCTATGTTGTCTTCTAAGAGTTTTATGGTTTCATGACTTACATTCAGGTCCTTGATCCATTTTGAGTTTACTTTTGTGTATGGGGTTAAATAATAATCTAGTTTCATTCTCTTGCATGTAGCTGTCCAGTTTTGCCAACAGCAGCTGTGGAAGACAGCTGTCATTTCTCCGTTGTATGTCCATGGCTCCTTTATCATATATTAATTGACCATATATGGTTGGGTTTATATCAGGGCTCTAGTCTGTTCCATTGGTCTATGGGTCTGTTCTTGTGCCAGTACCAAATTGTCTTGATTACTGTGGCTTTGTAGTAGAGCTTGAAGTTGGGGAGCATAATCCCCCCAGCTTTATTCTACCGTCTCAGGATTGCTTTGGCTGTTTGGGGCCTTTTGTGGTTCCATATGAATTTTAGGACAATTTTCTCTGGTTTGTTGAAGGATGCTGTTGGTATTTTGATAGAAATTACATTGAATCTGTAGACTGCTTTAGGCAGGACGGACATTTTGACAATATTAATTCTTCCTATCCATGAGCAAGGGATGTGTTTCCATTTATTGGTATCTTCTTTAATTTCTCTCATGAGTGTCTTGTAGTTTTCAGAGTATAGGTCTTTCACTTCCTTGGTTAAGTTTATTCCTAGGTATTTTATTCTTTTTGAAGCAACTGTGAATGGAATTGTTTTCCTGATTTCTCTCTCTGCTAGTTCATTGTTAGTGTATAGGAATGCCACAGATTTCTGCATATTAATTTTGTATCCTGCAACTTTGATGAATTCAGATATTAGTTCTAGTAGTTTTGGAGTGGATTCTTTAGGGTTTCTTATGTACAACATCATGTCATCTGCAAACAGGGACAGTTTAACTTCATCCTTGCCAATATGGATGCCTTTTATTTCTTTGTGTTGTATGATTGCCATGGCTAGGACCTCCAGTACTATGTCGAATAGAAGTGGGGAGAGCAAGCATCCTTGTCTTGTTTCCGATCTTAAAGGAAAAGCTTTCAGCTTCTTGCTGTTAAGTATAATGTTGGCTGTGGGTTTGTTATATATGGCCTTTATTATGCTGAGGTACTTGCCCTCTATACCCATTTTGTTGAGAGTTTTTATCATGAATGGGTGTTGAATTTTGTCAAATGCTTTTTCAGCATCTATGGAGATGATCATGTGGTTTTTGTCCTTCTTTTTGTTGATGTGGTGGATGATGTTGATGGATATTCGAATGTTGTACCATCCTTGCATCCCTGGGATAAATCCCACTTGATCATGATGGATGATCTTTTTATGTATTTTTGAATTTTGTTTGCTAATATTTTGTTGAGTATTTTTGCATCTATATTCATCAGGGATATTGGTCTGTAATTTTCTTTTTTTGTGGTGTCTTTGGCTGTTTTTGGTATTAGAGTAAAGTTGGCCTTGTAGAATGAGTTTAGGAGTATTCCCTCCTTTTCTACTTTTTGTAAAACTTTAATGGGGATTGGTATTAGGTTTTCACTAAATGTTTGATAAAATTCAGCATTGAAACCATCTGGTTCAGGGGTTTTGTTTGTAGGTAGTTTTTTGATTACCAGTTCAATTTCTTTGCTAGTAATTGGTCTATTCAGATTTTCTGGTTCTTCCTGGGTCAGTCTTAGAAGGTTGTATTTTTCTAGAAAGCTGTCCATTTCTTCTAGGTTATGCAGTTTGTTACCATATAGTTTTTCATAGTATTCTCTCATAATTCTTTGTATTTCTGTGGTGTCCATAGTGATTTTTCCTTTCTCATTTCTGATTCTGTTTATGTGTGTAGACTCTCTTTTTTTCTTGATAAATCTGGCTAGGGGTTTATCTATTTTATTTTCTCAAAGAACCAGCTCCTGCTTTCATTGATTCTTTCTATTGTTTTATTCTTCTCAATTTTATTTATTTCTGCTTTAATCTTTATTGTGTCCCTTCTTCCACTGACTCTGGGCCTCATTTGTTCTTCCTTTTCTAGTTTCATTAATTGTGAGTTTAGACTGTTCATTTGGGATTGTTCTTCTTTCCTGAGTGGGCCTGTATTGCAATATATTTCCCTCTTAGCATGGCCTTCTTTGCATCCCACAGATTTTGCAGTGTTGAATTATTGTTGTCATTTGTCTCCTTATATTGCTTGATCTCTGTTTTTATTTGGTCATTGATCCATTGATTATTTAGGAGCATGTTATTAAGCCTCCATGTGTTTGTGGGCTTTTTAATTTTCTTTGAGTAATTTATTTCTAGTTTCATACCTTTGTGATATGAGAAACTGGTTACTACAATTTCAATCATTTTTAATTTACTGAGGCTCTTTTTGTGGCCTAATATATGATCAATTCTTGAAAATGTTCCTTGTGCACTTGAGAAGAATGTGTATCCTGTTGCTTTTGGATGGAGTATTTTGTAGATGTCTGTTAGGTCCATCTGTTCTAATATGCTGTTCAGTGCCTCTGTCTCCTTACTTATTTTCTGTCTGGTTGATCTGTCCTTTGGAGTGAGTGGTGTGTTGAAGTCTCCTAAAATGAACGCATTGCATTCTATATCCCCCTTTAATTCTGTCAGTATGTGTTTCACATACATAGGTGCTCCTGTATTGGGCACATAGATATTTATAATGGTTATATCTTCTTGTAGGCCTGACCCTTTTATCATTGTGTAATGCCCTTGTCTCTTGTGACTTTCTTTGTTTTGAAGTCTATTTTGTCTGATACAAGTACTGCAATTCCTGCTTTTTTCTCACTGTTAGTTGCATGAAATATTTTTTTCCATCCCTTTACTTTCAGTCTCTGTATGTCTTTGGGTTTGAAGTGAGTCTCTTGTAGGCATCATATAGATGGGTCTTGTTTTTTTATACATTCAGTAACTCTATGTCTTTTGATTGGTGTAGTCAGACCATTTATGTTTAGGGTGTTTATTGATAGGTACGTACTTATTGCCATTGCAGGCTTTAGATTCGTGGCTACCAAAGGTTCAAGGGTAATTCCCTTACTATCTGTCTAATTTAACTTACTTCGTATACTATTACAAACACAATCTAAAGGTTCTTTTTTTTCCCTCCTTTTTCTTCCTCCTCCAATCTTTGTATGTTATGAATCATATTCTGTACTCTTTGTCTTCCCTTGGGTCACATCTGTTTAGCCTTAGGAATACTTCCATCTATAGGAGTCCCTCCAAAATGCACTGTAGAAGTGGTTTGTGGGAGGTAAATTCTCTCAGCTTTTGCTTATCTGAAAATTGTTTAATACCTCCTTCAAATTTAAATGATAACTTGCTGGGTAAAGTATTCTTTGTTCAAGGCCCTTATGTTTCATTGCATTAAATATATCATGCCACTCCCTTCTGGCCTATAAGGTTTCTGTTGAGAAGTCTGATGATAGCCTTATAGGTTTCCCTTTGTATGTGATGTTTTTTCTTTCTCTAGCTGCTTTTAAAAGTCTTTCTTTATCCTTGATCTTTGCCATTTTAAGTACTATATGTCTTGATGTTGTCTTTCTTGGGTCCCTTGTGTTGGGAGATCTGTGCATCTCCATGGCCTGAGAGACTATCTCCTTCCCCTGATTGGGGAAGTTTTCAGCAATTACCTCCTCAAAGACACTTTCTATCCCTTTTTCTCTCTCTTCTTCTTCTGGTACCCCTATAATGTGAATATTGTTCTGTTTGGATTGGTCACACAGTTCTCTCAATATTCTTTCATTCTTAGATATCCTTTTTTCTCTCTGTGCCTCAGCTTCTTTGTATTCCTCTTCTCTAGTTTCTATTTCATTTATCGTCTACTCCACCATATCCAATCTGCTTTTAATACCATCCATTGTGCTCTTCAACGATTGGATCTGTGACCGGAATTCATTCCTGAGTTCTTGAATATCTTTCCATACCTCCATGAA
This sequence comes from Smutsia gigantea, assembly GCA_032199065.1. NCBI lineage: Eukaryota > Metazoa > Chordata > Mammalia > Pholidota > Manidae > Smutsia > Smutsia gigantea. Next base: position 152,887 of record JAVSCE010008806.1, on the reverse strand, counting down.
CATGTTAATGATTTTTATTTTGAACTCCCTTTCAGGAAGAGTCATGAGGTTGATGTCATTTAAATCTTTCTCAGGAGTTGTATTAATAATTTTACTCTGAACCAGATTCCCTTGGCATTTCATATTTGTGTATGGCTCCCTCTAGTGCCCAGAAGCTCTACTCTCTGGAGCTGCTCAGCCCTTGAAGCAATGTCGGGGGTTGCAGGGGAGTGATATTGATTCCTAGGGGGAGAAAAGAGCTGTTTCCTGGTTCCTGGCTGCTATACCTGTCTCCACTGCCTGAACCAGTGGGCTGAGCACACAGGTATAAGCCTCTATGCTTTGCGTTTGTAGTTGCTGTAGACAGATCTTTCCTCTCACTGGCCTAACACCAGGGTAGGGTTTGCTGGTTTGTGAGCCAGGTGGGGCTGGCTGGGAGAAAGGCGCAGTAGGCTGCATATCATGGAAGAGGTCCTTGGAGCTATGTAGCCAGCCAGGGATCTGGAGCACTTGAAGATCATGTAAGGAGGAAGATTTCTTTTTCCTCCTTAAATATGAGAGTCTATATGGCACAGCTCCCAACCAGCTGTGCAGAGTTCACCCAGACAATTTTGTGTACCTGTCCTTTCTCCTGAGCAGTAAGCTCTGTGCAATCCTTGCCCCTTTAGCAGCCCTCTTGCTAAGGGCTTCCTTGTTAGGAAGTCTCTCAGACTGCCCACCTTTCTTTTGTCCCAGAGAAGCTGGATATGGATCCCTGCTTTCCACAAGCAGCTAGAATCTCAGTCTTTCCAAGAGTTCTTCCTCTCTTAGCTTTCCAACCCTGTAATCATGAGAGTATCATGCAAGCACCATGAATTGTAGGTTTGTGCTCCCAGAGCAGATCTCCAGAGTTAGGTATTCAGCAATCCCAGGCCTCCACTCCCTCCCTGCTCTGTTTCTCTTCCTTCCACTGGTGAGCTGGGGTGGGGGAAGGGCTTGAGTCCTGCTGGGCCACAGCTTTGGTATGTTACCTTGTTCTGTGAGGTCTGCTCTTCTCTCCAGGTGTATGCAGTCTGCTGAAGTCCTCTTTTCTGTTGCTCTTTCAGGATAAGTTGTATTAATTATATTTTCCTATTATATGTGGTTTTAGGAGGGAGCCTCTGTCTCACCTCTCATGCTGCCATCTTTAATCCCTCTGGATTATGTTTACTCTTTCTGGTATTCTTTGTTCGTCACTAGGGATCTGAGTTTCCATCTGATATATTCCTCTGTCTGTAAAACATCTTTAACTTTTCTTGTAGTGCAGGTCCCTGTTTATAGAGGCATCCTCTGCCTCCACCACTCAGCTGGGGGTGAGAAAAGACTTGACTCTCCTGTCTCCTAGAAAGAGATGATTACTGTCTGCATTTTACCATATTTTGGTGTCTTTGTGTCCTGAGCTCTCTGATGGGTTCAAAAAAATGGATTTCAGAGTTCACCTTTTTTTGCATTCTTGGTTAGGGTGGAAGTGAGAGTGCCTTGCAACTTTCTTAATCTGAAACAGAAGTGCTGATTTAGTTTGCTCATTTTAAAGTGGCAAGTTTAAACTCCATTCATTTATTTGAACAATCAGCATTTCTGAGTAGCCTTTCCAAAAGCTTAGCATACATGTTACAGTGAAGCATAAAGCTTTCCTTTCAATGTCTTCTTAGGATAAAGATGTAACATGATCACAGTCCACTTTTACATGATGTTATGTTTTTTCACATACAGTGTAAGAACTTACATCATTAATAGGACCTTGGTTGTCCCATGTTTACATGCTGTCTTATAGTTTACACTTCTCTATCTTGATGCTCGATAATTCTTGAGGCTTTTTATTGTTTTTTTGGTTTATTTTCAGCTACATAAAGGGACAGCTCATTCATTTTGAAATGGCTGATCTGTGTTTTCATGTGCATTATTTCTCCCCCCACTCCCTCCCACCCCTGAAATGCCTTTTCCTTACACATTCACTGTCATTCTCTTTTCCCTCTCTTGAAAGCACCCCAAGATATCTTTCCTCCATACTCTATCCCCCAAATCCAAAAAGGCCCATCATTTGGACATGTGTGTGTAAATATTTTTGGTTTATACTTCATTATCCAACTATTTCCAGGTTTGAATTAACCCAGTACATCCCAGGATAATCCTACTGCATATGAAGGACTATTGTTCATTTTGATTGGTCAGTATCTGTGCATTACTTGTTATCAGATATTTTATAAATCATTCCAGTAGGATTATCAATACTTTGCATGGTACCTACTTCATAATATATACTCAGTGTGTGTTTGTTGAATAATGGTCTCCAGGAGGTTGCAAGGGATAGCACAGGTGTTTCAGCTGCTGGCTCTGTTCTATGCACAGGGATACAAAGATGAATGAGGCACTTCCCTGGCCATAATTGGGATCCATATGTATATGTTGGTTACGTACACCCTGCCATCCCAAAATTTGGTTCTGGCCACAGCTATGGACACCTGCTGTATACCAGTGTTTCCTGAGTACCCTTGCTGTGCCCCATATCTTTTGCTTTTGGCATCATTGTCAAAACTTTCTGAAGCCACCCTTGATCATTGGGCAGACAAGATCTCGAGAGTAAATACCCTTCTTTTTTTTCAAGCAGACAATTCTATGCACAGAGTCCATCAGAGGATACCCGGCGCATGGAGCCTGGTAGCATACAGTGTCAATCAGTTTGGTAATTACATCTTGGATTGACTTTCTCTCCTGTCATGTTTCTTCCTGATCCTGACTCACATTCTTTGGGATCACTTTTCTGGGAGATCTGGATCTGAGATTACTTGTAAACAAGTCATCTCACGACACTGTGATCAGTGTGTTAATAATCATCAGGATCATGGGAACCAGGGAATTCTTTACAGAAAACTTACATTTGAATTAATCTTTAAGGATGAGCAGAAGTAAGACAGTCAGACAAGATGGAATAAGGGCATTCTGTGCTGAAACAACAGTGTAGAAAGGCAAGGATGGGAGACAGCTTCCAAGATGGCCCTCAGTGATCCCTTTCCATTGACACTCATACCCTTAGGTTCCCTCCTCTGTCCACATTGTACCAGGACTGATCTGTGTGACCCGTAGGATATGACAGAATTGATGGTATGTCTCTTTTGAGGTTTAGTCTACAGAGACTTCAGTGTCTATCATGGGCTCTGTCCCTCTTGGGTCATGTGCTCTGCAGGAGACACAGTTGCCATGTCATGGGGACACTCAGACCACCTAATGCAGAGACTACATGGTGAGGAGCTGAGGTCTCTGGCCAATAGTCGGCAAGGAGCTTTCAAAAGTGAGCTTGGAATCAAGTGTCCTAACCCCAGTCAAGCCTTCAAATGACTTCAACCCTGGCTACTAGCTTAACTCCAGCCTTGTGAGGAACCAGACCACCTAGGAAAGCTGCTCCTAGATTCAGATGATAAATGTTTGGGATTAAATTTGCTGCACAATAATGAATGCAAGTGGATTTTTTGGTTCCTTTCAACTCTGAAAATAATGATTATATAGTCAGTTAGGTCAACACTGTTGACATTAAATGTATCATCTTTGGAGACAAACCACCCTCATTAAGTCCCTCCTCTGGGGTGTACTTACTTTGTGATCTTGGGCAATTGGCTTGACCTCTAAGCCTTAATTTTCTTGTTAGTAATATGGGATTGGAATTCATATCAATTTCATAGAACTGTGAGAGTTAAATAAGATTGTACTTGTGAAGCTGTTATTGTTTCTTGTACATGATAAACATACAGTAAATCTTAGCTATTGTTCATACAAAATGGTCTCAAGCCCCAAGCTTCAATTACACAGATGGGTTACAGAATAAGGTCACAGCTTCCGTCTTTCTGTTTTTGTTTGTTTGTTTCTATAGTCTCTCTTAGCTGTTTTCAAGAATAAATTCACAGAAATTTTCTCCTTTTTCTTCTTAATACACTGAGTTCCAGGAGTTAAGAATACAAAGTGTAAAGGTATGTTCAATACCGTTAATGAGTAACCATGAATACACTGCCCCCGTGTGCCAACAGAAAGGTTTCAGGTAATCAGCTGATGAGAGGTTACTTAACTCAGTCTTTTATAGCTCAGAACAGGCTGGGTTGCACTTCAAAACACTTTATTTTGGATGGAGAGCCGTATGACCAAAGAAAAGAGAGAGAAAACTTAATACAAACTATGCTGAGAACAAATAAACACCAAAGCCAAGAAGACAGACCAACGAGTCAATCTTATTTCTTTTTTTCTCAAGACCCACCCACTTCCAGAGTGGGCTGGTGCCATGAGTGCTGCTAAGATGACACAGTCTGAGCAAATGGGTGAGAGTCCCTCCCACAGCAGAGCTCTGGATAGTAAGGCCATGGGAGAATAGTCTGTGCCCTGAGGCCAGTCAATGGTCACATCAGCCAGGAGGTGAAGCTTCTCTCCATGGTCCTGGTCTCTCCTTCTGCACTTTGCCTCATCTCTGACACCTTCTCTGATCTCCCTAAAATGTTTGCGACAGGTGGGCATCTTTTCTCTATGTCATTCCTACTCTAGGAATTGAAATCTTTGGACTACTGCTCTTAGGGGCATTTGTGCATAAAATTCCCCTGTCCTCCTTGATAGAATGATTTCAAGCACCAGGGAAGAGTTGAGCAGATTTTTGTCTGGGCATCAGTGAACTTCTCAGAACCCAGGAAACCATCTGGGGGTGGGCTGTTAACCTAAAGCATCCCTAGGGGACTTGAAGCCAGAAGGGCAGGGCAGGGCGAGGAGTGACATGAGCCCCAAGTGAATAGCACAGTCTCTAGCTCAGCAGGCTGACACCTGCAGCTAGTCTGAATTTCAGTTAACCCATTGACATTGGGGCATTCAATTTAAGGAAAGTATATTTCCCCTTTGCTCCAGAATCTTGCTGTTACATCAGATTAGTTTACAAGGAAAATCCTCAGCGTTGTTTTTTCTTGTCTCCTACTCCAGCTGTGGCTGTGTCTTGGGCCTCTCTGATGACCCATAATGCCCCCTGCAGTGCCAGGATGGAGCGGGGCAAAGGCACACGGTGGCTTGAGGAATGCACAGCTCTGGGATGCATAGAACAGGCCCTGGCTTCTAGCTTGGGCAAGGCAATAGGCAAGATGGTGAAAAAAATGGTGCCTAGTCTGTGTCCAGAGCTTAGAATTTGAAAAAATAAATAAATAAAATGAGAAGAAAGCTCTCTGTTTTTATTTTCTATCTCATCTTTATATCGTAGTCTAAAATCTTCAGACAGAAAAGTGATGGAAAAGAGTGAGGAGAATTTGAGAAAGTAAATGGGGGTTCATAGATGGGGTTCTCTGAAGGGCTTGCCTCTCTGTGAGGGGCAGCGCTCCAGCTAACAGAAGACATGTGCACCCTCTCCTCACTCCTTTGATCTTGGGCAATTGGCTTGACTTCTAAGCCTTAATTTTCTTGTCAGTAATATGGGATTGGAATTCATATCAATTCTCATAGAACTGTGAGAGTTAAATAAGATGGTACTTGTGAAGCTGTTATTGTTTCTTGCACATGATAAACATACAGTAAATCTTAGCTATTGTTCATACAAAATGGTCTCTGCCATCCAGGCAGGCGTCATGCTGCGGTGGGAAGTCACCTCCGCACAAGGACCAAGAACTGCCTGCTCTCAGGTTTCCTCGTGCACTTGTGGGCACATGCCTGGGTTCTGTGAGGCTCTGGTGGAGGAGTTCTGTTCTCTTGTCATTCTGATTCTGAGTAATCTTGGAAAGGATGCCCTTCGAGCACAGGGATGCCTATTGTCACTGATGCATCTGGTCCACTGGCTAACACCATGAACAACCTGCACCATCTTACTGCTGACTCCAGGGACAGGGTGTCATGCGTGCATGTGTTTTAGAGTGACTGCAAAATACCACTTGGGCACTAGCATAATAGAGCTAGCACGGTCCAGACCCCAAAGCAGGGGTGTCCAGACTTGGCTATGACACACTGGCCTCCACTGAGCTACCAGGTCCCTCATGCCAAATGAGGGCACAGATTATATGAGCTCATTCTCCCCTTTGTTGAGATTGCCTTTAATCAGCTCTTTATAGACTTAAATTATGCAGAGATGACAAATGCATTTCTGTGTTTGACCTCAACCTTTGGAATTAACCAGCTTCCCAAGTCTTGCTTTATCAAACTCAGGTCATGATCTGCAATTTCCTAACCAGCTTGTCTTGCTCAAATCGTACCTGGACCATCTTAATTTATGATTTCTATATTGTTGGGCAAAAATATGAGTAGTGTGTGTAGAAACTCGAAACACCATCACGCACTTGCTTTCTTAGACACCCACTATGGGTGTATATAAACCTCTCATGGCAGATTGGGGAAATGAATCACTAGGCAAGAAGCACGATAGTAAGTAGCTTCCCCTTATATAATGCTTTCAATGTGCCAGGCACATGTGTCACGTGCTCTATGTATATCAACTCCTAATTATCACAACAAGTGGGCTTTTTTTTCCTGCAGTGGAGGAAACACACTGCATACGGGCAGTCGGGCTGTGTTGGATGGTCCTGGGTGACCCCAGACATAGCCTCGCCTCTTTCCCATCCCTGGAATTCAGTTCCACTGCATCCTCAGCCAAGGGGAGGACTGAAAGCTACAGGCTTTGGAGTTACCTAACCCTGAATGTGAGTTCTGGCTCCACTCCTTAGCTGTGTGATTTCTGGTGTATTTCTGAAACTCCCTGAACTTTAGTTCCCTTCTCTATAGAACAAAGGTAATTCCATTTTCATGGCAAGTTGCAGTGGGGGCAAAATGGTTTGTCGAGGGTGTCTGGCAAATGAAGTTTCCCAAATAATGTTTCTTCCTTCCCTCCCACGCTCCTCCCTTCTCCTATGTTCCTCTCTTACCCCTCCACCTGGTCCTTTTGCTTGCTAAGTTGTGTATTGTTTATCTCTTGTGCTTCTCTAGAAGAAAGGCTCTATTTGCTGCTCCTCTATAATTCCCTTTTACCATTTTTTCTCTCTTTTCTACCCACAAACATGTCCTTTCTGGATTCACTACCTTAGGCTGGGATGCCCCAACCTTCACATTCTTTGCAGAACAGCCTATGGGTACTCCATCCAGGGGCTTTGAACATCCTGTCCCCCCCCTGCTCAGTACAGTCACACCTCAGCTTCCAGGAACAGCCCCGTAACAGTGGCACAGACAAGAGTCAGAAGGGGTCACTGGATTCTAATTATAAATAAAGCAAGCCGGAGCTGTATAATTAGGTTGGAAGGAACAGAGTTACAGCTGTTTTAAGGGTTGTGACCCAAACTGACAAAAGATGAGAAACTCAGGAAGGTGGATGCCTCATCAGCCTTGTTTTTTGACTGGCCTGGTTTTTTGGGCTGATATATGGTTTCCCTTCAAGGCATTTTGAGCTTCTAATTTCTGAATTTTCCATTTTAAGGCATTCACAGAACATTATACCTGGGAGACTGATGGACTCCTTTGTAACTTAAATAACCCAGAGGAGCCATCCAAACTTGTGGGTGGAATATGTATTCATGCATTTTTAAAAAGGCGCATTATATACATCAGAGACTTGGATGGCTCATTAGGAAAGGTTTGGTGGAGTATGTAATTCAGGATTTCATGTGCTGTCCATGGACTGAGCTCACTGAGGCTGTGCTAAAGCTGTTTTATTTTACTTTATTTTCCGCAGTAACATCTAAAGCCTAAAGCATTTATACAAAATGACTGCCTGATCATTCGCATAGTTTAATTTTTGAAATCTAAGCCTTTTTTCAAGTTAGCTGAAATCCAGACATACCTGAAGTCAATATGCCTTCCACGAAACTTAAATAACCTTGGTAAAACCTTCTTTTTCTTCTTTTGATTTACAACAAAGCTGAGAATGAGTCATTTCAACTTTCGTCTCTGGGGAATTTTCTGTGTTTGGCTCCCTGCAATGCAACTTTTGGGATTCCTCACAGAAAACAAGGTTGACTTGAATTAAGCTATATAAGGATGTATTCATATTTTTATTCTTTAGCATATTAATTATCCTTTATATTTTTCAGGATTTAAAAAATAAGAGGAAGGTGGTGGTCAGGATTTAGAGGGAAGCCAGTGTGATGACCAAGATTTTGGGGACTATATATTCAAGATGTGAGAGGAATAGTCAGGTGTATTCCAAGATCTGTATATTCCCTAGTCCCTGTACATACACCTCTTTTCTGCCAAAATTTATAGACATAAAACACATTTCTCACTGTGTTGCTGTCCCTGTTGGCCACATAGAAATATCTAAACTACTGGTGAGTCCATATGGCAATAGAGCATTACGGAACATTATTTTCTCTGGGCCCTGGGGAGCTGCAGAAGCAAAGTCACTTCTCATCTGGAGAGGAGCAACCTCTCCTCTCTTTGAGTTTGCCAAGTGGGTTGTACCTAGGATGCTGCTGAGGGCCTGAGAGCCACAAGCTCTTACCCAGAGCCTCCTGTCACCCTGAGGGTATCACAGCTGTAAGAGAAGGTGCAGGGAAAGGCATAGTGTAAAGCATATTTAAGAAGCAATACAAAGAGTTTCCAAGAAACTTAATACACTGTGGATGGAATACAGAGAAACATGATTAATGTGAAATATAAAGCAGAGTGTGTGAAAATTCCCTTCTCTAGGTGTCCTTAAAACTGGAAAAGGTTTGAGTTTGCTTCAGTGTGTGGTTTCTGACAGCATTAGGTAAAGTGTCACATTGTGGGCAGCAAGAAAGGGATAAAGGCAGAGAATGATTTATTGAATATTCTTGGCATTTATTTATTGACAACTGCTATGTGTCAATCAAGCCAATCTCTGCCATAGATATTTTATACACATCAGTTATTTTGTCCCCAACCATCCGGCAAGGTGATCATGATCATCTCTACTTACAGATGAAGAAACTGAGCAAAAGGTGAGAGACTTAACTCATGATACCATACAGGGTTAGCAGCTGTTGTCTCAGTTCTGTAACTAACCAGTTGTGTGACCTATTCCAACTCACAGGGCATCTCCATCTCATTTTTCTCCTTGGTCAAATGAATGAGTTGGACTAGGGCTCTTGTGGATTCTCGGAGGAAGGTTCTAGATTCTAATATTCCAAGTATTTTCTGTAGATTCTGTGTTCTCTTCCAAGGAGGATAGATAAGATAGCTCTCCGTGTTCCACAGAGCCTGTAAGCCTGGTGCAACAGCTCCACGTGGTCCCCAGCACTTGGGACAGCCCAAAACACCATCTGGGACCTTGGCTCTGAGGACCTGGGGGAGCTGCAATGAAGGAAGACTGTCTTGTGCAGACTGAAGAAAGTGGGGACTCAGGCTACAGGCTTTTGAAAAGTGGTGAGTTGAGGAACTGCACATTACTTTGCATGGAAAACAGTGGGGGTGAGATTTGTGGTCAGGCTCTGAAGTAGCCTCTCGGTCATTTCTCAGATGCCCCTGACTTCCTCTGGATGGAGGACCACATTCTTCTACTTTTTTCAAGATTGTCAGAACAGCTTCATCTTGCCTGCCTATTCTCCTCCTTCCCTTAGTCCTTTCTCGCCTTCTCTCTAAATCTTCCTCCTGCCTCTGGCCTCATTTACTTTGCATAAACCTCTCGTATAATCCCAAGATTTCTTTGCCATTCTTGAAACAATGCACTCCGATCAGAATACCATGGTTGGTTACTCTGAGTGAGACATAAAAGCAGCAGGATCTGACACAGCCCTCTCCTGATCTCCAGATCCTTGTTTTGTGAGTAAGCATCACTATTTAGGGGCCTGGAGTAAATTATTTTAAAGTACATTTTCTGAAAACACTGTGGGCTCTGGTTCCTGGCACCCTTGACTTATGATCTTCAGTTTGGAAGAAATACTGAGGTCAGCTCTGAGCTTTTCTCTTACCCAACCTCTCATATATTATCAGACAGTTCTGTCCTTTTGTAACTAAACCTTTTTTTTTTCCTTCTTAAGTCTGTGCGAGGATTTTCCCTTAAATTAGAGAAGTCATATGTTTACAGATTAATTCACTTGTTACTGTAGCAATTTCTGGGCCAGGTTCTTCCACCTTTTATAGTGTCCTGGTGATGCTAAGAACTGTTCAGAAATGTTTTAAAAAATATATCACCACAATCAAAAAGTATAAACTGAACACTAGAGTCTGTGTTGGGCACTGCACAGAATGCAGAATTGAGTAAAGCATTATTTATCCTCTCAAGGAATTTACATTCTTGAAGACGAGTCTGGGAGATGCTGCCAAGAAGAGCATGCTGACACCTTGCTGCTGGGGTCCAGAGTTATGAGGACTTCAGGTGTTTGAGGTACGTGACATCATTAGCCGCTTCCTGCCTCAGAGTTGCAGCCTGTGGGGACATTATCTCCTGTGGAGATGAGGGGATCTATCAATGCACCCCTCTTATTCCTGTGGAGGAAGCATCTCTACTCCTATCACAGGCCAAGTCTGCCCTCCAAGTTCAGTATTCAGTATTCTTGTGCCTTCAAAAGGACTTATACAATTTAGCAGATGTACTGAGATAAAGTTGATTTTTTTTGTTCCTATGTTATTTGGTTTTTCAGTAACACTTGACATGGTTCACCTTAATCCTGGGACAGTGTCTGCTACCTTGGCTGTGTTGATATTACCCCCCACCCCATGCCCCTTCCTCTCAGGAGGCCTTTCCCTTCCCGCTGGAGGGCCCCTTTCTTTCACTCAGTCCAACTTTGGGATTCTTAAAGGCTGAGAACTGAGCCAGCACATTTTCTCTCTCCTCCCTTTCCCTAGGGGATCTAATCCATTTTCATAATTTTAAATACCACTTTATAACGATAGTACCCACTGTCTCTCTTAGCCAGATCTTTCCTTGGAGCCTTAGTCTTACTTTTCTAACTGCCTGTGTGCTATTTCCATTTGGATATTTCACAGACATCTGAGACAAGTCATCTAAACTGGAGTGTTTATTCCCACCCTCCCCTCACCCCTGCTGTTACTGTTCTCAGTTTTGGCTCGAAAACCAGCCACCCAGTTGCTCAAGCCAGAAGTCTGGGGGTTCACCCATGACTTGTCCCCGCCCCACGTAGCCTATCAGTGATCTCGGTGGCTCAGTGGGTCCAGTAGTGATCTTGGCATCCAAATCTCACAGTCCTATTTTCACCCTAGACAATTCCCTTCAATGCACTCTTTTTCTTATATTCTCCCCCCATCCCTTAAGAGGCAAAACCAAAATCTCTTGTTTAACCTCTTTTTCTCCCCCCATGCATGGACATGAACTTCCCCTTTGTTATTTGGGATTCTACCTTTCTGATCTGTCTTCCTACCCCATGAGGTTACCAAGGACATTTCCCAAATGAAAACAGCTTCTTGCTGGAGATAAATTCTGGTGAATTTTTCAGAATAACAAACTGTTCTTATCGTTAGAAATGGGAAGGAACTGAAAAGGTCCTCTGAACGTGTCTCTTCCCTCCGTTCACTAATATTCCATGTGCCAATCTGCCAAAAACAGGTGCCAACAAAGGAACATTTATCTTCACTGCCATAATGATGGAGATGCCACTGATTCAAGTGGAAAATACTTGCAGGGCAGCAGATTCTGTAATGTAAGAGTGAGAATTCACTGCTTTAATCTACATTCTCCCTACCATTGGTCTACTCCTTCATTTAAATTTCACTGCTACTGAGGGAGGCTGGGGTGTTAGCCTGCCTCCCGTATGGAAATTAATTGCTGTTCTTCCTCACACTGGGCTGGATAATTTAAAAATTAATATACTGTGCAGACAGCAGTGCCTAAAGGTTATAGAGGCTGACTGGTGAGCTGAAGGCATTTGAATCTGCCGAGCAGAATAAGAAATAGATAAAGCTAAATTACAGACCTATTAAAAATAAATTAGTGGTGTCGAAAAAGCAAATTAAGATGCAGATAATCAATCTAATTTCAGAGTCTCTGGTGAGTGTTAATGCTTAATCCCTCTCATGTTTGATGAAGCCATCTATTAATTAAAAATATTTATATAAAAACGAGTCTGCACAAGGTCTTTATTTCAAAAGGAACCAACTCAACTGATATGACTCTCAGAATATGGCCTTGGTTTTATAGTAAAAGGCAAGATCTACCTTCATGCTGCCTAAATTAGAGCCCATTTTCCTAAAATATCTTTGTCAGCGGGAGAGAGCATTTGCCTCACTTTTCCCCACTTCCATTTCCATCCACCTTCTCTTCTGGCTGCTTGTGACCAATTCTAAACCAGCCATTTTCCTTCCTTTTACTCTGTGATTGTTCTTAATGCAGGGGTCATCGCTGAACATCAAAGCAGAGGGAAGAGTTGGATCGTAACTGATTTTGGAGAGGAAAGGGGTCAAATGAGCAGAGAGATCACGGGCTAGGAGAGGGTTAGATGCTGTCATAGGAGTGGCGGGCAGGGCAGGATGCTGAGGCCCTGTGCAAAAAATGTACCAGAAGGAAATAGAGGCTTTAAAGTTCCATGAGTTTTAGCATATCAGATATGAAACTTACAGACCAGATGAAAGAATGGGCCATCATAATATACTTTGCCATCTGATATCATTTTGCTTCTTTCTACTCAGTATTTCAGGCAAGGTTTCCCAGACAGGTGCCAGAGCCCAGGCCCCAGTGAAGTTTAGCTTTTTGAGTCAATTCCTCTTACCTAACCTCTCATGTAGGATCAGAGAATGGCTCAACAGGGAGGCCCACTGGGCTGTGTCCCACACATCCGTCTTCCTGGAGTCAAAGGAGCTCACGCTTTTTGCAGCCCTGGAATAAATGGAGCCGAGGAGGCCACCTCTGTGGCTGCATCTCACTGCCCTGCTTTGTAGCTGGAAGGGGATTGAGTCAGAGGCTGGAATCAAAGCAAACCCTTCCAGTCCACTGCAGGCCTTATCCTGGGAAGTCTGGCACCTGCTAATAATGGTAACAATGGCGGAAGGCAACATGTAGATTTTCGGCTTCTTAATTAGCTTTTTCATTGAGAAAGTCATGCAACACACAGGAAAAAGTGAAAAAAAAAAAAGACCTCAAAACTTTCAAAACAGGGGTAAGACAGAGTGAAAAGTCAGTCTTTCCTTATCAGCCCAAGTTTGATTTTCACAGACGGAAAGTAGTTTGCAATGGAGACAAAATAATAAATAAATAAGAAAAGTGACATGAAGCTCTAACAAAACATTGGCTGGCTGCTGATTCAGAGTGATCAGTGTCACAGGGGGCGATCAAAGGGGCAAATCCGCTTATATTCTCCTGGGAACAAAGGACTGGCATTACAGCAGAGCAGAGCTCTGGCCCCGGGGAGCTCCGATCTTACAGCATGGGCCACCCACATTTCCAGCCATCTCACCTGGCGGTGATGTTAAGGAGCAGCCCCCCCCCCGCCCCACCACCACACCGTTCCTGTGGGGAAGTGCTGGGCATACCTTACCGGGCCATGCCCACCTTGACCTCTGCCCATTGTTTGCAGATCCCGGACTTCTTCTGTTCAGTGACTCTGACACCCTGAGAAGGTTTAATTTAGTACTTTGTTTTATATTTAGACTGGTCAGTAATGGGAACAAGTCAGTAATTATTTCTTTCCCACAGCACTTAATTTACCTGGGGAAGTGGCATATTGCCTGGGCAGGTCCCAGCTACTGTGTCAAGTCCAGAGATCTCAGGCTGCTCTGGTCATCCTGGTGATGGAATGTTCTCTCTGAGATGTGCTAGTGAAGATGAACAGTGCTAATAGCAGCGCAGATGAGTCACATTGTCAATAGACCACAGTCCTGTTTTTATGTTTATGTGTGTTTATGCCTTTCTATATATGTGTGCATAAAAATAAGGCCACTGGTACGTGGCAACTTGGAGATGTAAAGGTATCTGCTGGGAGATTGGCAGGCGACCCAGAAACCTAAAGCTTTTCTTCATATTGCAATTTCCCAGAGGGCTTCTACAGGTTTAGAGCAAAAGAGAAAAGAAGTTTAAATCAGTGTGTAGAGAACATCCATTCTGAACTATTTAAAATTTACTAGAGATGGCCCTGGCCTCTGTTTATGTCAGATGGCACCCTGCCCTTATATCCTGCTCTTTGACACTGCGACCTGACACCTCCATGTATTTCTGCAGTTCTGTTGCTTGGCCCACGAGGAACCCTCCAGTCGTCTAAGCCTGAGGATTCTTAGAGAAAAATAGCAACTGGAAAGGCCTATAAGCCCCCTTTGTCCCCCAAATCCCCAGGAAGCCGACCTCAACAGGTACTTCCTCTGGACAAGCTTGCTCTCTGGTTTTCTGTTGGGCCCACTAGAAAGAGGCACTGTGCATCACTGGAGAGACTGGGGCCCCAGCTCCAGCCATAGCCCTCACCAGCGTCCAGGTCACGCTCCTCCTGACCGCAGCCTGTATGCATGGATCAGCTTCTTGCTGCTGCTGACCCATGGGTGCTCCTCTGACTTCCTGAAGCCTGCCCCCACCTGTGTAAGCGGTCCTTCTATAAAACATCCTTTGTGGCCATTCTGAGATTCGACCTGTGCTCTGCCAGACCCCCGAGTGAGGCAGCTGTCATGCCCGTTAAGAAACTGGCTGAGCTGTGGCTTCCCCGTGACAGCTAAATCCAGAACAGGCTGAAGACTTATAAAAAAGTAGGCGATCCTGGCCTCATGCTGACTCCGGAGGCCAGCCCCTCTGAAGCCCTCATGTGTGGACTTAAGAACTTTGTTGTCCTTTGTTAAATAACCCATTGGTAAGTCCCATCAGGATTTAAGCAGGAAGAAAAATATCAAAGGGCAGGTAGCAATATGGTTATGGTCCTGAATATGGCATTAAAGAGATGTGACTTCAGATCTAGTTTTATTAGTGATGATAGATGCTTGCCCTCTCTGAGACTGTTTTATAGACAAGTGGGTATAATCTTGCCTCACTCATACAGGATTCTTGTGAAGAGTGGAGATGATGGCTGTGGAATACCGGTGTTGGGAATGCCTCTTTTAAGGTGCCCTTCTGTGCCATAACCCTATTTATGTACACATGCATACATACACCCACATGCACACACATGTGGACACTCACATACACATACCTGTGAAGGGGGATATCTCACCAGAAATGCAGAAGAACAAGGCTTTAGGTTCCCTTGGACTCTCATTTCTTTATTGAAGCAAGGAATGGCCTCTCCCTGTACTACTTCTACCAAGTTAGAGGCACCCAGATCTGCCTGAACTTCAGCCAGTAGCTGGGCCCCTTGCTCACTTCTTGTTTTCTGGTGGTGGGAGGAGTGATTGATAGTGTGGCTATGTGGTCAGGCCACTTTGAGACATTAAATGCCCATGTCTACAGAAACATGGCCTTGGCATCTGCCCGAGATGGGGGCCAGCTGCATGCCTGCCCTCAGCACCTGCCACTCACCAGCCTCTGTTTTCTTGCCTGGACACCCTGGAGGGACCACAGCTGGGGACAGAATCAAAGGCAAGCAATGGCAGGATGGTGGTGTTTAGGGGTTCTCGGGAATGAGTGATGGGGGAACACAGCCTTCTGCTGAGTTACTGATATTCCAATCGCATTTTAGAAGATACCTTGTTTAAGCAGGGTGAGATAACACGTGGAAATACCTTTCCTTTTTTCTCCTTTAACTGAATTTCCCCTTTTACCTCCTGTCATGCAGGTGATTACTGCCTTGCAGGAGGGGTATATAAGGCAAGACCAAAAAACTAGAAATAGCCTGCAGATCTCTCTGGCTTTTGTGTTCGAAAATCCTACACTCTTAGGAGAAATTGAATATTTGCAGCTCAAAAAATGAAAGACTACTAGAGCTTTGCTCCCTTCTTCAGACTAGAAAAATGTTTTCCTTGGTCCAGGACTGAGAGGGGAAAATATAGGCAGGGTCTGCAGTAGCCTTCCAAGAACACGTTTGGAAGGGATCAAAGCCCTGGAGAGAAAGGCCATGTGGGGCATCCAGGAGATATGCAGCCTCACAGGAAGATTCCTGGGTCCATTGCGTGGCTCATAGACAACTAAGGCCGTTAGGCTTGAAGAGTCTTGCTGACGAGGGGAAAGACCTTGTCTGCAGTAACCTGAGCCCAAAGATCCTATTTCTACCTAGTCCTTGCCATGCCAGGATTCTACATAGACATTCTGCTGATGTTTTTAGATAATGATACTATAATGATAAGAGCTATCTCTTAGATTACAGGCGCTATGTGCCAGTCACAGTTCTAGTCACTTTATAAATATTAACTCCACTTAATCATCATAAAAACTCTATGAGATGATGTTTTACAACCCATTTTACAGATAAGGAAACCGATGGTACACAGGCAGGATTCAAACTAGACAGTTTAGCTCTTGCATAAATGGGTCAACCATGAGCACTGAAGACAGAAAAATCACTTGGCGATGTACAGTCTAAAGCATCGTAGCCTCATAAAGCCTTCTGGGAAAGAGCTGTTTCCACAGAAAAAATGGGAGCTGGCCAGTTGTGATTTTTAGAGCAGGAGGTGCCAGTGGAGATAGCTTTTCAAGAGCAACTGTTCCAGAAAGACCAGGTGTGTGTCATGAGAGGGATGCTCACCCAAGCACATGTGTGGGGTAAGGCAGTGTCATCTGGGAGAGGAATGACACAAATGAATGAGAATCAGCGATGTTAATTTCCCAGCGGACACCCACCTTGTGGTGAAGACCACCTGATTTATTTGATCAACATGAGGATGGACAGTGTTAAATCATTCTTGCAGAAGCTAGTATAGCACTTAATCATGCATAATGTTCAATAAAGCTTTGCAGGGTCAGTGAATATAATGCACGAGGTGCCGATATTAGAGTGACCAGCAGTGACCCAAAATACTGCAAGTTCTACTGCTAGCACAGTCCCTAAACAGCTGGGTGATTTGGGCTCAGTTTCTCAGACAATCCTCAGAAGCTTTCTCTGTAAAATGAAGGGACAAGGCTCAATAATACTGAGGGTGCTTTCCAGCTGGGTAGTGACACTGGGATACTTTCCGTGCTTGGACACCTTCAGATGATAGTTACTTCTTGGGATGCTGCGCTTCCCCCTTGGGTACCTCCACACTTTGATCAGTGGCTACTTGGTGACAGCCTCTTTCCGTGTCCTGTCCACAGTCTCTTGCAACGATCCACCATGTGTGACACTTATCAGTTGCTGAGTCTCAGATGAAACTGTTTCTAGGCTTCTAATTTTCTTTCTGCTCTAGGTTTACAGGTGATAGATGATAAAAAATTAATTCCCTTAAGTCCTCTCATGTGCCATATGTCTATGTGGATTCAAAGAATGGGTAGAAACCTATAGAAATAACATGATTCTGGTGGCAAACCTCAGATCCTTTTAGAGACTCTGTCCATAGATACTCAGATTTCTGAGATGATCTTCTTGTTGCTTAGACATTTTAATTCTCCATTTTGGTTCTTTGAATCTTCATTTAAATTTCTTTTTAGATAAAATGACTCATAACAATACCTCTCTTTCCATTCTTTTCTTTCATCACCCTGTATTCCAATAGTGCTGACATTTGCTGCTTAATATACTCATTCCTGTTTATTACTAGAGAAATATTTACTTTAAAATTTGATTTCACATTAAACTTCGAGAAAAGGCAATTTTCAATGATTTCTCCTTGAGAAAGAAAATGTTCAAATGTCAGCTATTTGTGGAGTTTTCCTGACTATTTGGTTTGTGACAGATATACGAGAAATTTGACAATTGTGGTTTTTAACAGCCCTTCGCAGAGGTGATATATGAAATGAGTTGACAAGGAATTCATCACCTTAATGTGTATCTGTAGGGTAATGGGAGACATCAGGCATGGGATGCCAAAGCGTCTTCAGTGTTTGATGAGAACCTGTGTCTGGGTGTCCATGGCAAAGAAATAAAGCTGTCAGTGAGTTTGTCTTAATGTTGTTGGACAAATAGCTACGCCACCTACCTGTCTGAACACAGCTGCCTCTTACAGAAAATCAATAACTGGGTGTTCAGAGCCATGCAAATTAGCACAGCCACACAAACCAGGGCCAAAGATCATCTCAGATCGTTTTAGTTGACACGAGAGCAGGGAAAGTGAGGGGTATGGAAAGACAGTGAAGATGACTCATGGCTCATTTGGGGTTTTCTTTAGATTACAGACACTTTTCAGATGCAATGATAAATAAAGCCTTTTTGTGCTTGTTCCACATTTGAGAGCGTTTTGGGATGCATATCTTTAGTTGACCTTCACAGTGGTGCAGATAAAAGCCACAGAGTGAGATGCATGGTGTCATAAAGAGATAAGCGACTCTAGAGCTCATTCAACTTCCTGTTCTACATCAGGTGCTTTGACAACTCTAAATGGCCACACATATCTGAGGGGAGGTGACAGCTTGCTGCATGGAATGGTAATGTCTGTGCTGACCACACTGGAGGCGAGGGAGGACAGAAATGGGTTGGCTGGTGTGAAACTGCTCAGAGAATTTGAAAAGTGCCTTAACAAGATAAGAGTCCTGCTTGGGAGGTTTAGACACTCACTATGATGTCGTCCTGCAGAAGTAGCAGTTGTAGCCGATCCTTTAACCCTACCTTTCCCGCACAAACTGGTCATTCTTCAGTGTTCTGTCCTCAGAAACTGACACAGGCTGAAACCTGGTTGCCGTCTTAGACTCCTCTGAGTGTTTTATACATAATCAATCACTGTCAAGTCCTATTGTCAAAACATCTCTCAATATCCTTCGTTCTTTCTTTCTCTCTGTTTCCACCTCCTTCAGCTTAGATTTTTCCAGTATCTCAATCGTATATTTTCAGTACTCCATTAGTAAGCCACGGTCGTGGTTCTGAATGCACATCTACTCACATTACTCCCTATTTAGAGCCAGCTCTTTATTGCTCAAAGAACAAAATCCAACTTCTTCAAGGGGCTTAAGAGACTCTTTGCAATCTGGGTCATTTCAGCATTCCTGTCTCTTTTCTCTCCTCTCCACAACCCCAAAACACTGTGTTTCAGCTGAAAGAAATAGTCACAGTTCCTGGAAGGCACTACAATTTCTCCTTTTGTTCTGGAACATTCTCACTGCTGCCGACCAAGCTCACTTTCAGCATTCAGTGTAGCATTCCAGGAAGTTTTTTCCAATCACCTAAACCAGTGTTGGAACTTTCTCATATATGTTCCCTCAGGGGATCCTAGTGGAGCACTGAACTGCACTTTATTTTTAAAAACTTTTTATTTAATATTACATTCATGCAGAAAAGTGCATAACTCATATTGTATAGCTTGCTTATCCTGAAATGAATATACTCATGAAACCACCACCCAGGCCAAGAAACTAAACATAATCTGCAGCCCAGAAACCCTCTTACTGCTCCATTCCAATCAATATACTTCCCGCTTCCAAAGGTATTTTACCTGTTGACTTTTCATATCATAGTTTTGCTTGTTCTTGAACTTCATATAAATGGAATCATGCAGTACATGTAATTTTATGTCTGATTTCTTTTACTCAGGACTACGACTCTGAGATTTCTGTGTGGCTGGGCAGAGCTGTAGTTATTTTTTCTCATTACTTGGTAGTATTCGACTGAATGAATAGACCACTATTTATATATCCCTTTTTATTATTGCCAGGCATTTGTGTTGTTCCTAGTTTTTGGTTATTCCAACTATGGTGCTATGAACATTTTTGTTCCTGTCTTTTGGTAGAAATAAGCACGCATTTCTCTTGGGTATATGTCTAGGAAATAAGGAGTGGGTTTATGTTTGGCTTTGTAGATACTGCCAAAATAGTCTCAAAATTATCTTACCAATTTTTTTTCTCTGTAGCAGTGTATGTTAGATCCAGTTGTTCTCCATCGTTGCCAACAATGGGCACTGTCAGTGCTTAGCTGTTGCGGTAGGTGTACATTGGTGACTCATTGTGGTTATGATTTTGGTACTTCATAAATACTTTGGTACTTCATAAATGTTTGTTGGTCATGTGGGTGTGTCTTCTGTTGTGATTGTCAGGTGCCAACTCTTGCTCATTTATTTACCGGAATGTCTTTCTTATTTTTATTGATTTGTAGGAGTGACTTGTCAGATCCATGTGATGAAAATACCTTTTCCCACTATGTGGCCTACCTTCTCACTTTTTAATTGCGATTTTTGGTGAGCACAAATTCTTATTTTTATTACTATCCAATTTTGTTGTTTCCTCGATGGCCATTGCTTTCTGTTCTGTTTAAAAAAAACTTGCCCTCCCCTGAAGTAAAGAACATAGTCTTGAATGTTTCCTTCTAGAAGTTTTCTTGCTTGCCCTTTCATATTTACCTCAACTGTCTATCTAGAACTGTTTTTTATGTATAATATCATACTGTATTTTAATTACCCATGTTGTCTGTCTCCCCAACTAGGCTGTGTAAAACTAGGAGGGAGAGTATCAGTCGCACCTTCTTAACCCCTGTGTGATGTTTACTTCCCACCACTCTCAAGCCATAGACATTTTTCTCACTTTTACTTAATTTTCTTCTCTGGATCATAAAAATTTCTTTAGATTTAACTAAAATTGAATCCTAATGTGTTATTTGAGAAAATCTGTGCACTGCTCCTTTGCCATCATGATGTCATTTTACTTGGGGATGTTTCCTCTCTTGTACATGGCATGTTTTTGTACATTGATACATTTCCAAGTCTGTGTAAAAAAATTTGGAGCAGAGGGGGAAACTGTGTGGCATTAATTTAGTTTATTTCTATATTTATTTATTTATAGAAGTTCATTGACTTAACCTTTTCTCTGCTTAATTGTATTTTTTTTAACTGGGTAATATATTCAATTTGTTCAAACATCAAGCACATACATTGAGAAGTCTCTTCTCTGTTCACATCTACCTTCTTTCGAGTGGGACTCCACATCTATTACCTCTTGGTTTACCACTTTTATCAATTTTTTGTGTACACTTCCACAGTTTATTTATAAACAGAGGGAAGCTATCTAGCAAACAAGGGCACATGGCCAGAGAGCGCACAGCAGGCCATCTGGAAAAGCATTTCTGGGAGAGAAAGTCATAGAGACAGAAGCAGTTAGTAGATGTGTGTTCTTCCATTACTCATCACTCTTCAAGCTGGCAGACAGGGATCTAGAAGGGCTGATTTCCAGATCTGGGAGCAGGTCTCTAGCCCTTCAGTCGTGGGCTGCATGACTCCCCTCCCTTAGCATGAACAGAGGGCTGGGGCCAAAACCTTCTGACTGTGACAATAGGTCAGCTGCCACAAGACCAAATGTTTACCATGGTCTCTCCATGATCAGTTGCCTTAGCTAAGAGTTTCTGTGGTGCCCTAGAGAAAAACATCACATTTTCTGAGGGGCCAGCAGACAAGGAATCAAAAGAGTTAAACTTCTCAGTTCACCTCTTATCCCAAGAGGTAAATGCTATCACTGCCTAATCAGTCAGGAACCCATATACTATACCATTTTAATGTGTAAACTCATGAGGCTAGTATCTGGCATTGCTGTAGGAGGTACTGGAGTATGACATAAAAGGAAAACAAAAGCCGTGGACACTACTTGAAGCCCTCCCTGAATGCAGAGTGTCAGGGAGCCCAGACCCCATCCAGAGGATAGCTTCCAGGTTGCTGAGAGCTTTGGACAAGTCTTCTTCCTGTCGCATATCTGGGATACTGAATGTTCTGAATCCCCACTGATGTTGATGTATATGTGAATTGTATGCTGGTTTAGGCTAAGATGCTCCCTCACTGGCCAACAAGAATTAAATGATTTTGTTGTCTAAGATGACTCGAGAATTTAGGCCAATCTTCTGGGTCTTTGAGCAATGGGGAATCTTGTTGGTTACTTGGCCTAGATATTCTATATTTTTGTCATCAGTACTGTTATCCACTACCCAGGAATTAGACTATAGTCAAGGTTGGGGCAGGTATATCTTTTCCCGGGGCAACCATGGATATGCACTGCTTTGATCTCTCTTCAAGAAAGAACCTATGGCAACGAATGCAGACAGCTGGAAGTGCCCACTGCAGCACCTTCAAGATCTGCTGTGGCCTCCAAGCTGGGACCACAGTATTCTCCCACTTCTCCCAGCCAATGCCTGACCACCATGGGTGTAAAAGGACCTGGGCTTTTCTTCTCAGTATTGGGACCCCTCAGGGGCCATTCAGTGGAGCTCCACAATGGGTGGTTGAGACTTTCTCAAAGCTGTACAATCTCTTCCTACACAATCTCATTTTCTTCTCCACTCACTGGTATCAGATCTGCATCACAGCCTAAAGGCTTTCACTCACCCCTTTACATTTCATAAATGTTGTCCTCAATAAATCTCTGTACTTCTAACTCTGTCTTGGTGCCTGTTTCCTGGAGGTTCTAAAGTGACAATCATACTCTAGGAAGATTTTTTTCTCCCCACCTGGGCCAGAACGGACAGGTAGGGTCCTGGAGGAGATCCAGGGGGACCTGGAATGGGTAGAAGCCCAATTGTATCTTGGGCTCAGATTATGTTCAACTGAGGCAGTACAGGAAGATCTGTTGATCTATGTGGGAATAACCTACCAGGTGAGTGACAATATCCAGTTAAGAAAGTGTCATATATAGTCACTGGGATCAACCATTTAGTGGCCCTCCTCCCCATTCGTGGATATAAGCAGTGTGTGGAGGTGGCTAAATCTTGCATCTTAAATTGACACTTCTTAAGTCACGAATATCTCACCTAGGCCAGCAGAATGGATCTCAAATCTCTTCTACTAATTGGGAAGACCATGTCGTCCTAGAATTGGGGAAAGCATGGCATGCTGGGCCTTAGGACCTGATTGATAACACACAATCAGCTTCACTGGCCAGTACTGGCCGATGTAATTCAATGGGATATGCCAGGATACTGGGGACACTAGAAGCAGTATTTTAGGAGACATGGTAATGGCTATCTTCTTTTCCCAAGACCCAGCACAGAATGGTGGATGCAACAGCATAATGGGTTAGAGGCCTCCAACAGTTAGAAATGTAATCAAGAATCCAGGATGACCTGGATGACCATCACTGGAGGGCTCCAGGCTACAAGACAAGCAGTAGGCACCTTTTATCACCAACACCACTACAGTTATCTGAGGTTTCAGGTCTTCCCATCCTACCAGGCAATGGGCTTCTTCTTCCATGTAAGTGAGACCTTATGTCTCACACTCAAATGATAATATAAACATATTCTTATTTTTGGATGGCATACTAAATTTTGGCTTGCGTGTAACTTTTTTCATTTATCCATAGGTCCATGTAATTTAGATAAATGAACAGTCCTTGTATTCTTTCCATCCCTGTGGCAATTTCTAAGATGAAAATACTGGACAAGCATGAAAAGAGTCCACAAGGATGGCTGCTTTTGCTCCTTTCCATTTGAAAAATAGATATTGGATAGGCAAAAATTATTAGTCTTCTCAAGTATGAAGAAACTGTTTTTAACATAGGAAAGCTTTACAGACATCTGCCTGATGAAAGTGATCTTTTAGAACTGATTGACAAAATACTCAATGACCAAGAGTTCCTATGAGTTCATGTGAGTTTAGTAATAATTTCTAATAATTTTTCTTTTATGATTCACAAGAGTATATATAGAATACAGTATATATGTACATATGCATGTTTGTATGTATATAAATATGTATATGAAAAAATGTTAGTATATATAAGGGTGAGATAAAGGCCATGTTTGGTGTCCGTGTGGAATATTGGGGTCTCTCATAGCTACAGCTACAACAGATGTGTCATCTTAACAGCTGACATCTTAAATGCTTTAGAAAAAAGGATCTTTGTTTAGGAAATGCCTTTAAGAACTTTTTGGGATGGAAGAAAAGACCCCAAGCGTGAAGCCATAAAGAGCGAAGGCAAGAAAGGGGAAGACTGAATTGTTCTAAGGGCAGAAGAGTTAGTTTTTACTCTGGCAAGCGCGACATGAGGAGGTAAGATGGAGTGAAGAAGGGAAAGCCAGGTTGCTGTGAGGTTAGGAAAACCGATGGGGTAGCATGTTCATGAAAAACCCGGGTGGAGTGGTGACTGAGGCTTTTTAAGAAGAAGGATGTTTAATGTTTACTTCAAAGTTTTTCTTTATAATATCCCTGTAAAAATATTTCTTTTTACTGTCCATAAATCTACAGTTAAGTCTACCTAAAACACCAGTTGCCTTATAGAAGAAGGCTTTTAGTGGGAAAAAGATGGCATACGTAGGAAGGCTAAAGGATTCAGAAAGTGAGAAAGTAAACAGTAAGAACTCGAGGTGTCCCAAGAGCATAAAGCATAGAAAATTCTCAGAAGTCTTAAGGGGAGTTCTGTAATCTATAGAGTACGTGTGGGTGGTGGTGGTGGGTTAGTAGGGGCACTTAGGAAAACCTTAGCTAAATCTGAAAAGACTTTGAGTTCCCACTTAATATTTAGTTTTCATCCATTTAGCTACTCACCAAATATTTTATTGAAGACCTACAATGTATTCTTCTAAGTCCTGGAGATAGAGTAATGAGCAAACCTCATATCTGCCTGCGTAGAGTTTACATTCCAGTTGGGAAGACAGTTAATAAAAGAACAGAAACATATACAACATGATGTTGATTATTAAGAGGTGGTATGAGATAAAGCAAGGGAAATGAGTAGTCTTAGGAGATGCTTTTCCATAAGGGATGTCAAGGCTTCTCAGAGGAAGTAGCATTTGAGCACAGCTGAAAAAAGTCCTGGGGTAGGAGTGTTGGAGGTGAACAGTCAGTGAAATAGCAAGAGCAAAGGCCCTGAGTTGGGAGCTTGCTTGATGTGTCTGAGAAACAGCAAATAGATCAGGGCCACTGTAGGTCACTGAGCGAGGTGGGGCAGTGTAGGTGAGAGCTGAGATGTGGCTGTGAGCTAGCTTGTTAGAGTTTTGCTGTTCTGGGAAAGGACTTTGAGTTTTATTCTAAATGTGGTGGGAACCTATTGGAAGGCTATAAATAGGAGTGTGATGAACATTTACTAATTAGCATTGTTTCAAAGGCTAACTCTGGCTGCTGCATAGACAATCACCTGTAGGAGGGAAGAGTGGAAGAAAGAGATCGGTTTATTCACTGTAGTTGTCTAGGAGAGAGAAGATGTGGTGTGAATTAAGACAGTAGTAGGGGGAGCAGTGAGACCTTGTCTGACCAAGGATGTGGTGTAAAGGATTACTCAAGAGGATTCACTAATGGGTTGGATGTGAGTGCTGGTAGAAATAGAGATAGCAAGGATAGCTCTGAGGTTCCTCAGGGGCCATATTCGAAACAATGAGAACCACCTGGGTAGGAGTTTTGACTTTGACAGGGTTTCTATAAATCAA
The DNA here is from genome assembly GCA_032199065.1 of Smutsia gigantea. Lineage (NCBI taxonomy): Eukaryota > Metazoa > Chordata > Mammalia > Pholidota > Manidae > Smutsia > Smutsia gigantea. The sequence goes on along the minus strand of JAVSCE010008806.1, from coordinate 127,679 downwards.
TTCAAAAAAGTTAATTTCCACTTGAAAATGATGCTTTTGATGATGCTGATGATTATAGATGTGGTTTATAAGAACAAATGTACTTTTTACAAGATCTAACTATTCTTCGTGGTTGAAGACTTTATGAGTAATTTATCATTTTGTTTATGTTATGAATAACAAAGGATTCTCAGTTAAAATATTGCATAAATGTTGGCTCATTTTCTATGAACTTTTGGTTATCACAACTTTTTCTATAAAATAAATATCTAATAAATTGTATGATTGCATTAATCAGGAATCCTTATAGATGCTGTAACAAAATGTGCTATTACTCAAAGCTGGTTTTAAATTCGAGAATCTCAGTTGCAACAGAATATAATGCCCTCTGAGCAAAATTTTAAGAACCCAACAGTATTGTTAATCATAGACACTGTGCCGTACATACAGTAGATCTCTAGAACTTATTCATTTTGTATAACTGAAACTTTATACCCTTTGACAAATATCTCCCACTTCCCTCTCCCCTTGCTTCCTGGCAACCACCATTCTACCTTCTTCTAGGATTTTGACTAATTTAGATTTTTTATACAAGTGGTATCATATTAAGTTTTCTTATCACAAAAAAATAATAATAAATTAAGAGGTAGAAGGAAACTTTTGGAGCTAAAGGATATATTTATGGCATAGATTGTGGTGATGGTTTAATGAGTGTATACAAAAGCCCCACAGATTTTCACCTACTAATTTCAAAGTAGAATGTTCTGATATTCCTATAAAAATCTCAATTTGAGTCGTTTTGTTTTGGGGTCTTCGAACAATTCACTTAACTGCAGTTCAATTTCAACATCAATTGCATGAAATAATGATTCCTACCTGGCAGAATGGTTATAAGAATTTGAGGGTGATTAGTTAGTGTGTACCATATAAAAGGACCTAATCAACTTTATTTGAATGAAAATATATTTATACTGATATAGAAAAATAATGTTTTACTGACATTTTCTAATTGGCAATTGACAACATTTATCATACCATGAATGTTTTTGACTATTTCTCTAAAATAGTAATTCTAAATGCTGATAATTTTGACTGCAAGGGAATATTTGGCAGTGATTGGAGGCATTTTTTATTATTATTGCTTGGAGATGCTACTGGCAGTTAGTGAATAGAGGCCAGGAATATGGGTAAACATTCTACAGTACACAATAGCACCCCCTACCCCAGAAAAATATCCCAAATAATTATGTAGTCTAAAACATCCATAGCGCCAAGGTTGAGAAACCCTGCTCTAAAACATAGTCAGGTCAGACAAAATGATCTCAGCTGTAACTATTTTTTGACCAGTTGATTTAGGCATTTCATTATGGTGAAATATCACTAGAGCATCATTGTTGCCTCATAGTAATACCAGGAACAAAGTTGTGGTGTATAAAATACTGGATTATAGCTCCTCGGATGCTTGCTCCCTTTCCCTCTCCTACTGTTGGTTATTTGTGGCCACTTCATTGATGCTGGGATCTGTCACGAGAGGTGTTTTGGCCAATGGAATGTTAGCAGTTTTGATGCAAGTAGAAGCTTTACCTGGGCTTAGGTGGTTCGGCTTACCTCTACTCTTCTTTCATTTGCCTTTAGAACCTTCCCTAAGGTTCCTTTCTATCCAAGGGTACAAGAGACCCTTAGATGAGACTCAAACCCAAGCCAAGCCCAGCCCAGCTGATGTGCATCCTGAGGCAGGCTGTCTGGCTGAGCCCAGCTGAGAATAGCCCGGCAGATCTGCAAATCTGTGAGCATGAGAACACGTACGGGTTGTGAGCCATTCAATTTTGAGAAGACTGCTTATGCAACAGAATTGTGGGGATAGCTGGCTAATATAAAATACAATGAGAAGACATCACTCACTAAGTCATCATTGACATAGTTAATCGACCTTATTAGGTAAAGCAGATCAACAATTTGAATATGGGAAGAAAATAATACAATAAAGCAGAGATGTTTATAATTAAGAGGTATCCCTAAAGTTCCTGGCATTAAATCTGGCAATCACAGGCTCAGGATTTCAGAGATGCATTTGACAATTGTTATTTCGTTGTTTGGACACTATCATATGTTTGATCATTCTCTAAAACAGGTCAGTGAAAATGGTTTCAGCAGTGATTGTATTTTTTGATCAATTGACAGATGTGTGTATTTTGGAAAGGGACAGGGTCCAAAATTTTTATTTGATTCTTCAAAGTGTTTGCAGTTGTTTTATTCCACCCCACCCCCAAAACAACAACAAACAAATTCAAGAACAAAAGCTAAGGATTCTTGAGCCATATAATGGATGCTGTAAAATTGGCTCTCAGTTGAATCTTTCTAGAATGCTATTCTTCCATTCTCTGAGATACCATTATCCAATCAAACCTGCTGTCTTTTTCTCCCTCTTCTACAGTTCTTATTTGTAACATGCTTACTGATAGGTTTAGTAGGCAGAAGAACTTTGAGGGTAAAAACCATGACTTGTGAGCCATCTGTTGTGGCATATGTGCTGTTTTAGTTACTCAGTGTTTGGCAGTGGCATACTTTTGATTTAAAACTTTGAGTGGAAAATAGGAATTGTGGTGACTTAGCATTTATATGTATGTATACATGACTTAGCATTTGTACATATATATTTAGGATGAGTGAAAGACCAAAATAAAGTGGTGAGTCAGAATTTTCTGGGTCTGGAAGGAAGACCAGAGTGTGGGCAGCATGGAGAACGGTGCCTGTACAGATGGTGGTGTATCTGCTTCGTATGCCAAGTGAGCTCACAGAGAAGCAGCTTACCCTGACAGCTTATGGTAGAACTGAGCACAAACGGAGCACATGCATTTTGAAGAGTAGCTGCAGAACTACAGCTAACAAGCCCATGTTGATTTTTTTAAAATTAAACTTTTTATTTGGAGAGAAACATAGATGCCCATGTACTTGTAAGAAATAATCCACAGTAAATACAGTAAGTAGAAGAAATATACTTCTAAATATATACAGTAATAATACAAAGCATAAAAATAATTTTCTCAGTTTTCCTTAATGGCAATGTCTTGCAAAACTATAGTAAAATATCACAACCAACATACTGACATTGATAGAATCAAAATACAGAATGTTTCCATCACCAAAGGATCCGTCCTTTTGTAGGCACACTGACTTCCTCCTGCCTCTACCCTCTCTTTAACCTCAGATAATAATTATTCTCTGGTCCATATCTATAATTTTGTTATTTTAAGAATTTCATATACATAGAATCATACAGTATATAAATTTTGGGGATCAAATTTTTTTCCCTCAGTATAATTCTATGGAAATTAGTTAATGCTGATGAGTGTATCAATAGATTTTTTTCTTTTTACTCATGAGTAGGAACCACTGAAAAGATGTACCATGGTTTGTTTAACCATTCATCCATTGAAGGACATCTGAATTGTTTCTACTTCTTGGTTATCATGAATAAAGTTGCTATAAACATTCATTTACAGGTTTTTGTGTAAGCATATTTTCATTTCTGTGGAATAAATGCTCAGGAATGCAATTGCTGGGTTGCATGATAGTTGTATGTTTAGTTTTTAGGAATTTGATGATGTCTAATTTGTCAAATTTTCCTTTTATTGATCCTGCTTTTGGTATCAGTTCTAAGACTTCTTTGCCTAGTCCTGGATTTGGAAGATTTTTATCTTATTTTTTAAAAGTTTTATAGTTTTATGTTTTGTACTTATGTCCATGACCTCTTTTGAATTAATTTTTGAACTAAGTGTGGGATTTATAGCAAGATTTATTTTTTTGTGTGTGCTTATGGATGTCCACTTATTCCTTCACTATTTGCTGAAAAGGCACTTTTTTCCTCCATTTAATTACTTTTGCACCTTCATCAAAAACCCATGTGGCTCTCTTTGTGTGGTTCTGTTTCTGGGTTCTCTCTTCTCTTCCACTGATCTTTGTGTCTATCCCTCTGCCAATGATACACAGTCTTGATTACTGTGAGTGTTTAAGTTTTGAAATAAGGAAAACTGTTTCCTTAAGCTATATTATTTTTAAAAATTGTTTTAGCTCTTTCTACTTTTTGTCTCTCCATATGAATATTAGAATTACCTTGTCTATATTTATAAAAACAGTTGTTTATATTTTGATGGTAACTGTGTTAAAGCTGTGTATCAGTTTGGGGAGAACTGACGTTTTTACTATGTTGAGTCTTCCAACCCATGAACATAGTAAGTACCTATCTCTACTTTGATTTTTTTCGTCAGGGTTTTGCAGTGTTCACCAAATAAGTGCTGTACATGTTTTGATAGACTGATATCTAAATATTTATTTTCATGCACTTGGAAATATTATTGCAAGTGTATACATCCCTATTGGTAGTATATAGAAACAAAATTGATCTTTGTATGTTTATATTTTATTCTATTATTACTACCAGGGTCACTACTTACAAACACTGTTCTTGTGGTTCTCTCTAGGAACACAAAAGTTCTTCAGTGATTTCTAACACAGAACATGGTTTATTGAAGTAGCCTTCAATGGAGAGGTCAGAATGATCCTCTTTGGGAAATGAGAGTAGTGGTAAAGATGTTATAAACTCTTGTCTCTCTATCAAAGACTATATGTTCAAGTAGACCCAAGCCTGACAGGGTATATACCAGACTTAGTAATTAGACTCTCATAATTGCAAGATTTGCTCCTGAATTGCTTTTACTCCATGGTTGTGTCCCATCTTGCTTCTGCCCTGTTTACACCTGGTCTTTCATTGCTTTCTCTATTTCTTATTACTTGTATCTCCCTCCTTGAATTGTTCTTAGTCTGTCAGACTGGGGAACCCTCTCTCTGAATGTATATCTGGGATTGTCCTTCCAGCACTACCTAGTGTTCCCTGGATATATCACTCCCCTTTAACTCTGGACTTGTTGGCTAGAGATTGAGTAGTGCCGATAGTAATAACAGATCATTTCTAAATCACCAGAAAGAACAATTAAAGAGGGAAAGCAGAGATCCAAAAGCATCTTGATAGGCATTTACTCTGACTCTAGAGTTTAAAGGCCTAAATACCTTAGTTAGAAGTATATATGATTCCTTGGAAAAGTTAATACCCTCTTATATTTTTCTTTAGTTTTGCATTTTTCTTTTACAAAACAACCTAGAAAATATGTGGACAAAAAAGCATATACAATTCCATCCTCCACCTCCCCAGAGATTACCACTGTTACTTCTTGAATGCATATCTCTCCAGCCCAATCCCTTAATATTTTGTTCCCCAATTTCTGCATCTGATGTGGTTGAGAAAGTTTTCTGGTGACTAGAATTGTGGTTCTCCAAAGACAATTCAACATGGAGGTAGGAAAAGGTAATTCATTGCTCCAAATTTATTTGACAGACTGGCCAAAACCCAATGAATTTCTAAATATTGGGAAAACCCCACTTGATAGGCAAGTAGCTTACATTTCATATTATGCTTATATTTTTGTTATAGTAAATCAAATGATTCAAATTTTTTAAAGATGGTAAGAAGGAAGTTTTGATTTTAGTTTAGTTTTTTTTTTTAAGCTTTGAAGGCTACCTACCATTTCAAATCCGTGTAGATATTTCCTTGTTTGTGAAATGGGAGTAACAAATGTCCTTACATCACAGGAATTTGAGGATTAAAATAATGACAACATTTATTATAAAGAATGGAACATTTCTCACAGTGGTTAGCTATTGTTATTATTATTGTTGTTGTATTATCCTATGTCCTTTAACTAACAAACATGAAATGAGGTTAGTAGAATTGCTCCCAACCCAATGATTATTTATATGACTATGTGAGAATCCACAAATCTCTGGTGAATTTATTCCCATAAGACTATGTGAGATGCAGAGCATCAAAAATTCGCAACTGGATTTCATGGTTTATACCCAGTTGGTATACGGATTTTCTGAAACATGAATTGAGAAGAGCAGGGGGTCAGATGTCTTGCAGGGTTGGTTGTTCTTGCTGGCTTTTCCTCAAGGGGTTTAGGCTGGCAGTAGGAAACTACTGAGCAGTCTCACCCTGTTGGAGAGCTGAAAGGATTCAGCCAGTAGGATGGGGGTTTGGTGAAATACTTTAGAACAAGGAAAAGGAGACCAATGAATCTGAAAAACCTGCAATATTCTTAAGATCAATTTAAACCTAAATTTTGAACACTTAAAGTCAGGATATGGGTTGACTTCTTTTTAACCCTTGACTTTAAGCTGACAAGAGATGAATATAGCAGACCAGACATGGTCATTCCTTTCTAAAGCTAGTCTACACAAATGATTACAGAGTAGCTGATTTCCACTTGTTCAAAAGAAATTCAGTTTCTTCCTGGCCTTGGCAGAAGATGAAATCTATGGGCAAATTTAACAGAGTTTTCCATGGATTTCTCACATAAAGTTAACATTTCCCCCAGCGACAGTCTTTGCTCACCCTTTCACAGCATGTCAGTCTGGGGTTAGATCTAACAAATTGTCACTGTTTCTGCTTCATTCCCCAGAACCTTCTTTTTCCTACTTGATAGTCTCGGTAGTGACAGATTTCCTTTGCATTTTTCCCTAGCCCCAGACTGTTTTTAATTACCACTGCTGTGTTTTGTTAGATGGTAAACTGTGAAAATGGCCTCTGGTTGTTTAGGCTGCTTAGCTTAAAAAACAAAAAACAAAAACAACACTTGCTTGGAGTTAAAAAAGAAAGGCTGTATAGGACCTAGGGATCTACTGATTTACTCATTTATTCATTAGGATGGGAAACGGAACTCAGATAAAGGGTAATTCATTGGCTGCTCTCACCCCGTTTTGACTGCAGAGATTTTTCTTAGTTCTCTTTCCACTGACAGAGTGTCTCATGGGAAGGGGGAGGAGCTGGAAACTTGTCCTTCACTGGGAAGTCTTCGACTGGAAGTCACCCCATTTCCCTGAATGGCTTCCTACATAGAGTCCTGAGAAAGGGGACGTGGGGAGAATGGGTCAGCACTTCCTTGAACGGATTGTCCTGCAGTGAGGTATGAGTACAGCTTGGACATGGCTCTGTCTGCACTGATCCTAAGGCAGAGTGCTTGAGGCCTATTTCCCTCCTCTGGGCCTCAGTTTCCTGTCTGTAATATGGAGATAATAACAACACCTGTTAACCGTGTGTGTGTGTTAATGTATGTGTATACTGTAGGTTATTGTATTTATTGATTGGCATCTCTTAGCAATTTAATCTAGCACAAGTCCTGGCTCTTTGAAGGCACTTGATACATTTAAAAAGCTTTTTAAAGTTCATGAATAAATGAATGAGTGAACTAAACTGATGACATGCAGAAAATGGGAGGAAAGGGAAAGTGAGAGGTGTTTGAGACACAGCAGCTTGTTTTAGACCACTTAAACAAAAAAACATCTTTTGAGAAAAAGATTCTATTCTCCAGAAACAGAAGCACCATTTAACTATACATGGGGTTCAGCTTAACATTTAGGTTTAGTTTAGTGAGACCTATACAAATGATTATACCTCACACTTCCTTAGTGGAGAAAAATACTGACAATAATAATATTAATAGTGATAACAACCAATATTTATTGAGAGTTTACTCCTTTCCTGGTTAATTATCCTAGTGGCATTACATACCTTAGCCCACTTTATCTCAAATTAATTCTCGCAAGGTTGCAGTATAGGCACAATTATCCTTCCAATGACAGATAAGAAAACTGAGCGGCAAAGGTAACTGTGCTAAGTCGATAGTGCCAGAATTGGTAAACTTCTAAAAACAAACAAAATTTTAGAATCTTAATTTGGACATTTTTCTTTGTTGTTGTTTTTCTGTACGGTGGTGGTGTTCTTTTTGCCTAGCTGCACACACCCCACCACCTCTACGCAGGCAATCTAAATATGTCACTGTTCATTAGCTATTTGTACCAACGATCATGCTGCGTTTTTAGAATGTCATATTTGACAATGTGCTAAATAGACCTGTGCTATGAATAGCCCTCTGTATGAATCAGCTTGCAGACTGGCAGGCTTGTTCCCGTCAAATCAGTTCTAATCTAAACTCTCCTAATCACAAACCTTCTTCTTTTTCTTCTTTGGTAGCTCTCAGGAAACTCTGGGTAAATAGTGCTTCAGCTGACAGAAGCCCCTTCCTCCATCCAGGTATTGTCACTTGCTTCCCTGGCTTGAAGTATGGTCGTTCCATTGTTAAACAGCTAGCAGCATTTTCAGCACTGGGGACTGCATATGTTAATACACTGGTAATGGAATGTAGAGTCGGACATGGCTTGATTAAAATGGAGCATGCTGCTTAAAGATCATGGTCTGTTCCCATCTCTTCATGCAATTTTGATTTTTCTTCTGGTTACAAAGCTTCCTTCTGAGCCCTAGAAGACTGCAATGCAGTTTGTGTATGGTGTGCCTCCAAATAACTTTTAATTAGACATTTAAATTAGACTGGTGTTGGTTCACTGAATTTGGCGTTTTTATATTTCTCCAATCCAATTATTAGGTGTTTTAATTCTCCAATTCATGGCTTGCCATTTATTTTAGTATGACTAACTATAACATTAAAACTATAATTCCTAGATTTTATCATAAAGAAAATGAGATATAAATGTCCAAAATTAAGAACAAAAATTCTAAGCAGTCAAATTCACAATAAAAAATAAATAAAACAGGCTAAAGCCATCAAATCCATAATCAAAATGTAGCTATTCTCTAGATAGGTATCGATGAGGGAGAATGAATAAAAATACTCTAATGTGAGAGAAAAACACACAGGAGATTCTAAGTGATTTTGTTCTTTTTGTCAAGGTGGGGGTGAGAAAGGGCTTCTTGATGAGATGGGCCACTGCACTGATCCATTTCAGGCTTGTTGGCCAGAATCGTGGCTCAGTCCCAGCTGTGGGAGCTCCTCCTGGCTGAGGGAGAGGGGGTCATGAGGTGAGGTAGGCGGAAGGGTGGATGGCTCTTCCAAACACTGATCAAGTGCTTGTAGCATTTCTGGTATTGTTTGGGGAGCTTTTGCCCATCCGACATTTAACACTGTTGTATGGTATGTGCTCTTGCCACCTCCACACAGGAAAATAAACTGAGACACAGAGAAGTTAAGAAATTTGTCCAAGGTCACACAGTTGTTAAGAGTTGAGAGTAGGATTTGAACCCCATCCATCTGGTTCCTGAATTTGTACTTTCAACACTCATACTATTATACCTCACCAACAAAGCAAAGAGTTCAAAATAAGAAAAGGCCAGCCTGAGCTGCCAAGCCAAGCGGCCTCAGATGGTAATAGTTTTTGCCTAATGTAGAAGTCGTGACGACTAAATACAGTCACTCATGTCAAAAATGCTTTGCTTAGTACCTAGCACAAATTTTTATTTCATGGTAAACAATTGAGAGCATGTTACATGCCTTCAAAGAGGGGCAAACTATTTAGTGACAACTACGATGATGATGAGACAGAAGTATAGAGGAGGTGAAGCCTGCAACAACTCCTTAGATAACGGTTTAAGCAGTCCCTTCATTTATACCTTGACCTTGACAGCAGTGGATAGAGTCAGGATGTGGGGAGAAAAGGAGCCAGACACGGGACCTGAAGGGGTAAATGACTTGTCTTTTCTTCATGCTGTGGTGCATGAAAACTGGGTGTTAAGTCAAAATAGCCCTGATCCCAACCACCAGCTCTGCCCTGGGCCAACCATACCCACCCTGCTCTCAGGCTGGGGAACCCGATCAGAGCAGTGGCTCTCCAAGTCCAGCAGAAGCCACTATTTCATTCACTAGCAATTCAAGGAAATCAACTACAAGCCAAGCATCCACAGGGAGCCTCACAAAGGTGCATGTTTTGTCCTTAAGATATCCATTATCTAAGAGTGACAGTAAAGCATGTTATAATTGTCCAGAATGTGGTACTGGGAACATAGAGACAATTAGGTGTGTGTCCTCTAGCAATAGTGCCCACAATATTTCTCATGTATTTTTATCTGGGGATTTGGATCAGACACAAAATGGAATTTGGGGGGAGTTGTCAATAAGGTGGTTAACCCCTATGTATCGAGGATGTTTACTAAGTGTCTGTGTTAGATTGCACCACTAATATTATTCATGTCCCTCCTTCCTGTTGGGGTGGGTTATACTTGGCTGTCCCACTGAATTTGGGGCCTGTGACAGGTTTTGACCAAAGGAATGTGAGCAGATATCAGGCAAGTCACGGCTTTTGTGCTTTTGTGATTTTCCTTGAGAAAAACGTGGTTGGGGTAGCCTATTTCAAGGAGAGGTGTGAAACAGATCCATGGCCTGGAGGCAACCCTAGCCAGTCCGCCATCTGAAGCAAAGCCATCTTAGTCAACTCACAGACTCACAAGGAAGGAAAAACAGGTGCTTGTTGCCTTAAGACATTGGCATTTGAAATGCTTGTTATTTGGTATGACTGAGGCAAAAAACTGACCAATACAGCATCCATTCCTTTCCCTGAGAGCAGATACAGTCTTGACAGAGAAAATTCAAGTACCCAGTGCTCACTGTTGAAGTTGAGTAGGGCCATATCCCGTCTCTATGATCTTTTATATACTTTTATTTTGTGGAGGAGGGAGGCTACTTGTGCCCCAAGATTAAACAATCAGATGATCTTTCCTAGTACTTTAAACCTTGAACTAGTTACTCAAGAACACAGTGAGTGTGGGTCACACATGACAAGGTAGCTCATTAATACTAATATTGCTAATACAGCCTTAGAAAGTGGTTTAGTTATGGAAATGGCCACAATTACATAGGGTCACCTTGGGTGCCGTTATTAATATGTCATATTGGCAGCTGCATGTCTGTGCCCCTTGAGGCTTTTCCTATATTTCCCACATTGGATTAGTGTTTGTGATGAGGAACCAACCACCCTGGGTTTTAGCTTTACTAAAGTGCATCACTAAGACTTTTGAAGCCACAGGGATCTTTGAATTTCCTATGGTGCAAGATAAGGTTCTTTCTCATTACTCTAAGAATAGCCCAGCTCTCAAAGCCACTCAGCAATCTACAGAGGGAGATCGGCTGCAGGCCTTGCAATAAACTCTCATTAACACTATCAAAAGTAATCTGCTTTTGTCCTGACCTCACTTTAGATTCTCGGCAGGTATAATGGACAGATTTGTAGTTTTCCCTTTTCCTTTTTAAAAGACTAGATAAATGTACCTTTTCCCTCATCAGATTATAAAAGTCCAATGTAAATGGGAAGTTCCTTGCTTTCCTTGATAACAGACGTAATCTTCCCAATAGATGCCCCTTTGTCAGAAGACATAAGAGATAGTCCTAGAGATTGTTTTCCTTTAAAGCAGGCTGAGAATAAGCTTAATTTCCCACACCGTGCACCTTCACCTCTCTCAGACTGAGGCGGTGATAAAACGTTTTGTATCAACTTTCAGGGAAGAAAAGCTGTATGCTTTCTGCAGCTTCCAGTTACATCTGGCTGGGTTGGGCTATCGCCACTTGGTTACAATTGGCTCCAGTGTCCAAGTCTTCCACTTAGATTTATCTCTTTAGGATTTAACTGTTTTGGTGAGTGGATGGGTGGGAGCATTGAGAGGAAGAGAGAGACTATCAACATCAATGCTGAGTTAGCCCTGACTGTGACACCAGTTCAGGCTCAAAATACAAGGGAAAGTCCGTCAAAATAACACTTAATATGCTTAGCATTTTATACTTTTCAACACTTTTTCATTTCTGTTGTCTTGGCTCTTCTCCACACAGTTCTGTGCAGGTCAGGACATCTTCATGTCCCTCTGACAGATGGGAAAATCAAGGTGCATACAAATATGGAGAAGTTCAACTCAGTTCACACAGTTAAACAAGACCAGCCATGGGGGGTTGGGGTCATCAGGCTCTGGGCTCATTCCCGTCCCACTAACCAGCGCGGCAGGTGGAAGTCTAGAAAACACAGGTACGGCGGGACACCAGAAAACCAGAGCTGCGGGTCCAGCTGTGTTCTTGGTTGCTATTTCTTGTGTGTCAAGACTAAGCCGATGTTTTCTCATCTGTGAAACAGGAACAATGACAATGCCTGGGTCAAAATGAGGTAATTTTCATGAAAAGACTTTGTAAAGTGTGAAGTGTGATAAAAATAAAATTAGCATTATTATATATTGATGATAATAACTATTGATACATACTGAGTGCTTACGATATGCCAGGCATGACAGAAATTATCTTCTACGTTGTTCAATGAAGCATATATAGAAAAGTTCCTTAAACATCATTAACACTGTAAGAATTAGTTGCGAAGGTTACAGCTGGGAAATCCCACCAAGAAGCACATCGCCAGTAACCCGGAAGCAGCATGCCCACCTCTTCCTCCCCCTAGAGGTTACCACTTTTCTAGCACTTAAGCAGTCACTTCTACGCTATGCTTTGTGTTTTAATAACCCGTAAATAGTATAGTCCAGTTTTGCCTGTTTTTGAACTTTATGCCATTGGAATCAGATGGTGTGTTGCATTTGGTTTCCTTTGTCAGCATCATGTTTTAAAAATTCATCCATCTTGTTTGATATAACTTCAGTCAATTATTTTCATTACTATATAGTGCTCTACTGTATGATATATGATGATTTATCTAAACCTTGTACCATTGACAGGCACTTCAGTTGTTTCCAGCCTTTTGCTTTGAAGAATAATGTACCTGCAAACAAGTACACATAATTTGGTGCACATATGTACGCAGTTCTCTAGGTTCTGTATTTAAGTAGAATTTCTGAGTCACAGGTTTTATATATATCTTTAACTATAGTGGATCCTACCAAGTTTTCTTTTTTAAGTGGGTGTTCTGATTTACACTTCCACTAGAAATGTAGATTTTATATTTTTCCATACTCCCTCCACCATTCAGTATTATGATATGTTTAAATACTAACTAGTCTGGTATACATAGAACAGTATCTCATTGAAGTGTTAACATGCATTTTTCTGATTATGAATGAGGTTGTCCCTGTTTATAAATTCATATATCCACTTAAAAAATTGTTCAAAGCTATTGTCCACTTTTTATTGGATAATCTGTCATTGAGTTACAGGAGTTTTTGTTATATAATCTGAATACAAGCTTATTGTTTATTATGCATATATCAAGTATCTTTTACTTTCTCTCCCTTGCCTTTTCATTCTCTTAGTTGAGTCTTTTAATGAACAGAAGTTCTTAATTTTCACATTTTCTAATTAATTAATCACTTCCTCTGTGCTTAGGGCTTTTTATATGTGGTTGTATGAAACCTTTCATTTCTTTGGAGTGCTGAAGATATTCTTTTATATTGTTTTCTATAAACTGGCATGTAAGGTAGAGCGGCCACAGAGTTTCCCAGCAGGCAACTGGAGCTAAGCTGCTCACTAGGAGGGGAGAAAAGGAGATGCAGATTTCAGGCTAGTGGCACCTGGCTTACCTTAGAAGGTTTAAGAGGGTCTGTGCATGGGGGTAAAAGTCTACAGAAAGCAGTGTAAATGCAATAGGCTGGTCTTGGGAGAAGGTCTATGGTTGGGCCATGGAAAATAAAGTGTTTTCTATTAACCCTATTTCAGTCACACACACACTCAAGAAACCATAAAGAAGTTATTGTTTAAGTCAATTCTGATCCATATTTTCCATAAAAGAAAAATTTCTAGAAAGGAAAATGATGAATAGAGCTTGCTGATAGAAAATTTCTCCCTCCTTTAACATGGAAAACTCACAATTCAGGTAAAATTTAAGACATGCGGAAACATGGAAGAGGTTATGAAATTAAGGTTAGGGTTGTGTCCTTTTAACTTAAGGGCAGGGATTACCAATTTTGAAGTTGCTTAAGTTTACATTCATTTTCCTCTCCCTGTTCCTTGCCCCTCCAAACTATAGTCCCTATTGGTAACTTATGGAATTTTAGAATTGGCAGATCTCAGATCCAGCCTTTTTATTTTTCAGATGTGGATACCAAGACTTGCCTATGGTTACAGAGCAATTTAGTGAAATAACCAAGCCAGGTTTCTGATTCTCCATGCTTTTCTTCTTGAAGTGGTAATGGGTACTTTTTAAAAATAAAATAAAATTGCTTGGAGAAACTTCTGAGAGTTTGAGACAACATTAGTGGTAACTGGAGACATCTATAGTTATTGCAAAGTCAGAATGAATGGTAGACAAGTCCAACAAAGTGTGGCCAACTCTCCAACTCTTTTCTCACATAAAATGTTAAATCTTTAATCAATAAGTAAAATAAAGAAAAAAGTTTTGAAAATATATACAAAAGATTTGAATAAACATTTTGCAAAAGAGGTTATCCAATTGGTCAATAAATATGTGAAAAGGTATTCAATTTCTTTCATCATTTGGAGAATGCAAATTAAAACTACAGTGATGTACAACTACACACCCACCAGAATGCCAAACAAAAAAACAAGACAAAAGAAACAAAAACATCACAAACAATACCAAGTGTTGATATGTGGAACAACTGTAACTTTTATACTATGTTGGTGGAAGTGTAGAATGATCCAACCACTTTGGAAAACTGGTTGTCAATTCAAGTTGAATACGTGGATACTCTGTGATCCTCAATTCCACTGCTAGATATGTGTTCAAAAGAACACATATGTGCACCAATAAACATGTACAAGAATCTTAAAAGCTTAGTAACTTTCCATAAAAGCATCATTTTGGAGACTTCCCAAAAGCTCATCAACAGTAAAAAAGATGAATGAATTGTGGCATATTTCTACAATGGAACACTACTCCCCAATGAGAGAACACAACTGTTATGAAATGAAGCAGGATAAATAAATTTTACAGACATAATCTTTAAGGGATAAAGGCAGACAGAACAGAATATATCCTATGTGATTTCATTCATAAAAAAATTCAAGAACAAATTTAATAGAAGTCCAGATAATGATTACCTTTGAGATGGGTAATAATGGGTAAGTGGAGTCCTGGTAATATTCTCCTACTTGATCTAGGTACTGGCTACCCAGGTGTGTTCGGTTTGTGAAAATTCATCAAGCCAAGCATTTATGATGTGTGCTCTTCTTGTGTGTTATGCTTCAATAAGACGTTCCAAAAAAATCTTAATTCAGCCAAGTTTCAGGGCCAGACATCTTAAGGAAAATAACACTACCATCCTTGTGACAACCTTAACACATTTTCCATTTGACACAATGTTCCTTCCACTTAGCCTGGCATCTGTTGCACATCTGTATCCCTCATGGCACATGGTAAGTTAAACAACACAGATGCTGAAGAAAAATCTTAACAGTGGGAGATTTAACTTAACACAAATAGATTATGGAATCAAAGATACATTTTCAATTGACCTCATAAATGAATAGAAGAGTCCAAAGGAGAGCAAGGAAAAAGAAAATGATCATTTTTGGCAGGAGCAAAGGCAGATTTTGCAGTGAAACCTGGCAGATCCTGAATGGGCAGATACAGTATAAAAATGAGCAATGGTTAAGACCAATGTAGGTGACAAGGCAGAGACTTGGGAAGCGCTCTGGCCCTTGTAAAACATGTAGCTGTCACTAGCTGACTCTGTCAAGGAAGGTTTGTATTTCTGTCTCATACAATACTTTTGAAAAACACATAAGCCAAGAAGATAGATAGAGGGAGAGGAAAGCAGCCTTGATCTCAGAATATTATCTTTTCTGTAGTAGAATGATTTTGGGAACTTGCTTTGATAGCAAGAAAAGAAAAGTGATTTTAGCACTCATGGCATACAAGGAACATCCACAGGTATTATAACACTTAATCCTCATGGCAGCCTGAGAAATGGTGAGGGTTATTCTTATTTATATATGGGAGTTAAGGCTCAGACAATTGAGACACTAGCCTATTGTCCCATTAGTAATTTAGACAAAGCCTAGCTTTGAGTCCATGGCGGTTTGGCTGCAATTCCTTGCTCTTACAGTGAAAACAAGCACCCTCTTATGGAAATAGCTCTCATTTTCCCACTTTTTATTGTTTTCCAGGAAGCATGACAATTCTCTAAAGAGATAACTGGTCTGCAATGTCTGTTAGCAAGTCTCTCTGGAGAATCCACAAGGTAGGGCTGTGACTGCATTGGTATTAAAAGGGGAAGAGCAAACTGAATCCCAAATAGTGTGGCAGGTGGCCTTTGATGTACCCCAGTGCACGGAGAACATGCTGGTCTCCACTGTGGACTGGGAGTCTTGGTTTCTTAGGATCAATCTCTCCTCTTTTAGGAGAGGTTGGTCCAAGGCTAAGCCTAACCACAGGCTGAGTGGGTGGAATGTTTATATGATATGATTTGAGTTACGCCATAAATCCCTGAAGAAAGATTCCCAATCCTCTTAGGCTTAGTCCAATGGCAGGAATTCTCACACCAGCTGCATTAAGGCAGCATCCTCTGAGGCTGAGTTGTCCCAAAGAGGAATCCCAGTCATTTATCACAAAGACTGCCTTTCATTCTTTGGGAGAACTTATTGCCTCTCTGGTGGGAAGGTAACACAGCTTTAGAGGCTGGGACCCCAAAGAAATACATTTTGATGGGGAATATAGGGAGAGTCAGGGCTGCTGATTTGAGGTTGGACTCATTGCATCCCACAGTGGGGCTGGAGTCTGGGACAGGCTTGGGAAAGGGAGGGATGGTTGCTGTTCTTGGGAGTGAGGGAGAGGAAGTGGGAAAGAGGAAGAGAAGCCACACACACATCACACATACACACACACTTTTCCCCCACAGGCACTCTGTGAGTGAAGTATTGTAACGCATTAAAATATTCTGTATTTGAACCTCACATTTCTCACTTGTCAGCGTATAATCAGGGCCAAATTATTTAACCTTTCTGATTCTCACCGACCTCATCTAAAAATCACTCTAGTGAAGATTTAATCAAAGAAAAATCCACCCATCACATTCCACACTGTGAACAGTGTCTGGCCTGAGGCCCTTGTGGATATGTCTGAGGTGCCTCTGCAGAGCCAGGAACAGAGTCCAGATTGCTCCTAGGAGGGAGAATGGACAAGAGAGCAGGAGATGGGGCAGGAGGAAGTCACATGGATGAAGATTTCATTATAGCTAGAATTCTGTAACAAACAAGACATCCTTAAGACAGAAGAATTGCCTTGTGAGAGAGCATGTTCCCTATTTGTGGAAGAATTAGAGACTGCAGGGACACCTATGAGGCACATTGAAGATTGGATTCTTGTACCAGAGGAGATTATTTTGAGTTGGTATCCCACAGTGAGGCAGATTCTGGGGTCACTTTCCTTCTAAACATCAACCATGAAATTGGGAAGCTAGCTGTTTAAAGATGGGTGTACACAGGCAGGCAGACTGGCCTTGGAGAGGATCCAGAGGCAAGAAGAAGGTTGCTGTTTTCATATGTGGTGGTTGTATTGTTTGATGACTGACTTCTTGTTTGAGTGTGTAGTGAACACTGGTTGGGTGCCTACCTGGCATTCATTTTGCCTTTCTCTTCTTAATGGCATCCAAATTTTCATTTGAGGAGCCTTCTCTCTCGCTGGTAGTTGTAGAAGATATTGTCAATGCTTCCCCCTTATCATACCTAGTGTGTACTCTAGGTTCTGGCTTCTTGAGCTCAACAATGCATTTGGCCTGACTGCCAACTGTCAGTTCCTGTATTTCTTGGTTTGAGAATTTCCTTTGATCTCTAGAGCTTTCTTTGTTACACAGGCAGTTACAGAGAATTATGTCCTCTAGAATCAGTCCTCACCAAATGACTGACAGCAGTGGGTACATAAACACGCCAGCTCCCTCCTCCTTCAGCTTTCCTCCCCTCCCTCACTCTTCACTCCTCTAGTGGTTTTCCAGAGTTGCCTCCAAGATAAGCTCTTACATTTAAGTCTTTGTTTTCAGGATATGTTTCTAGGGGAACTCAAAGTAAGACAATAGCATACTAAGATTTGTGTGCATAATCCCAGTTTCTGTTCCAAAGGTAGCCTCTGAATGGCATAAGCAAATGAGCATGAACTCATGGCCTCTATCATTAGCAGTTGGTTTAGGGGTGAGCAGTAACCAAGACCTACATAAATCAGCATGTGGCTTCAGTGATTGGTTTAAGTATTGTCCAGTCAGCAGGGCAAGGATTTTGACTTTTCCATTTCTGTGTCTGTAGTTCCTAGAAGAGAAAAAGGCTCCTATAGCATGCCCTCTGTAAATTCATGGTAAAGTGATAATGACTTATAGATCTATGTTATCACCCATCACAGGAAGAATTATACCTTATAAGAGGAAGAAATGATTCAACTATGAAACATACATTCTCACCCATGGCGTCCTTGGCAGTGTGGCAGGTGAGTGGAGGAACTGATTTAGAATAAGATCTATCATGACACTCAACAGCATAGATTACTTTTGTCTACTTGTGTAGTTTATATGAATGGAATCATACAGAGGATACTGTTTTGTTTAACATGGTGTTTGAGAGCATTCATATTGTGGTAGCAGTGATCCACTCTTCTTGTTGCATGGTATCGTTTCATGCGGTTATGCACAATGTATCTATCCATTCTTCTGTCTCAAAGCATTTGTGTCCATTCCAGTTCAGAGTTATTATGAATAGTGCTTCTATGAACATTCCAGTAGATATCTTTTCTGGCTAATCATGTAGTTTTTCTTGAGTATCTACCCGGGAGTAGAATCGCTTTGTCATAGGGCATGCACAAGCTCTCCATCAGTAGGCACCACCGAAGGCCTTCTAAATTTATTGTACTATGCTTTGTACTTTTAAAAAGTTTGAATTTGTTCTCAATATTTAGAAGTCAGATTTTCCATACGAGGATTTGCAAACCAAGGGTCTCATTGGCAACTAAAATCAAACTGGCCGGTGTCAGTTGTAGCCACACATTTTAGCCAGGAAGCTCAGGTCCCCAGTCAGTTGCTTCACTCACTGACAATACTTCCTGACCCCTGCTTCTGGGCTTTCTTTTCCTTCATTTGTGACTAATGAGACACAAGAGGGGAATATAAGGGCTCACCAACTGCTCCTTTAGAGAATTCTAGAACGTGGCTGACCTATTTCCTTGCTTTGAGTTTCACTGGAACCAGGCTTTGAGATAAGAATGTGGGTGATAGAAAGAATCAATGAAAGCATGAGCTGGTTCTTCAAGAAAATAGACAAAAGAAACCCCTAGCCAGACTTATTAAGAAGAAAAGAGAATCTACACACATAAAAAGAATCAGAAATGAGAAAGGAAAAACCACTATTGACACCACAGAAATACAAAGAATTATGAGAGAATACTATGAAAATTATATGGTAACAAACTGGATAACCTAGAAGAAATGGACAACTTTCTAGAAAAATACAACCTTCCAAGGCTGACCCAGAAAGAAACAGAAAATCTGAACAGACCAATTACAAGCAAATAAATTGAATTGGTAATCAAAAAATTACCTAAGAACAAAATTCCTGGACCAGATGGTTTCACTGCTGAATTTTGTCAAACATTTAGTGAAGACCTAATACCCATCCTCCTTAAAGTTTTCCAAAAAGTAGAAGAGGAGAGAATACTCCCAAACTCATTCTACAAGGCAAACATCACTCTAATACCAAAACCAGGCAAAGACACCACAAAAAAAGAAAATTACAGACCAATATCCCTGATGAACACAGATGCAAAAATACTCAACAAAATATTAGCAAACCAAATTCAAAAATACATCAAAAAGATCATCCATCATGATCAAGTGGAATTCATCCCAGCAATGCAAGGATGGTACAACATACGAAAATCCATCAACCTCATCCACTACATCAACAAAAAGAAGGACAAAAACCAAATCATCATCTCCATAGATGCTGAAAAAGCATTCGAAAAATTCAGCATCCATTCATGATAAAAACTCTCAACAAAATGGGTATAGAGGGCAAGTACCTCAACATAATAAAGGCCATATATGACAAACCCACAGACAACATTATACTTAACAGCGAGAAGCTGAAAGCTTTTCCTTTAAGATCGGGAACAAAACAAGTATGCCCACTCTTCCCTCTTTTATTCAACATAGTTCTGGAGGTCCTAGCCACAGCAGTCAGACAACACAAAGAAATAAAAGTCTTCCAGATTGGCAAGGAAGAAGTTAAACTGTCCCTGTTTGCAGATGACATGATATTGTGCATAAAAAACCCTAAAGAATCAACTTCAAAACAACTAGATGTAATATCTGAATTCAGCAAAGTTGCAGGATACAAAATTAATGCACAGAAATCTGTGGCATTCCTATACACTAACGGTGAACTAGCAAAAAGAGAAATCAGGAAAACAATTCCATTCATAATCGCATCAAAAAGAATAAAGTACCTAGGAATAAACCTAACCAAGGAAGTGAAAGACCTATACCCTGAAAACTACAAGACGCTCTTAAGAGAAATTAAAGAGGACACTAATAAACGGAAATTCATCCCATGCTCTTGGCTAAGAAGAATTAATATTGTCAAAATGGCAATCCTGCCTAAACCAATCTACAGATTCAGTGCAATCCCTATCAAAATACCTACAGCATTCTTCAATGAACTAGAGCAAATAGTTCTAAAATTCATATGGAATGAAAAAAGACCCCAAATAGCCAATGCAATCCTGAGAAGGAATAATAAAGCAGGGGGAATTACGCGGCCTGACTTCAAGCTCTACTACAAAGTCACAGCAATCAAGACAATTTGATACTGGCACAAGAACAGACCCACAGACCAGTGGAACAGAATAGAGAACCCAGATATAAACCCAAGCATATATGGTCAATTAATATATGATAAAGGAGCCATGGATATACAATGGGGAAATGATAGCCTCTTCAACATCTGGTCAGCTACATGTAAGAGAATGAAACTGGATTACTGTCTAACCCCATACACAAAAGTAAACTCAAAATGGATCAAAGACCTGAATGTAAGTCAAAACCATAAAGCTCTTAGAAAAAAACATAGGCAAAAATCTCATGGACATAAACATGAGCAACTTCTTCATGAACATATCTCCCCGAGCAAGGGAAACAAAAGCAAAAATGAACAAGTGGGGCTATATCAAACTAAAAAGCTTCTGTACAGCAAAGGACACCATCAGTAGAACCAAAAGACATCCTATAATATGGGAGAATATATTCATAAATGACGTATCTGATAACGGGGTTGACATCCAAAATATATAAAGAGCTCATGCACAACAAACAAAAAGCAAATAAGCCAATTAAAAAATGGGCAGAGGATCTGAACAAACACTTCTCCAAAGAAGAAATTCAGATGGCCCTAACAGGCACATGAAAAGATGCTCCACATCACTAATCATCAGAGAAATGCAAATTAAAACCACAATGAGATATCACCTCACACCAGTGGCCACCATCCAAAAGACAAACAACAACAAATGTTGGCAAGGATGTGGAGAAAGGGGAACCCTCCTACACTGCTGGTGGGAAGGTAAATTAGTTCAACTATTGTGGAAAGCAGTATGGAGGTTCCTCAAAAAACTCAAAATAGAAATACCATTTGACCCAGGAATTCCACTCCTAGGAATTTACCCTAAGAATGTAGCAGCCCAGTGTGAAATAGACATATGCACCTCTATGTTTATTGCAGCACTATTTACAATAGCCAAGAAATGGAAGCAACCTAAGTGTCCATCAGTACATGAATGGATAAAGATGTGGTACATATACACAATTAGAATATTATTCAGCCATAAGAAGAAAACAAATCCTACCGTTTGCAAGAACATGGATGGAGCTAGCAGGATAATGCTCAGTGAGATAAGCCAGGTGGAAAAAGACAAGTATCAAATGATTTCACTCATCTGTGGAGTGTAAGAACAAAGAAAAAACTGAAGGAACAAAACAGCAGCAGACTCACAGAACCCAAGAATGGACTAACAGTTACCAAAGGGAAAGGATCTGGGGAGGATGAGTGGGAAGGGAGGGATAAGGGGGGAAAAGAGGCATTATGATTAGCACAGAAATGGAGTGGGGGGTGGGCATGGGAAAGGCTGTATTTCCAGAGAAGACAAGTCATGATTCTACAGCATCTTACTACACTGATGGACACTGACTGTAATGGGGTATGTGGGGGGGGACTTGATAATAGGGGGTCTCATAACCATAATGTTCAAGTGATTGTACATTAACAATATATAAAAAAAAAGAATGTGGCTGCAGGTAGTTCATTTTGGGGGTGTACTCAGGAAATCAAGTTGGGGAGTGGCGAAGGGAGATAGGAATGGGGAAGAACAATGAAGTGTGATGTCAAGTGCAGACATCTGGGACTCAGTCCCACTGGGGACTCCTGGGAGGCAGTGGGAACACCCTTCAGAGGTCTATCATTTGAGGGGAAGGAGGCAGGCCTCATTCAGTGATCAAGGACTGCCATGGGGAGGGCAGCATTCACTTCCCAGGACTTCTGGCCTGCCTTACTTGCATGCAAAGTAGATTCTGGAGGTGTGAGGATTTTTCAGGAAAATAGATGCGAATGCTGGCAGTGGAGATAAGCACTAAAATGGTAAGACAAGAGGAGACCAAGTAAGGCTCCAGCAGTGGCTGCTATGTCTCTGTATTTCACCTTTACTTTCAATTTTCCAGTCCCTGGAATCCTGTATCTTGCAATCTGGGCTCCTAAAGCATCAACACATAGAGCCGGCATGTGTTGTTTTTCCTTTACGCACATGATTTCAGAAGGTCTATCCACCCTCCATTTCCTTACCAAACATGTCAGGATCATTGCATATTTATGGCAGTCCTTTTCATATTATAACCCAGAGCATCCAGATCTGCACAGAGGCTCTCTCTCCTTATGTCCTTCCCATCCAGATGCAGGAACGTTTCTGTTGCTTCTGTGCAAGCATATTTAAAAGGTTTTAATAAAACATTTGCCAAGAGAGATTCATCATCTTCTTGCATGTCCTGTGATTTGCAATGGAGCAGAACAATTAAATTGTTGCACATGGAGAGGAGGGCCTCAAGATGGTGGCGTGAGTAGGGTGGCGGATCCTCCCAAAAGCATATATATTTTTGAAAATACAACAAATACCACTACTCCTAAAAGAGACCAGAAGATACAGTTCAACAGCCAGGCTACATCTACATCTGCAAGAACTCAGCATCTCATGGAAAGGGTAAGATACAAAGCCGTGACCTGGCGGGACCGAGCACTCCTCCCACCCCACCTCACCTGCAGGAGAAAAAGAATCAGAGTGGGGAGGGAGTTTAAGCACAGGACTGCTAAATAACCAGCCCTAGTAATCTGCACTGGGAGCACAGACACACATTGCACGGTGTACTGGATACTAGAGAAATGGAAAAGTAAAATCCAAGAAGGACACTGTGAGCGGGTCCCCAAAGCCCGCTCCCCTGGGGCAAAAGAAAAGAGAGTGCTTTTTAAAAGTCTTAAAGGGACAAGGGCTTATCAGCTGGACAAAATCGTCCTGGCACACTCAGCCCAGCAGGCTGGGAATCTTAACCCCCTGGGGAGTAACCCAGCCCCAAAGCCCCTCATGGCAATAAGCAGGCTGTCATTCATTCCCTTTGGCCAGTGCTGCAGGCAAACCGGCTGACCCGCCACGGCTGCAGAGCAGCTGGGGAACAGCCCTGCCCACAGCAACCACACAGAATCTTCTCCCAGCGCACAGCTAACCGGGACAGACACAGAGGCTGCAGCCGGTGCGCAGCTGCTGGCACAGACAGAGGAACCCAGAGCAAGGTCCAGAAGGCATGAAGAGATGCTGTTCTCGCAGGAGAACACACCGTGTGCAGCTGCAACCCCCCCAGGGCTCCAGGCTATCCCGAGGGCTGCCCCATCCATGGCAGCTCACGGGATTCTCCCAGAGACTGCTCCCGGTGTGCAAGTAAATGGCACAGGCAGCAGCAGCTGGAGCAAGGTCCGGAAGACATGAAGGAGTACTGTTCTTGCAGGAGAACACACCCGGAGCAGCTGCTACCCCCCCGTAGGGCTCCAGGCTATCCCGAGGGCTGCCTGGCCACAGCAGTTCAGGGGATTATCCCAGAGACTGCTCTGGGTGTGAAGGTAACTGAGAAGGGCAAGGCGACCAGCAAGCAGGAAGGGACATTGTTCTCCCAGTTGACACATGTACCACCTGCCTGCGACCACTTCTATTGCCAAGAAAAGGTAGAAGAATCTGGTCCAGTCAAAAATCACTCAAACAACCCCAGAGAGAGGGCCTGGTGAGATAAATATAACCAATCTTCCTGAAAAAGAATTCAAAATAAAAGTCATAACCATGCTGATGGACCTGCAGAGAAATATGCAAGAGCTAAGGGATGAAGTCCGGAAGGAGATAACAGAAATGAAACAATTGATAGAAGGTCTTAAGAGCAGACTGGATGAGGTGCAAGAAACTGTTAATGGAAGAGAAATCAGAGAACAGGAATACAGAGACGCTGAGGCAGAGAGAGATAAAAGGATCTCTAGAATGAAAAAATATAAAGAGAACTGTGTCACCAATCCAAACGGAACAATATTCGCATTATAGGGGTACTAGAAGAAGAAGAGAAAAAGGGATAGAAAGTGTCTTTGAAGAAATAATTGCTGAAAACTTCCCCAAGCTGGAGAAGGAAATAGTCTCTCAGACCATGGAAGCCCACAGATCTCCCAACACAAGGGACCCAAGGAGGACAATACCAAGACACATAATAATTAAAATGGCAAAGATCAAAGACAAGGACAGAGTGTTAAAGGCAGCCAGAGAGAGACAAAAGATCACCTACAAAAGAAAACCCATTCAGCAATCATCAGAATTCTCAAATGAAACCTTACAGGCCAGAAGAGAATGGCATAATATATTTAAGCAACGAAATACAAGGGCCTTGAACCAAGAATACTGTATGCAGCTCGATTATCATTTAAATTTGAAGGAGGGATTAAACAGTTCCCAGACAAGAAAAAGTTGAGAGAATTTGCGTCCCACAAACCACCTCTACAGGATGTTTTAAAGGGACTCCTCTAGATGGAAGCACTCCTAACACTAAATACATGTCACCGGAGAAAATAAAATCACAGCAAAGAAAGCAGACCAACCAAATACTAACTAAAGGCAAAAAATTAAATCAACTATCCACAAAAGCAGTCAAAGGAAACACAAAAGAGTACAGAATAAAACACCTAACATATAAAGAATGGAGGAGGAAGAATAAGAGGGGAGAGAAATAAAGAATCATCAGACTGTGTTTATAATAGCTTAATAAGAGAGTTAAGTTATATGGTTAGATAGTAAAGAAGCTACCCTTCAACCCTTGGTAACCACAAATCCAAAGCCTGTAATGGCAATAAGTACATATCTTTCGATAATAACCCTAAATGTAAATGGACTGAATGCACCAATAAAAAGACACAGAGTAATAAAATGGATAAAAAAAGCAAGACCCATCTATATGCTGCTTATAAGAGAATCACCTTAAACCCAAAGACAAACACAGACTAAAAGGGAAGGGATGGAAAAAGATATTTCGTGCAACTAATAGGAAGAAAAAAGGAGGAGTTGCAGTACTTGTATCAGACAAAATAGACTTCAAAACAAAGAGAAGTCACAAGAGACAAAGAAGGTCATTACATAATGTTAAAACGGTCAATCCAACAAGAAGATATAACCATTATAAATATCTATGCGCCCAACACAGGAGCACCTACATATGTGAAACAAATACTAACAGAATTAAAAGGAGAAATAGAATGTAATGCATTCATTCTAGGAGACTTCAACACTCCACTCACTCTAAAGGACAGATCAACCAGACAGAAAATAAGTAAGGAGGCAGAGGCACTGAACAACACAACAGAACAGATGGACCTATCAGACATCTACAGAACTCTACACCCCAAAGCAGCAGGATACACATTCTTCTCAAGTGCACATGGAACATTTTCCAGAATAGACCACATACTAGGCCACGAAAAGAGCCACAGAAAATTCAAAAAGATTGAAATTCTACCAACCAATTTCTCAGATCAGAAGGGTATAAAACTAGAAATAAATTGTACAAAGAAAAAAAAAGGCTCACAAACACATGGAGGCTTAACATGCTCCTAAATAATCAATAGATCAATGACCAAATTAAAACAGAGATCAGGCAATATATGGAGACAAATGACAACAACAGCACAAAGCCCCAACTTCTGTGGGATGCAGCAAAGGCAGTTCTAAGAGGAAAGTATATAGCAATCCAGGCTTATTTAAAGAAGGAAGAACAATCCCAAATGAATAGTCTAAAGTCACAATTATGTAAACTGGAAAAAGAAGAAAAAATGAGGCCCAAAGTCAGCAGAAGGAGGGACATAATAAAGACCAGAGAAGAAATAAATAAAATTGAGAAGAATAAAACAATAGAAAAAATCAATGAAACCAAGAGCTGGTTCTTTGTCAAAATAAAAAAATAGATAAACCCCTAGCCAGACTTATTAAGAGATAAAAAGAATCTACACACATAAATAGAATCAGAAATGAGAAAGGAAAAATCACAACAGATCCCCCAGAAATACAAAGAATTATTAGAGAATACTATGAAAATCTATATGCTAACAAGCTGGGTAACCTAGAAGAAATGGACAACTTCCTAGAAAAATACAACCTTCCAAGACTGACCAAGGAAGAAACATAAAATCTAAACAGACCAATTACCAGCAACGAAATTGAATCGGTAAATCAAAAAAAAACCCAAGAACAAAAGCCCAGGGTAGATGGATTCACCGCTGAATTTTATCAGATATATAGAGAGGACATAATACCCTTTCTCCTTAAAGTTTTCCAAAAAATGGAAGAGGAAGGAATACTTCCAAACTCATGCTCTGAAGCCAGCATCACTCTAATACCAAAACCAGGCAAAGACCACACAAAAAAAGAAAATTATAGACCAATATACCTGATGAACATAGATGCAAAAATACTCAGCAAAATATTAGCAAACCGAATTCAAAAATACATCAAGAGGATCATACACCATGATGAAGTGGGATTCATCTCAGGGATGCAACGATGGTACAACATTGGAAAATCCATCAACATCATCCAGCACATCAATAAAAAGAAGGACAAAAACCACATGATCATCTCCATAGATGCTGAAAAAGCATTTGACAAAAATCAACATCTATTCATGATAAAAACTCACAGCAAAATAGGTATAGAGGGCAAGTACCTCAACATAATAAAGGCCATATATGGCAAACCCACACCCAACATCATACTTAAGAGTGAGAAGTGGAAAGTTTTTCCTTTAAGATCGGGAACAAGACAGGGATGCCCACTCTTCCCACCCCAATGTTATTCAACATAGTACTGGAGGTCCTTGCCACAGCAATCAGATAACACAAAGAAATACAAGGCATCCAGATTGGTAAAGAAGAAGTCAAACTGTCACTATTTGCAGATGACATGATGTACATAAAAAACCCTAAAGACTCCACTCCAAAACTACGAGAACTAATATCTGAATTCAGCAAAGTTGCAGGATACAAAATTAATACACAGAAATCTGTTGCTTTCCTATGCACTAATGATGAACTAACAGAAAGAGAAATCAGGAAAACAATTCCATTCACAATCACATCAAAAAGAATAAAATACCTAGGAATAAACCTAATGAAGGAAGTGAAAGACCTATACCCTGAAAACTACAAGACACGCTTAAGAGAAATTAAAGAGGACACTAACAAATGGAAATGTATCCCATGCTCTTGGCTAGGAAGAATTAATATTGTCAAAATGGCCATCCTGCCTAAAGCAATCTACAAATTCAGTGCAATCCCTATCAAAATACCAATAGCATTCTTCAATGAACTGGAGCAAATAGTTCTAAAATTCATATGGAACCACAAAAGACCCCAAATAGCCAAAGCAATCCTGAGAAGGAAGAATAAAGCAGGGGGGATCTCGCTTCCCAACTTCAAGCTCTGCTACAAAGCCACAGTAATCAAGACAATTTGGTACTGGCACAAGAACAGACTCACAGACCAGTGGAACAGAATAGAATGTCCAGATATTAACCCAAACATATATGGTCAATTAATATACGATAAAGGAGCCATGGATATACAATGGGGAAATGACCGCCTCTTTAACAGCTGGTGTTGGCAAAACTGGACAGCTACATGTAAGAGAATGAAACTGGATCATTGTATAACCCCATACACAAAAGTAAATTCAAAATGGATCAAAGACCTGAATGTAAGTCATGAAACCATAAAGCTCTTAGAAAAAAACATGGGCAAAAATCTCGTGGACATAAACATGAGCAACTTCTTCATGAACATATCTCCCCGGACGAGGGAAACAAAAGCAAAAATGAACAAGTGGGACTATATCGAGCTGAAAAGCTTCTGTACAGCAAAGGACACCATCAGTAGAACAAAAAGGCATCCTACAGTATGGGAGAATGTATTCATTAATGACATATCTGATAAAGGGTTGACATCCAAAATATATAAAGAGCTTATGCACCTCAACAAAAAAAGCATATAATCCTATTAAAAAATGGGCAGAGGATCTGAATAGACACTTCTCCAAAGGAGAAATCCAGATGGCCAACAGGCACGTGAAAAGATGCTCCACATCACTAATCATCAGAGAAATGCAAATTAAAACCACAATGAGATATCATCTCACACCAGTTAGGATGGCCACCATCCAAAAGACAAGCAACAACAATTGTTGGCGAGGATATGGAGAAAGGGGGACCCTCCTGCACTGCTGGTGGGAATGTAAATTAGTTCAACCATTGTGGAAAGCAGTATGGAGGTTCCTCAAAAACTCAAAATAGAAATACCATTTGACCCAGGAATTCGACTCCTAAGAATTTACCCTAAGAATGCAGCAGCCCAGTTTGAAAAAGACATATGCACCCCTATGTTTATCACAGCACTATTTACAATAGCCAAGAAATGGAAGCAACGTAAGTGTCCATCAGTAGATGAATGGATAAAGAAGATGTGGCACATATACTGAATGGAATATTATTCAGCCATAAGACGAAAACAAATCCTACCATTTGCAAGAACTTGGATGGAGCTAGAGGTTATTATGCTCAGTGAAATAAGCCAGGCGGGAAAAGACAAGTGTCAAATGATTTCCCTCATCTGTGGAGTGTAAGAACAAAGAAAAAACTGAAGGAACAAAACAGCAGCAGACTCACGGAACCCAAGAATGGACGAACAGTTACGAAAGGGAAAGGGACTGGGAAGAATGGGTGGGAAGAAGAGATAAGGGGAAAAAAGGGGCATTATGATTAGTGCACATAATGTAGGGGGGGTACGGGGAGGGCTGTACAACACAGAGAAGACAATTAGTGATTTTGTAGCATCTTGCTGTGTTGATGGACAATGACTGTTTTGGGGTGTGTGATGGGGACTTGATGATGGAGAGAATCTCGTAGACATAATGTTGCTCATATAATTGTAGATTAATGATACCAAAAAAATTTTTTTTATTGCACATACCCTGAATCAGCAGTAATTGTTGCCTGGAAATGGGAAATCTGTGTAGAGGTAAAGTAGAAATTCTTCTTCTTCTTATTGCTCTTCAATTTCCAAGTTATATTCCATGGTGATTTTTTTTTCAAAAATAAGGATATGTGTGAATAATGACTTACTTATTTATCAGATTTTGTGTTAATAACACACATACACTCTAATGCCAATAAAAGATTGCAAACAGTCCTTTTGACAAAGGAATTTTTGCAGAGAAGGCAAAATCCAATTTTTCATTTTGGAAAGAACAAACTCTTAGCCATCCACAGACTTGAGTGTATGTCTCCCAGTTAAGATAATTCATACAGGGATATAGTCAGTGCCAGGTCGCTTTTCATTTTATCAGAAAAGCTGTCTAAAACAAACCCTCAAAAACCTCAAAAAATAGCTAAAGTTATCAGAAAAATGAGTATCGGACACAATTTCCAATGTCGCTGATTTAAAAAACCCATTTCAAAATGACAAAGGATTAAAAGATATAAAACCAAACTAAAGTAAAGAGAAGCCTTGTGATGGCTGCACATGGCTAAGAATTGCAGCAGGAGGCTTTGATTTGGCAGTATTAAGTCCTTGACTGGAGAAATCAGGGAGTATTAAATTAAACCTCATTCATGAAAGCATGATTTCAGTTAGTACTAGATATTTACACACACACATTCCTGCACAAATTAGTTGGTTCTCCTTACTCACGAAAGTGGCTACATTCTATAACATTGCCATGGACACTGAATTAGCAAACACTGAACTTTTACTTTAGAGGAAAGACAGGGGTAAGTTCCTCCCTGCCTCTGGTCACAACATTTTGGTCAACCAATATTCCATTTGTGTTATGTTGGTTCATTTGCCAACATTCTTGTAGAACAATCAAATCTTCTTATCATTGAGATCCTGTTTTTCCACTTAATTCTTTTCCTGTATAACACTCATCAAAAATTAAAAAACAAAATTCTTTCATATCTCCATGACCTGTAGAACTTGAAAATTTAACGTTTTTCATGTTGTACTGTGTTTTGAAATGTACAAACCAGCTAGCACTAGCTGAGAAGGATTTGACATTTTCCTGACCCCGGGTAAGACGAACATAGAGCATAGAACATAACTTTCTCTGGCTTTCAGCCTCACAATAATGCCATTCATTTTGCAATTTTTATTGACTGTCATCTCATGAATCCACAAATTTAACTGCTCTTCTATTTTTTCCAGAGCACTACAGATGTTATTGTAGAACTTTCAGGAAGTGCCTCCCATACAGATTAGTGAATTTTCTCTCTTTTGTGTTGGGTGGACCATGTTATTGATTGATTAACATTGAACTCACAACCCAAACCACTAGAACTCATACCTTGAAGAAGCCAATCTAACACATGCATTTTCTCTGTAAGGCACCTCACAACCTTCTTGCACTTTGGAACACTAGGCAGCATGTTAGCACTATGCCAGGGCCATATAAAATATCAACATCACCAACAAAAAGCCCAAGATGTGAAAAACATTACACTAAATAGATGGTGGAAAGGACACTTGTTTACAGTGTTGAGCTAAGATAAGACAGAAGAATATAGTCTTGGTCAAACTCAGGGGGACATGGCATGTCAGGCAGCTCAAATTTTTCACCTCTCTCTGCATGTCTGTGAAAGTTCCGTAAGTATGGATTTTGGAGTTACAAATAAATTTCAGTGAGTAGGTGAATTTGCAAATATGTAATCCATGAGTGATGAGGATTGACTATATATTCTTGTTATTTCATGCTAAATGTGTCAGCTCTGGGTAATTCAAATAGAATATTCATTAGCATTTTGCAGGCTTTCAAAGGGCAGGGATTATATAAGCACATTTTCTTGGAGTAGATTTTTTTTGGTATCTCCTCTCGCTAGTTTTCTTCATGTTAATATTCCCTTGCCTCCCCTGAATTATAAAATGTATTTTCTTCTAATCCTTGAGTGCTATGTCCAAAGTGGTATTTTAGGAATATGTCAAGCAGAATTGGTCTCTAATCCGCTTCTGGCATATTTTTAGTTACGTGACCTTTGGCAAATTACTTAACCTCAAGAAAATTTATTTCCTTATACTAAATTGAAATAATAATACTTCCTTCCTAGCACCACTGTAAGAATTAAATAAGAAATGCAAAATTCTTGCATATTATTCATTAGATGGTAATTCATTTTCTATAACTTGACTTTAATGGAGAAGCATATAGATTAGTGGTTAAAAGTTTGGGTTTGGGAGTCACTTGCCTTGTTTAAATCCAACTCCACACACTATGAAAGTGTGGAAACAAGTGGTGAAATGAAGCCTCCTCTAGGCTGGGTCCATGAGTGACCATGTGGAGCAGAAGTCCCACTGATACACACCATGACATGAGTGTAAAGTAACCCTGTGTGTTCTGGCTTAAATGTGCAATAGGAGACTTGTACCTCAGAATAGATTCAGAGGCTTAGGGATTATTTTGTTTCTGTAGTATAACCAAACTAGT
Source organism: Smutsia gigantea (assembly GCA_032199065.1). Classification (NCBI taxonomy): domain Eukaryota; kingdom Metazoa; phylum Chordata; class Mammalia; order Pholidota; family Manidae; genus Smutsia; species Smutsia gigantea. The sequence goes on along the minus strand of JAVSCE010008806.1, from coordinate 95,804 downwards.
CTGAAATACTCTTGCAGGCCCATTGGTCTGTGATCTTCCTTGGGGGCAAACAATTAGGAGAACTACATAGTTAAGAAGATGCATGGTGAGCTTGTGAGAACTTAGAAAAGAATATGATGATCTTGAGAGACTCAGGTATGATTATTTTATGTGTATATATGTATTTGGGGTAGTAGTGAAAGACTTGTTAAAGACAGGGAGCCCAAAAAAGGGAAGACTCAGAGAGGAATTCAAGCTTTAGTAGAATCTCAAATCATTGGTGAAATTTAGCCACATGGATAAGGGGAAATAGAAAAAATAAAGTGATAGAACATTTTAGACAGGAAATTGTGTGTACAAATGTGCAGAAGTATAAGTGAGCAGGTACTGGCGAGAGCTAGAGCTCCTATTTCATACTATGAAGTCACTGAACACTTTGGAGTAGGGGAATGATTGGAGCAGTTCTAGGCTCTATAAAGATTACTCAGTCATTAGCACTGATCATTGATTGGAAGAGAGGGTTGTTATAAACAAGGAGGACAGTAGGAAGCTTTCTTTTCAAATTATCTCCATGCAGAGGCAAAGTATTTATCTTAGAGTGAGGGAAGAGGTGGCTCTCAGAAGCACTGATAAAAGAAGACATTATATATGGTGAATGTATCTGTCAGCTATAGCCATAATAATGGTGCATAACAGCAACAAAACCAACAAATCACCAAAAATTCAGTGGCTTACAGACACAATGTTTCTCACTCATGAGATTGCCAGTTACTTAAAATTTGGCTGATTTAGCAGGGCTTGGCTCCAGGCTGCAGACCAAGTTCAAGACTGCTCCACTTGCCTCATTCCAAGGCTTATGCTGGAAGGGCAGTGCGGAGCCAGAATATACTATTTTCACAAAAATGGCATAAGCGCAAGAGGCCAAACCCAACCTCACAGGCCCATGGTTAGCCTTTGCTCACATCACGATGGTTGACATTCCACTGGACGAAGCAATTCACATGGACAAACCCAAACCAAGGGGTAGGCATATTAGACTTATCCAGAGAAACAGAACTAATAGAGTATTCACTAACTTTCTTGCTTATTTATTATACACAATTGGTTCCCATTGATATGGAGGCTGATGAGTCCCAAAGCCTAAAGTCAGCAAGCTGGAGACTCAGGAGAGCTGATGGTGTAGATCCAGACCAGAAGCCAGCAGGTGCAAGACCCAGGAAAAGCTGATGTTTCAATTCAAGTTTGAAGGCAGGAAAGAGCTGATGTCCAAGCTCACTTCAGTCTGGCAGAATTAGTTCTGTCTTACTTGCATAAGTGTTAGCCTTTTTGTTCTATTCAGGCTTTTAAGGGACTGGAGGAGGCCCACCCACACTGGGAAGGGTCTGCTTTACTCACTCTACCGATTCAAATGATAATATCATCCAAACTACTCTCACAGACACATCCAGAATAATGTTTGATCAAATATCTGACACACTGTGGTACAGGCAAGGCGACACATAAAATTAGCCATCTCAGTGAGAAGTGCCTTCTGCCCAACCATGAGGGCACTCAGGGTGAGGTATTGAGATCAGTTACTGAATCCATAGCATTGGGTTTGACATAAAGTAAAATCAAATTCATCCTAACATTTTGAACCTGAGTAAGTAGAAGACTGTCCATCTTCTATTGAATTATTTGACCAGAAAATGTGTAGTTAAAGGTCAGGTATCTAAGTCCTGCTTTAGCTGGAGAATAAATGGGTCCAAACTCATCTCCCTCCAATGAAAGAAGGTGTTTTAGCTTCAGGAAATATCTTCAGACCTTCTCAAACCTTCTCATTCTTCACTGAGCTGTTTCCCTTTGCAGACTGTTACTGTCTCAGATGCTCTAGCTTTACTCAAGGCAAATGTCTTGCTCCTTTAACATTTTCCTTGGGCTTTCTCCATTCATTTCCATTTCCACTTGCCAAATCCAATTTACAAGCTATGAGACTACTGGTAAATTATCTTAACCTTACCGTATCTAAGTTTCGTGACCTGTAAAATGAACACATAATTCTATCTCCTTTGTATAGAAGTAGGTAATGTAAGTAAAACACTTAGAATATTGCTGGCCCTAAGTGCTCCATACATATTACCTGTTTTATTATAACTCATTTAATCCTTGCAACAAGTCTAACATGAAAACATTTTTTATAGTCTCCATGTTATAGATGAAGTATCCCAGGCAGAAAGAGCAAGTAACTTGTCTGGGATTACATCACTAGTGAGGTAAGTCTAAATCCATCTTGGCTACACATCCATACCCAGCTTCCTCTCAGAGAATGATTGCTTTTATCACCCAGGGGAACTAATTCCAGACAATTATACTTGTAAAAGTGCAGCATTGTTTTGTATATGTGTACAGGTATTTTTTTTAATGCTCTCAGATTATATCTATATTTTGTTCTGTTATTTGCTTTTATTCAACTTAACTCTGTATTTTGGAAGTCTGTCAATGACACAAATATAAATCCATTGTATATAAAGTGTGACAAAGAATTCAATAACCTAAACACACTCTCACTATTGGTAAACATAAAGTTCTCTTGCAACTGTCTGCTATTATGAGCAATGCTGTGTTGGCTTCCCTAGGACAGCTCTCCTTGTGTGCATGGATGAGCATTCCTGTAGGAAGATGCTGAGTCATATATAAGTATACTTGCTGGGCCATAGAGTGTGTGTAATGACAGTTTAAGAGATACCATCAAGCTGCTCTCCAGTGTGGCTTTATCAGTTCACATTTCCACTGGCCATGTGAGGAGGGGTTCATTTCCCCGGCAGCAGGAATGCAGCAAGTGTTGGGGAAAAATAACAAGGTGTGGTGGGAGAGGAAAGTCCCCAAGGGCCGTAGACAACTCAAGGCAAGTGTCTGTTCCTTTAACAGTTTCCTTAGGCTTCCTGTTCCCAGCTCCAATGGGGGAAAAAATAACACAAAGGAGATTATTTTTCTAATGGACAGAACATTATTTCCAATTTGTCTGTGCTCAGGGGGCTTTTAAAATCTCATTTCTTTATTAGGAAATAGACTGGAGTCTTTTGTTTAGAGGAGAGGGAAGAATATTGTTTTTCTTCACCTACCTAGCCTAGTATGCCCAGCTGGCACTATAATAAAACCCTTTTTTAGGAGCCATGTACCCTCTTGACTCTCACATTCAATTTAAAGGTATGACTCAATGTTCCAAATTTCAGTTCGCTGAGGAAATCTGGGAGACTCCAGAATTTAAAAAACTCTAGGAATAAAATCTTCCCAAATGGTCAAAAGAACAGACAGAATTAATCATGAGGCATTTTCCTTATGGCAATTGGTAACAGTCTTTGTGACTATCTACAATAGTCAACAGACAATTAGGAAAATGTTGTTCTTCTGACAATTCAGGAAGTTCAGTCTTTGGAAACCGGACAGCAAAGCTTGGTTCTAACATAGTAACCAAAGCTTATAATTAATTGGTTCTTGCAGGTTTCAGGCAGAAAATGGTGTTGCTGTGTTACAGCAATAATACTCGTTGTCATCCAGTTATCAGCAAACTGCAGTTCCTCTCTCAGGGGAATAAACCCTGTAATTTAAAAATCACTGTATTTTGGGTTTTGACATTGCACATGCTTTTCAATTTCCATCTGTTCCTTCAGTTCATTAGTATTTTATTGTTGCTACAGTTAGAAACATTTTAATAGTTTTTATCCCTCTAAAATAACACACCATTACTATCTTCTGTCATCCCTCTGGATGCCTAAAAATGGCATGACCATTCCAATTTTAAATTGCTTTCAGGAAGTATTATTTTGGGCATTTTCCCCAAAGTCCAAGATGGCTGCTTTGGGCTATGAACTAGAATAATTGCTTTGTGTATGAAAACAAATATTCAAAGTCTACTCCAAACACAGATTTTTAAACAAAGGAATAGAGCAATGTCCTCTTATATTCCTAAACTATCTCTATATTACAACAGAACACGGTCAAGAAACTGTGTTTGCAAGTACATATATATACAATGTTCATGTACACACCCAGCACTTTCCCAAACACAATATGCATAGACACACACAAATACCACATATGTACACCCATCCACACCCCCATACACACACCCCCTCCAGTTTTCCAAGCACAAACCCCATATGCACTATGCGTGAGCAAACACACTTTAGTGCACACATGTACCACAGACACAATTGCATGGACACCACACATATACACACAGCTTCAAACACACATACACACCCTGGAATTACATACATTCCATTTCCCCCCAAATGCAGTATACACACATGCATGTATACACACACTGCATATACATGCATACACTCCACACACACACACAAATGCACACTCACAATGCCCACAAACACACATACACCTGGTTACCCTGTGATTTGAGGATGAACAAAACTATTAAACCACCACCAGCAGTAGTGAAAAAGATTCACAAATAGACACAAGTAAAAGTGTGAACTAGGAAATGTATATTGGAATAGATATTGGGAAATATTTTGGAATGGAATTTAATATTATTGCAGAAATACTAGTAACTTTGCACAAAGTCAGAATTCTGGAGACAAGGGGTGGTTCTCCTTTGTTGGTCATGTCCTGTGAGTGCATGCTCAGACCTGTTTCTCCTCAATTGGAATGGAAGTTCAAGGCCCAGGGGTCAAAAAATGAAATCAGAGTATTGGACCAAAACACACACACACACACACACACACACACACACACACACACACACACACACACACATTAATATCTATGGAGTGATGGCAGAGGACAGTATTAATTCCAGAATGTATTGGGATGCACCTTATTTTGTGAAAAGAAAGAGGTCTCTCTGAGGATGTGGCTGTCCATCCGTGGGAGGGTGAGGCAGTCCTGCTTGGAAATGCACTCCAGAATGAATGGCTCCCCTTTGCTCTGCAGTATTTCTGAGCTGTGACTGATCTCTAGCTTCCCACATACTGAGAACTTGGGGGACCTGCACTGCCTGGGACGCTGTCCTCGGGGACACCAAGAGCCCTCGCCCCTGGGAGCAGCCAGTGGATCGCTCTGGAGGACAGAGCACTGCTCACTGGGACCAGCTCAAAGAACTGTCAACACACTTTAAAAGAGACCTGTCTCAGCAGCAGGCCAGATTTCCCCTTGGGATCCACAACACACACCCTCACGTCCTATTAGGAAACCATCCTTTCCCCAGGATCACCTTCAAAAAAAAGTTCTAAATGCACTGCAGGCTGCTTTCCGAGCAGTGAGTGTGAAGGCCAAATGCCCCGGAGGCTTGAACGTAGAGTGACATCTACCTTCACAAGTCTAAGGTCTGTCTACAGTCTGCTCTGACAGGAAATTGATTCACGGTATAAAAATTCTGAGAACCCTACTAGGCTGGAGAAATCACTTTCCTGCTCACCTTTTTCTCTGTCCCCACCTTTTTCTTCAATTCCTACCTACCTTCTTGATCTTTCTTTCTCCCTCCCTCCTTCCCTTCCTTCCTTCCTCTTTCTCCCTCTGCAATCTTTAGCCTTTCTAATAAAGATCAGAGAAAGCGATTGCTTTGTGTTCCCAGAGGAAGACTACATGGCAGGCCTCTACTTAAGTATAATCCACATCAGCTGGATGTCCAGTTGTTTAAAGCAGGATTGTCTTTCAAAATTCGTTTTAAAATTTATTCAGTCAACAAACAGGCATTGACTTTTAAGTAACTTTTAACTAACTCTCCTGGTTCTTCCCCAGTAGAGAACTGTCTTTAACTAATAACTCATCTGTTACTGTTTGGGGCCCCAGATGACCAACTGAGATTAATTGAGAAGTGAGCATTTAGGCTATTATATTTAAAATAATTTTAATTTTATTTTCAGAATTTGTTATTCATCTGAAGGGTCACCAAACACATGAAATCCACCCCATATCTGCTGTTTTAATATTCCCACAGCTGTTCCCAAACTGACCTTTTTAAAACTCCCCTCTTCAGATCTTTATCAGATTCCTCTCTAATAAAGCCTAAACTCTGCAGTAAGTTCACACTTATAGATGCCCTTTGCAATCTGGCTCTCATCCCATATCCACTTCCTGGACTCTTGGGTCACAAGTCTTCAAATCTCAGCTTTTGCTTTCCTTTGGGCTCCACGTATAGGAAGCCCAGCCATTCTTGAAGCTGACAAAGACTTGCCATGTATCTGAGGCAGAATTAGTTGCTTCTTCTGGAATCCATAGCACGTGCCTTGTACTTCCACCTGGTCTTGCGCAATAATTAGGGGTCTGCTGTCCCTCTCTTTTGAAGACTGGCAATATTCATCTTGGTGTAACCCATAGTTTCTAGCAATTTGCTTGGAGCAAAATGGGACCTTAGTAAATTATAATAGAAATATTAACTCAAAAGACATCAAAGTCCTGGAAGTCTGCTTTGTTGCCTGCCTAGCACCCATTTTCTCTCCTTCATGTAAGAACATTTGGATTTTCCTTTGGAAATCACATCTTCCTAACTCAGAGGTCACGGTGACCTTACCCCATTCATTGGCCAAGGAGCATGCATGTGACATGACCTGGACAATCAAATTCAGACTGATGGCTCCAGAGATGGATATATGACCCGGATGGGTTTCCTAAAGTGAATCTCAGATTTCTTAAAGTTTGTTTGCTTAAATAATTGGAAAAGAAGCTCGTTCCTTTGCTACTAGAGCAAAACTGACAGGATTCAAGCCTGGGTTTGCTGTGGCCACATTTACTAATACCTCTTGAGAGAGTTTGCTTGCAAATGATGCTCGAGTAGAGGAAAGAGCCTAGACAAAGGGAGAAGCACATTCCCAGTGACAAATTTTGATTCAGCCATGCCTGAAGGCATAGGCCCATAAATATTTCATTGTATGATGCTATTTTTGTATATATTTATTTATTGTATGACCTCTATTTTTGCTTTAATCACTTTAATTTTTATATTCTTATTCTTTTTCTCTTTCATTCATTCTTTAATTCTCTTTCTTTTTTTTTTCTGTCCTTTGCATCCAAAGATTCTGATTGATGAGCTATTTAAGTGGAATAATCAGGTGTCTGTGCCCCAAAGTCAAAAGACCAAGTAGAAAAAGTTTATTTTCTGTAACATCCAACATCATGTTTCTGAGGATACCTTTCTGTAATCCAGTGATCCCAAGTAACCTAGAACATGGCTTTTTAGTCTGAACCATACACATAAATCCCCTGCGGATCTTGTCAAAATGCAGATTCTGGTCAGTTAGGTCTGGGATGGACCTGAGAACCAGAATTTCTAACAAGCTCCCAGGTGATTGTGATGATGTTGGTCTACAGACCATATTTTGTGTAGCAGTGACCTAGAGTCAAGAGCCACCATTAGAGCCTAGACTGTCCGACACAATAGATGTTATCTCTCAGCATGCCCATTTTGCTTAAAGTGATGGTTTATGCCACTCTTTTCAGATAAACTTCCTTACATTTAAAGTGACTCTCTGAAGAGAAAGAAGCTTAATGAAAAGCAGGCTTACAAATGGGGGTGAGTGAGCGATGAGTGAACTCAGCGCAAAGGCAGGTGGAGTAAGGAACTCACTTAGCATGCCACAGACACACAAAGAACATTTTGAAATCCTCTCCTCCCTCAGTCTGGAATCAGAGATTTGTCTTACTGGAAGTATTTAGTGCAACATAGCCCATCTCTGCTGGGACTTGGCAGAATTACTGCACATGATTTCTTCTGGGGCTCACCCTGCTGCCCAACAGAATGACTATCCCACCTGGGCTGTGATCTAATTTATTTTCTTCCTCCAGTGCCAGATCCCTGGGTCCTGGTGTCAGGACCTGAAGCAGTACCATCGCTCACACGTAGCCAAAGTTGGCTGCTTACTGACACTGTGTGTGGCTCAGAATAAGCTTTGTGTGTTATCCCAACTCATGATGCAGGGACTTGGTTTCACAGTAACTGAAACATATGCCTTGTGAGTTCGTTATGCTCGGGGATTATTAATAACTGCACAAAAGCATTTAGGCAGGCATGAACATCTCCTTTCCCAGTAAACATGTCACTTTCAAATCCAGATTCTGCCTCCATATATTCATAAACTCTTCTCATCACAATCACTTTGCATGTTGGTACTGGGCATGCGTCCCATTTTCTAGCTCACCCGCTCTGAATCTCTCTGGTTTTCTTTCTCCTAATCAGGAATTAGTCAAGCAGAAGGCATTACTCAGTCCCAGGAGCATCTGTTATCAGCAGAAGTAAACGTGAGATGTCTAATCCTCCTTGAACCCCCTCTCCAGGCCTTAAGTGAAGAGTGGAAGATAAGGAGGGAAGCTTATTATTTGTGTTTTAAGAAGCAAATGTGACTTCAGATTTTAGGAGCCTTGGACTCAGTGTCCCATAACTTGAGAAAACCACCATTTGGTGACTTCGGAGCTTCCGGAAGAGAATGTATCAGTAACAGGAAAGAAAAATTAGGAAAAACTTGTTAGATCCAAGTTTGTTTTTCTGTTTTCAGTGTTGGGAGAGAGAGCTTGAACTTAGTCTTTACAATAAAATGTGATATTCAAAGTAATACTTGGCATAGATGTGCCCTATATTAAAGTCACTGTGAAAGCTGAATGAGCAGCTTTATGGAATGAACAAAGCTGGCTTTGCATCAAGGCAGACTTCTTCCTGTTCCTCAGCAGGCTTCTGGAAGCTTCTCCTGCTAGCTGACAGATATGCTCAGGGAATGCAAACTGATTCTCTTATTAGATTAAGAAAAATCTAACCAGTAACCTAGGCATTACGTAAAGCAGCTGTATACATTGCACTCTGCGCACCACGTAAGTGAAATTCAGTGAGGTGGTGCTCACATCAATTAAATATGTCCAATAAGAGGGGAGAAAGGATGCATAGCAATATCAGGGAATGGGGACGAGAAAAGGTCTTTCCTCCAAATTACTCTGGCTTTGTTCCAGAGTCATTGCCCTTCATTCAGCCCCATATGAGGGAAAAACCAGTCGTTAGGTATTTGTTATGTGATTTCTTCTATAATACAGAAATAGAAGGTCCCTCTACTGTTGGCAGAGGGCCCCTGGTGATAGCAAATAGGCTGTGAGAAGTGTGGGAAACCAAGGTTTGTTTCTTCAGGTTCTGAGATTACCCAAGGGGGTGTGGCTGCTGGCAGTTCGACGGCTCCATAGACATTATTAGAGGAGAGGAAGGTACACGTGTGAGAAATACCCAGGGGATAACCCAAGAGAGGGGAGCAGAGTGCGTTACGGACTGTGGCGCGGACATTCCCGTCAGTACATGTGCCATTACTGTCACGAGAAGGCTCCAAGATTTTACCAAGAGGTTACTATTTATCACTAAATTAAAAGGTAATTCTTTTGTGCATGCCTTCCATGAGAACATGGCTGTTGGCTGGGACTGGGAACCTCTACTAAGAAAAAAGTCACAGCTTTCAGGAGAGAAGAGGCCAGACGTGGCAGGAGTGGCACCGACAGAGAATCAAGCCTTCCCTGTGACCTGCCAGCTGTATGACCTTGGGCACTTTATTTAACCTTTCTCTTCTCCATTTCCCTCACCTGCAAAACAAGTCTGCAAAAAGTGTTGTCCCCCGAGGCTGCATGAGGATTACATCAGTTCCTACTTGCCAAGTACTCTGGCCAGTGGCTAGCCCAGAGTGGGCCCTCCACGCTAACTAATTAAATCCTCCCATCTTGCCAACAAAGGAACAAAAGCTAAACAAAGTTAAATTCACTGACCAAGGTCATACAACAGAGACACTCCAGGGCTGGAAAGCAGCTCTATGGAACCCAAGTGCAGTTAATTTTTATTACGTTTCATTCAATTAAAAAAAAGAAAGAATCCAAGTACCCACATTTTCTTGAGACATATTCTATAATGAAGATGGGAATATATATATATATTTTTGTATACTCACTACCAGCTAATTAGTGGAAAGGCATATGCAATTAAATATGTGGTACAATTTAATTTGAAATAATATTAGCTTTATATATTTGGATTGCTCCATACACTTCATAGAAGAATGTCTTGTCGGTAAATATTTCACTTTGATAACAAATCAATCTTTCCCCCTCCCTCAGTACAATTATTCTTAAATATACGAAAAGTTTTTGTGTGAAGGAAAGCAATGGACTTTGCTAATCCTCCACGGAGCAGTGTAGGAAAGGATTTAGTTAAATTTTGCTGGAAGGAATCCATCCAGATGTAGGGCAGACATTTTCTGATTAATGCAAAGTCAGAATTGAAGTTAGCTCTATGTGGGATTTGGGTCACATTGAGAAAAACCCTTGTCTAAGACCATCTTCCTTACTGGTTTATATTGGTGCCTAAAGTCTTACTATTGGAGATTTATTCTTTCAGTGAGTTTCGTTCCAACAATTCATTGAATATCATACATGAAACAGTCACTGAATTATGCCCTAGGTAAGACCTGCCTGTTTCTGAGACCTCTACCAAATTCAAGTGTTTCTGAGCAGGTGACACATTGTGCTGTTGTCAACAATTAACACTTCAGTGGGGATTAGGTTGACAGATCCTTTTTCAACTATGACAGCTGCCTGAGAACACAACCCCAAGGGAATAACTCTAGGGACAGAGAAATGGTGAAGAGAGGGGCCAGTGTGCAGGTCATGGCTGTAAAGGAGGGTATTTAACATTTGTTAGGCATGTGTCATGGGCCAGGCATTATGCTAGGTCCTTCCCAACCATTTTAATGGGAGCTAGAATGTAAATTGGCGTTATTGAAGTTATTGATGGATTCCCTGGGCAACCTTGATGGAGCAAGGGGGCAGAGAGAGAGGAGAGGGGCCTTGTAATGACCCACTTTGCCTCACTCCATGGTGTTCTAAAGCCCTTATTGGACCATAATGAGGGAGAATGGATATTTATCTCTCTGGCTCACTTCTGGGATAGGACAGCAGCTCCAGGGTATAGTGAAATGGAAATTATCCTGTTGCCACATAGAATTCTTAACTAACGTGAATGGAAATTATTCATAGAAATGAAGAAGTGGCAATGAGTGGGCAGTTGCCAAATTTCTACCATAAACTGCTAGCGCCATAACAATAGTAGTTTTATAAATATATCCTTGGTTAAGGAGGACATATAGCTGGGTGAAGGTTTACGACCCTTACTCAGTATATAACAAACTATTTAGAATATAAATTGGCATTATTGAAGTTAAATATGAACAAAGTTGGCAGAAACAAAACTTTTGATTTCTTACCATGTGCACTTTTATACTCCTTTGCAACCCTCACTTCCCATTTCCTGATAAATCATTCAACAGGTATTTAATTAACATTTACTCTGTGCCATTTAGCCTACTTGGACACCTCCTTATTCCGTTTCTTATGTATTAAAAGTATGGCATGACGTCAGTATCTGTTTAAGTTGCTAGTAGATGGAGCATCCGCTTCTCTGTCATTCAGAAAGGTAGACAGTTTCTTTTCTGGTGAAAAACAGAAGTATGAGCCTTTATCTTATAAAGCTCATATCTAACAGTTGCCAGAAGACATAAATAACAATTCAAAAAAATATTTAAGGCATATTGACTAATGTTAAGCCATTATCTCCAATTAAACTTTTTTGAAGGGGATTGAATACTCATTCTTTTTTATTTTTCATTTATTTATTTGTATTTAATATTGAAGTACATACAATAAAATGCACAAATCTTCATGTACAGCTTGATGGATTTTGGCCTGTGTATAATTTTGACTCATGTAACCATCACCCAGAGCCCAATATCAAACATTCTCACTCATTTTTTCTCCTTCACCTATTTCACCCATTCCATTCAGACTTAGAATCTCCTTCATTATACTCATCTGATTTATTATATTTACATTATTGCTACAAACTCCACAATTTCTATAGCATGTGTCCCCATCTTGTTACATTTACTCATTTTTATTTTTTAAACAGGGCACATCCTCTCAAGATTTAGAGCTGTAGTCTGCCACTTACTAGCAATACAATTTTGGCCAAATTATGGGGCCTTTCTGACCTCCCTCGCCTTCAGTGCCAGCTTGCTGTGAGCAATATACAAACTAAATGAAATAATGTACAGCAGGTGCCTGGCACACAGCTCTGGATGCGGGATCCATGTTCAATAAGCAGTGATTATAATTCTGTCTCCACTTCTGGAGGTTCCTCGGAGTTTTGCATCCTTGCCTGCTCCCTCCACCAGGCATGGGCGTGAGCTAAACCCTCCTCCAAGACTATCTCTCAGCTGCTTTACAGAAGGTCAAAGTGCATCTATTTCACTTGAAGCTCCCTCTGAACCCGTCTCAGGTTTGTGTTTCCAAATCAGAACAGAAAAGCTGAAAAGCTCTCTTTACCATTTTGCCATGGCAACCAGTTGTTTCTAGGGAAGACTTATCCCCTTGCCTGGTATCGATAGAAAAACTGCAGTTTACAACCGATTTCCTTCTCCTCCCCCGAGATGGGTTAGTTTTAGCCATTTGGCTGCATCTTCTCTAGTTTCGATAAAGGACACATAGCTTTAGACCATAGCCCTGTTTATATTTCAACATATTCCTGATCTCTTGCCTCCCTATCCATAGAAGGAAAATAGGAAGAAATAAATAGAGCCTCTGAAGCTGACCAGGCTGTTTAAACAAGCCCCTTGTCAATCTCTCCTCGCAATAGACAGTTCTCAGCCCCCTCGAATCAGACAGGGCACAGATGCCCGACCTGCGCTTCGCTGTCCTGTGGCTTGGACCTGCACTTCCGGACAGGCCAGGCTGTCACACAGCACCCCATGCTTAGGAGGGCCCCATGCTTGATTTAATGCTCTGTCATCGTTCTCTTGAGATTCATCATCATTTTGAACAAGGGCCCTGCATTTTCATTTCTCGCCGAGTCCACAGATTATATAACCAGTCCCGCTCCCAGGGCTTTTCTCCTGCTCTCGGGGCTCTATCTTCAGTCACCATCGGCCACCTGCCCCTTCTGTGAGTGCCTCCTGACGTCGCTGTGACTGCTCGCTGGGCACTCCGCCAAGACATGCCGGACATCTGACTCAAATACACTTTTATCAGCAACTCCAGTTGGAAGAAAATCGGAGGGTCCTCAGTGGTTACTCTGCGCCCCTCCTGTTTACATTGTTTCATCTTTCTAAACCTTGTAAAATGAAAATGGGAATAAGCAATAAAATACAAAGGTATGTTTGTTCACCCGGCTTTCCAGTTGTAGTTGAGTTAGCAAGACAGAGTTACTTCTGAAAGACCTTCTTATTAAAGAAGAACATGTGACATGGACACCTGTGTCTGGATAAACGAATAGAATTTATTACCCCTCAGAGCTGCAAATGCTTCTAGTTGTAAGTGTGACACTTTATTAGAAAACAAGCACAATGTTTCATCTGCCAACTGCATGAGAAAATCATATTACTTCCATCTCACTGGGTAGCACACCCCATTAGAAGCCTGATGTGTAATGACTCAGGGATCCTGAGCTCTAGGACCAGAGCCCATCAGGATACTCGCCAACGTAAAAGGAAACCTGGTAACTGAGTTACTAAATTGGAAATGAAGATGTTTAAGACTAAGAGCCAAGGAACCAGAAACTTGCGGTGTGTAAACATCTGCTAATAAAAAACATGGTAATTTGATTCATCAACAAAAAGCCATAGACTTGCGTCTGTGAGAACATGTAGAAGATAAAGCTCACATATTATAGGAGACAGGCAAAGGCTGAAGAGGCCAGTAGGGGAGTTTTGGGGGTGCAGGAGGAGCAGTCAGCTGCAGGCCTGCAAATGATAAAGCAAAGACTCAGAATGAGATCAGTCTTTTCCTTTGAATTATTTTTTGGTTAAGAAGGGAAAATGGAAGGTTAGGTGGCTTTGCTTTGATTCCACATTAACTTCTTGCTGAATTCTGTTACCTGGCTCTCCATGAATGTGAACTGTCCCTTGTTCATCACTTCTTAACTGTTGGAGATTAAATCATTTCCAACCAAATGGTGTTAATTGTGTTTTATTACATTTTGATCCTGTGATGACCAGAAAACCAGATGTGGCTGCTGTTGGTCACTGTCTTCAAACTTACTTGCACCAGTGTTTTTTTAAAATAACATAAATCTGTTCGGTGGCTTAGCTGTTGGACACTTAACCAATGGCTTCCCTTTGCTCTTTTCCCATTCTTCTCATTGAATTAATCCAGAGTCCTTGACCTACCAACAGCACCCTGAGAGCTCAGGTCCCTCCCCCTCGTAATTCTTACCCCTCATTATTCTCTTTGTGTGTGAGGCCCCAGTGAAGAAAAACCATATTTTCTTTCCCTCTGCTAAAACTCCCATTTCTATTCATGTTGCTGTGAGCAGGGACTGGGTCTGCTGTGTTCACTCCTTATCCACGTGATCTAGCACCACACCTGGCAATAATAGGTGCTCATTAAAACAATATTTTAAAATGAATTCATAACTGAGCCCAACAAAGAATCTTCCGCACTAACACTGTCAGCTGAAGTTCCATAAAGGAGGAAAATGTAGGTCTATGGGAATAATTTAGCATTAAAGACAGGGGATATTAAATTTTTAAAAATCTGTTTTTTCTCCAGCTAACTAGCTAACTTTATAAAAGCAAATTGAAAAATGAAAATTTTAATTTAGGAAATATTTTTATTTATGAAAGATTGTTTACAAAAGTAATACATGAAAAAATTCATTTCCAAATGTTTTCAGATGGACCTGGAGTCTTTTTTGATCCCCCTGACCTAATTTCCAGAGGTAACCACTGTTATCAAGCTGTCTGTGCATCTTTCTAGACCTTGGTCTATTTATTCCTATCAGTGATCCAGAGAAACCACACCACCGTAGGTACCACTCCAGTCCTGCCCATGCCATGGAGCAGTCACAGAGCAGGGGTGGGTGGCCCTGGTGACTGCATAGTTCATGTGGGGGCGGAGGGGTCAGTTCTTTGGGTCTAGGCTAGTGGATAACACTAAGGTACACACCCAGCTGTCAGATGACTGCAACAAAGCGTTGGACACCGGAGACCTTAGTCACTCTCATTTAATAAGGAAACTGTTGGGAGAACTTGTTGCAGCTCCTTGTTGACTCAGAGCCAAATAGATTGAGCTGCGGATGACCACATCCCTCAGAAGATCACACAACCATGTTTAGAATTAACACGTGATCACGAGCTATTACGATGAGTTGGTGAAAGGTTTGTGTCATAGTTTTTACCACTTAATAAGCAGTTTTATGATTTTATTTATCTTTATAATTTAATTAAGTTAGAGAATAAATGGAGACATGTTTTTCCTTTATGTTTTGACTTATAAATTAACTTATATAGTAATTTATATTACTGTTCCAGTAAAATATTTTAAATATTATCCTTTTTTCTGATTTATTATTATTATTACATGTAATGCTAGAGTAGATTTGCCACTCATTACTATGCAGCTTTACTGAGTTATCTAACTTTTCTATGTCTCAGTTTTCTTGTCTGTAAAGTTGGGTAAATAAGAGCACCTACCTCTTAGGCTTAGTATATTAGAACATTTTTACATGTAAAGGGTTAGAGAACTCTGACACATGGTTGCAGCTTATTAAATTCAATTATTATTATTTTCATTAACCCTTGTTACTTCCTTTTATGACTGTCTGCAAGTGTCCATCTTGGTAGTTAGAGAAAACGTTGGCTAGAGCTAAAATGGTCTCCCCACAAGCTTAAAATTAATAGACCTCTTAGAATTAAACTCTTGTTGTGATGGACTGGAGTAGAGACAGGCAGGCATTGTCATGATACCCAAAGCCCTGAGATCTCACTAAAGCTTGATTAAACAAACTGACTCATCCAAAGAAAGACTTTATCCACCCAAGGGGAGTTTGTTCATCTTGGAAATGCCAGAAAAGGAGAGTTCAGCAAACCACACCAAGCACCTGATCCAGTCCTGGGTGTTGGAAGCCCAGTGTTCTGTCCTTTGGAAATCCCTGCATCTGGCTGGTTGGGGGTGGTAGTGCAGAGCAATGTGGGTGGGACCTGGCACCTGCTCAGGACCCTCTTGGAGGGGGACCTCCATAGGACCCGAGAAACAGGCAAAATTCTTGGGTGGGGACCGACGCTAAAGCTCTGAGAGCCTAGTTGCCAATCTACCTTTGAATCTGATCTTGGACTCCAAGCAAACTCTTCCTACAAATTGAAATTCACTTACCAGTGAATCTGCCTAGGGGAAGGGAAGGCATTGCTTTGTGGAAGGGAGTGTCCACCTTTCTGGAAGATATATCCCACTGTATCCTCTCAGATGCTCTCAGATCTTCTCAGAGCTAAGATCTTTACCAGTTCCAGTCTGTGCAGTGCACTATTCTACCTGCTGGGGATAAAATGGTGAAAAACAAACACAGATCCATGGTTTCCTACTCTGGGAATCAGGCAATAAATCACCTATCTACCTATTGGTTTTGTGGAGGTGGCTGGGGGAAGAGTGCCAGGGGTTGCAATTTTAGATATGAGTGGCTAGGAAAGCTTTTTTGAGAAGAGATCTTTTGAGTAAAAGCCTGTAAGGAGTGAAGAGCAAACCTTGGGGAGCCACTGGAGGAACTGCAAGCACAGGGAGCCCCCAGTGGCCAAGTCCAGGCAGTGGTGGGAGAGCCGACAGGCTGGAGCTGAGGGATGTGCACTGAACTTGGAAAATAGGCCAGAACTCACTGCAAGGGCATTTAGATGAGGATTTTGACCAGAGGAAGGGCATATCTAAGGGTTAAACAGGATTCAGGATCTGCCTGTCTGGCCAGAAGAGTCTGTGCACAGGCAGGAAAACCAGAAAGGAAGCTACAATTAAGCAAAGATGTATACGGACTAGCAGGAAAATGCAGACCATACTTGCTTTCAGATTTTTATTTTGTGTAACAGTATCTCAGGAGCTTTGTCATTAGGAATAAACATCCAGATTATAACCATTTAGGAGCACTCATCAGACCATGCAGCAGGTGTAACTTTCATAAGATAAGAGCAGGATGTAAATTTTTCTTTTACATAATTAAATGTAATTTCTAGTTAGAGATATTAACATTGATCCCAGTTAAATTTAATCCTTGGATAAATTTCATCGTGCAGCATTTTCTAAGGCATTTCTGGGTCTTCATTCAATTTAGGGATTTCTCCCTCTTCTTCTCATGCTGAGTATTTCCTATTGGCCTTTCCTACCCCCACACTTGCGTTAATGTGAGTGCCCTTGGCTGCTATTGTGGTCCCACGCTGGTGTCACAGAAATGTCTGGGTTTCTAGACAGACTTTGGACACTGGTCTCCTGTATTCTGGGGTCCCCAAACCTAGCTGAGGGTTCTCTCATCTGCTCCCATCTCGCCTTGGTCTTACCCCTGAGTGGAGAGTAACCAGTGGTCTAATTCTCTTGATTTTCTTAGAATGTTTTACTTCCCATTGGCTGTGGAATCTTTGTCCAGGCTGGTGGAGGAAGGAAAGGAAGCTTATGTATGATTTTTGTTTTTGTGTTTTTTCTTCCATGGGCTTCAAAACTCTGTGTGTGTGTGTGAGAGAGAGATAGAGTTAGAGATAGAGATGGAGAGATAGAGAGAGATATCTATCCATAGAATGCTAATGAGCAATAAAAAGGAATGCAGTATCATGGACAAATCCCAAATTATACAATATGCTAACAAACAATTTGACTGCTTTGTATAAAATTCTAGACACTAATGTATAGGACAAAGGGCAGATCAGTTTTTGTGTAAGAATGGGGCAAAAAAGGAGAGATTTTTAAAGTCCTGAAGAAACTTCTGGAGGTAAAGAATATGTTCACTGTTGTTATTGTGGTGATAGTTTCCTGGATGTCTACATATGTCAAAACTTATCATATTGCATAATTTGAATATATTCAGTATATGCATGTCAATCATGACTCAATAAAGCTAATAAAAACTGAATACTTTAAAAACAGTGTCTTAGAGCAGCTGTATTATAGGTAGAAGCTGTGTTGTTACAAAAGGTAACAATAGTATATAAATAGTATCGTAATAGTATCACTGTTATAAATAATAATATTATAAATGATAACTTTGTTATTATAAATGGAAGATGTGTCACTTGATGTCTACATCTCATTGCTCTAGTCCATCTGAAAGGGACTGCCTATGGGAAAATCTCTTTTTTTTCCAGTTCTGCATAGACCTTTAATGACCAATATGGGGAGATAGAATATTTTGGCTTAGCATTGGCAGAACGAGCTGTCTAGACCATGTGGACAGAAGTGGAGAGATCAATAGGCTGTCTGAACTTGCTGCTGGCAGCTGCCTCCCCAGCATGTGTATCCTCATTTTTGGAGAGGCTGAGCTTCTGGTGTCAGAAGCAATATCCTTGTAAGTATCCTGATTGTGATCAAATACCCACTTGTTATTCTCCATCGGATGCCCAGCTTCTCAGACAGCTGCAGGACAGGGTCAGCTGGGCTGAGGCTCAGTGTGATAAGCCGCACTGTTTGCACTGGCTGGTCCACGGAGGCCATGAGCTCCTCGTGCGTGGTCATTTTGCTGATGATGGGACTACACGGGGGGCAGGTCCAGCTCCAACATGTGTGTTAGAGGGTGTCTTCCTGCTGAGTTCTAGGCTCCGCTTAGGTGATGCAGTAGGTGTGCAGGGCCTCCTCCTGCACCTTTCTGACCAGCCTGAGAGAACCGTCTCATGCTTCATCATTCATCTTCATGTTGATAAAGAGACTGGTGGGTCTTCCAGTTGTCCATCTTAATAGCCTTGGAGGCCAGAGGGCTCAGCAGAGCCTTCCACCTGCCCATCCACAGCTGTTACTGGAATTGCTTGTGACATGCACTGGCTGGCATCACTCTTGTGGGTAGCCATGTAGGAGATGCCCAGGAGCACAACAGACACTTACAGACACATTCCAGCAGCGTGGGGCCAATGTGAAGGTGAACGGCACTCACTGGCACCACTCTACCTTCTTCTCCCAGGTCTGTTTTCAAAGTGAAGGCTGAGTGTTCATTTGTTCTCTTTTTCTTCATCTTACAATAATAACTATAAGGGAGAAATGATCTAAATGTCCGGGATGGGATAGGGACTTTAAGAAAAGGAGATAGGGGAGCAACTCAATTTATTTTCTAGAATATTTTTGCATCAGTGTACACTTTTTCCTGCAAGGTTGAGAAACAGTCCCTAGACCGTGTCTGGTAACTGTACCAAGGCCCTGTCACCTTTGGAAGCCTTCAGAACCATACCCTAGAGGATTGTGTTAGAGCTGCAGAGACTTCCTCTGGGATGGGAGTTCTCATCAATATTGTCAACAGGACAGTTTGTATTTACAGCATCATGGCGTTGGTGCTAAGATTATAAATCCCCAAAGTTGAAGTTAGACTCCTTTCTAAATACAGTTTTGACATTCCTCTATATATAAGACACAGGAAATGGGGTGATATAACCAATCTTTATTGTATTATTTGAGCAAAATATCTGATGCACACTCTTGCTTGAGAACCCTGGGGAAAACTCTCAGTTATAGGAGAGAAAAGAAGAAATGTTCTAAACATGACCATCACCCTGATATTATTTCACCAGAATTTTGGGGCTTGAGTAGCTCAGCATAAATCCTGTCCTTTATGTTCACTAAGGTCTTTTATTAAATTGAGCTTCTAATCACAAAGGAGACATTTTCCTGAACTACTGCCATGACTGACAGAGGTGGGAGTGAAGATTAGGAAGCAGGGAGGAATTGAAATTCCCCATATCTACAAGTTAAGACAAGCATGTGGTTTGGGAAAATTTCTAGCAATTTAATTTTTTTTTGTAAAAATCTATCATTGGAGTATAATATACATACAGAAAAATATGCTTGTCATATGTGTGCAGCTCAATACATTTTTTGAAATAGAGCACACCAATGTAACCAGCACCTAGATGTAAACAAAAGAGCATTTCAACCTCATAGAACTGCCCTCACACACACACACACCACTTGTCATTACCTACCCCTCCCATCCAACTAAACACTATTATCCAACTTCAAATACTATAGGTTAATATTTGGAGCCTGTTCTAGAGCATTATAGAGATAGAATTGTATAGTCTCTTTATTGTTTCTGGCTTCTCTTGCGTAATATTATGTTTATGAGATTCATCCATGTTGCTTATGACAGTAGTCAATTCCTTCTCATTGCCTCTCATTTCTATTTTGTGAACATATCACAGTTATTTTTAAACCATTCTATTGCTGATGGACATTTTTGTTGTTTCCAGGTTTTAGCAGTTATCAAGAAAGCACCTATGAAATTTTTTATTCATAGCTTCTGTGAATATGGCCCACCAACTTGTTTACTGGTAAATTGTATATTTGCTTTAATGAGGTGTGTGTTCAATTCTTTTGCTCATTTTTCTTTTGATTGGGTCACTTGCCTTCTGATTGATTCATGGGAGTTGTTATATATACTGAACAAGAGTCTTTCATCAAACATGTATATTGCAGATAACTTCTCCCATTTTGTGGGTTGACAGTTTTCTTTTGAAAATCAAGATTTTTCTTATCCTCCTCCTGTGTTACAGGCTATGTGATTTGGGGGATATTTACCTATTTTCTCCATATCAAAGTTTTCTCATCAGTAAAATGAGGCTTTGATTTCTTAACTTTCTATTGGTTCTTTAGCCTGTATTACATCACATATATCTTTTTTGCAAAGGTTAAGTGAAACTCTAAATCCAAATTTTGAGGTTCCTACCAGATGGCTCAGAGTGGAAGAGGGGAGAGCAAAGGAGCTGCATCAACAGCACAGTGAAGGCAGGTGGTAGCAGTGCAGAGATAAGGCCAGGCTTGGCTTCCTCCTCCTCTAAGTCTCTTACCATCTGGGAAGTATCTTTGAGAGTTCTGTGCTACAGAAAGAACCCCTAGTCCCCTCCAGGACAGTAATGGTCATGTCCAAGTTTTGCTCTACTGGACTCCTGCTATCTTAAACATTCTACCTGGTGGCTTTGGCCTTCCTGCCTTGCTTGACGAAGCAGATTGCTGCCATCTTGTCCCCATAATAAGGATCTACAATACTACTGACACCCAGTAGGTTACTTTTAAAAAGGCCAAGAAGATCCTGAGCAAAAAATAAAGTTTGTGTGGTGATGGTGGTAGAATATTTGTGTGGAATTTTGCCTCCTTAATTTCACTGGCGTCCCGTCGACCTTCTGAGAGAGGTTTTGTTCTGCACTGTCCCTGTGGAAGTTAACAGGAAATCAGTGGAAGTTAATAACATCACACAGAGGCTGGAATGAGACAAGACTGGTGTTAAATATTAATTTTTGATCAAGCTATGTTACTTCTCTGTGCCATATTTTTCTTCTCTGTAAAATGGAGATGATACCTACAGCCTTTATGGGTGGTTGAAGGTCATGGGTCCATATTGTCCAGGAGAGCAGCCACGAGCCACATGTGGCTATTGGGCACAAGGTAATGTATCTTGTTCCAAACTGAGATGTGCTGTCAATTTAACATACTGGATTTCCAAGACGTGATACAATTGCTTTCATGTTGATTACACTTTTTAAAAGTTAACATTTTTTATATATTAGGTTAAATAAAATACTTTATTAACTTTAATCTCACCTGTTTCTGTTTACTTTTTTAGACGTGGCTACTGAAAAAATTGTTAATTATCTATGCAGCTCATCATATTTCTGTTGCACAGTATTCTTGTAGAGCTTACTGGATTTATATTTCTTACAAGAATTATATTTCTTATTACATTTCCATTGCATCTCATTCATATTGAGCTTATAAGAGCCATTTCCATGGCTGCCAGCTCACCATCGTCCCACTTAGAGTGGCAGGTTCTGCCTGTTCACTCTGTTAGGGCACCAGATGGAAGAGAAGGAAGGGAGAGTGGCACGCCTCTTGCTTCATGGCCTCACCTCCCACAAGCAGATTCCAAGCTACCTGTCCTCTCTTCAAGGACGCTCATGGGAATCAAGAGAAGTCCATCCTTATAATCCCTTCTACTCCTGGGCCCCCTCGTGACAGGTTCTTTTTCTGTTTTTTCCATCTGAGTGTGTCTAATCCCTCTAGCCCATTTTCTTTCTAGTTCAAGTGGCCCCACAGATGCGTACCTCATCTCTGGGAGAAGAAAAACTGGTAGATAGGACATTCACTAGGCATTGAGGTCTTTAAATGCTTGCCTGTGTTTAGTGTGGCTGGGAATATGTCCTCCAAATACCTATGAGAGAAGGGAGGAAGGAGAAAAACGGAAAACACCCTGATTTATAATCTGAGAAATAATGCCGCTACGTAGCCATCTTTTAGAGAGCGCTGATCACGTGTCAGGAGTAAGCTGACATTGATTGACAGCGAGGCGATATGTCAAGGACATTCAGTGCATCAGCTCATTCATCCTCACAGCCTCACAGCCAGCCATTGGGGTGGTGACCATCAATACCCCGTGTTACAGATGAGAGAGTAAGGCTTGAAATCTCTCCATACCCTCCTCGGCTAAGATTCAAACTCTGACAGTCTGACTTTACAGCCTATCAATTTAATAACCATACTTTACTGCACGAAGTACAGCACCCAGCAGAATATCAGGCCCCCAGTAAGGACTTTTATTCATAAAATTATTATTAATATATAGCACTTTAATACTATAGTGGGCACTGTTCATGTTGCATTGCTCAATAAGTAAGAAGCATAGCTGGTTTTTAAGCCCCTTTCCAAATATTTACCCTGTCCCAACCTTCAAGTCCACTCTTGTTACCCCACTTGTCTTTTTTGATGACCCCATAGGAGACTGGAGGTCAGACTTAATTTCAACCACCTTTATCTCCCACTGGTCAGTAGTGACTGCCAGGAGTGTTGGCAGGAATCTGAGGATATCAAAGCTAGGAGTGCCATGGCTGATTGGAATGTCTCCCATGGGCATGGCAGAAAGGAGTATAGACAATAAGGCCCCGTATTTGTATTTCTTCCTTCCATACTCACTCTACTAAAAGCTGCTTCTTAAAATAATATCGTGTCAGGCATGCCTTTCTGAGCAACATATATGCCAATTAGGCAGGCTTATGTAAGTCTCAGAGCTGTCCAAACACTGAGTCTACCACCCTCAGCTCTTTCCCCATGGTCTGACTCTTCCTATCTTGTTTAAAAGGAAGCTCCTTTTCAACTAATTTAAACCATTGCCCTAAGGAATGGGTCATAATTCCCAGGGGCACTGACATTATGATAGGGAATTAACTTCAGAGATGTTCTTCCCTAATCTACTTTTTTAATAGTTAAATGTCAGGTACTCCCCTAGGCCTGGGGAGGGGGTAAGAAGATGTTGAGGAAAGAGAAAAATATCTGGAGGCGGCCAATTTTTTTTGTATTCCCCTTCACACTGCATCTACTTATGGATGGAGCCTACTTTAGTAACAAATAGCTGTAAGTCCTTTAGCAAATTCCAAATGAACAGATTTTAAATGCTTCTTTGTGGGGCTACTTTTATATTTGGACTCAAACTAGAATCAATTTTCTTTCCATAACTGAGATGATTTGGAAAATAGATATTCTCCTACAGACAGGCCCAGATATACTTTGTTACATGGTATAAACATAAAGCACTGATATTTGTTTGAAATATGCCCCAAAAGCCTCCAAAGGGGGAAAAAGTATGTGGAAATGGTATGAATTAGAACAGCTTATAATACTGTGAATGTACAGTCTGTCCTCAGGCTTGCTGTTTTGCAAAAACCATCTAAAATTTATACTCTTAGATTTGTCAGTTTAAAATTGTGAGTTGTGTGTTGGGCCAGCCAGTAAAATATTGAAGGAAGGCATCACTGGATGGGAGAGTGGATGGGATTGTAATACATCAAGATCAAAGGCATCATGCAGACTTTATAAATTCTGCAGAGATTTTTATCCACCTCATTTGTGAATTTCAAGAAGGTTTGCATAATATCTTCTTCTCCCCTTAGATATTTAGGAAGGACAACAAGTTATATTGTTTTTCTGTCAATTTTGGAGACAGGCTGTCAATGAACAAGCTGTAAATAATATAATATCCTTAATAAATAAGTGTGGACAAACCACTTTGCAAAATAAGGTTAGAAAAAAGAGGTGACAGTTGGCTAATGACTCATTGCAAACTGATAAGGAAACTCAGGGATTAAAGCCTCTGTTCTGTCATAGAGCAGTATTACTACAACTATATGTGGAAGCACCCTAGACTTACCAATTTCAGCCTCAAAGTCTACAATAATCTTAAAGGGAAAACCCAGCATTAAGCATTGGAAAGGGAAAATACTTCTGGGCTTCTTTTAAATAAATACAGATGCCATTCACTAACAGAACATCTGGTGGTGCAAAATGATGATCTGAAATAGAATGTTGGAACAGAGGAATCAAATTAAGGCATATTTTTATTACTTTTTTTTGAGATGACATCCCAGGCAGCCTTTGCGTCTTGCCTTTCTTTTCCACAAGTCGAAACCAAGACGTCTTTAAAATCTGCACAGGGAGAATGGCTAGTCTTTATGTCCCTTGGCAATAAACTTGAAATGAACTTGATTCAATTATATGCGATTATATGATCATTTAAAATATGTCAAGAGACCCTTGTGACTTGGGTTACGATCATTTTGGGGTCCGAGTAAGCTGGTTCTACTGGATAGTGAAGAGAGGCTAAGTGAGGAAAAACCTTTTCCTTCAAAGACTTACGTAAGCCTGTATGACTGGCATATGTGTTGCTTGAAAAGGTGTGTCTAACACAATATTTAAAAAAACAGCTTTTATAGTAGACGTAGTGCTTGTATACTCTTCTGTTTCGAAACATAATGCATGAATATAAGCCTTGTGTCCTCATTAGAACCAAGGGCGAAATGCCCGTCAGCATCTTACATGAAGGAAGAACATTAAAGCAACTCATCAATGAGGTTTTTGATTAGCTACCAGTTATCTGAACTATTTTATGTTTTCCTCTGCTCCTTGATATTAATACATATAATATTGAAGATTTTATACACATCTGAGGACTCTTTACTTATGCCAGGCACTGTGGTATGTGCCAGGAGTGTCATGGGGGCATTAACCTCAGGGAGCCGACAGTCTGGTTCGGGAATGTGCAGCATCGCACTCAAGCAATTATGTTGTATATCTGGTCCCCAGGTGTGAAGGGCAAGACTTCAGTGCAATTAATCCTTCCCACTGTGGGCAAGGCAACATAAAAACATGAATTTCAAGTATGTCGTCATAAAATTGAAGGGACACAAAGCCAACATTCACAACCTGTTCTATTTTCAACAGAATCTTACTGAATAAATGGGTGTGTTCTTAACTCAGCTGACATGGGCTGCCAGCAACCAGAAGTTGCTGATGATGGCAGTAAACATCTTTCTGAGCAGAAGTCTGGGTATCCTCAGCTTGCTACGGGAGAAGGAGACTATGCTGGAGCATAGGCTGTCCCTGGCCCCGGGTAGGACAGGTTGAGTTGAGCATCTGGCTAGAACATATGGAAGAAGAGACAGAATGAAGAGAAAACTCCAGCTGTGGGAAATGTCACATATGCACTTGCCATTATCCCCTAGCCTGTTTACTTTTCTATATTCCCATCTTCTAGAAACAATTATTTTTCCTCTTAACACAATAAATGGGAAAGCTGATGTAGAAAGCACCTGTCTTTACAAGTCACACCAAAGAACAATGCCTCCTTTTCAAATCCATTGTATCTAGAAAAATATAGACTATTAGGAAACTCTGCAACATTTCTCCACCAAAGGTTACCAAGACATGGGTGAGGGTGATGGTGAGGGGGCTATAGGTTGATTGCAAAACGTCGACATGTCTGTATGTGCACAGATATCTTCAACCACATGGCAACAAGAGCACAATTTGTATGCTGTATAATGTGGGTGGATCCAAGAAATATTTTCACTTTCAAAATGGCCATATTTTAAAAATGAGGAGGCATACTTCTGGTGTAAGAAAAAGTTCGTACAATTAGTTCGGAAAGCCTCTTTTGGCAGTATCTACTAAAGTCAGGCCAAATATACCCTAGGATCCAGCAGCACTCTTCCTGGGTGTATCTCCAATAATAATGAATGCATATGCTCACAAAAAGATGTGTACAAGAATGCTCAGAGTGGCATACTCAAGGGCCATCAGGAGTAAAGAGTAAATAGTATTATGCTTACAATGGAATATTATATGCCAATGAGAAAGAAAGAGCTACAGTTACACACGGCAATGGGGATGACTCTTGAAAACCAAGTGTTGAGTAAAGGAAGACAGACATAAATGAATACAAGCAACATATAAAGTTCAAAAAATAAACAAAGACAGTCAAATGTCAGAGTAATGGTTTTCTTTGAGTGGTAACCATAACCAAGAGACACAGGAAGGGTTCTGCAGGACTGCAGTGTTCTTGAAATGGGTGCTGGTCACTTGAATATGTTCACTTCGTGAAAGTTCACTGAGCTGTACACTTAGGATTTGTGTCCTTCTCTTTGAAAGGTTATCATAAAAATGTGGTAATTATAGGTCACTGTGAAATGTCTTATAAATCAAGAGCAGTAAGGATAAGTAATTGAAGCATTTTTTGTTATTAAGCAATCAACTATTTATTGAGCAACAATATTTGCCAGGCACTATTATGCTACAGAGAGAATTTTTTAAAGTACCACACATGGGTCCTTCCCCAGGTGAATGTAAAATCTAACGGGAAGACGAACCAAATGAACCTATTAGAAAATGTCATAGGTCAATATAAGCAGCAACCATTATGTTGGGAAAAAAATTAAGTCAGAGTTCATCTTGGCAGAAATAGCCCCTGGCTCTTTCCAGCTTATGGTTAACAACTGTTTCCATCCCCATCCTGGCTTCAATGGCACTTTGAGAATTCCTTCTCTGACTTTGCTCCATACTCTCCGAATGTCCCCAAACAATGCTGGGTAGCCCACAGCATGGTGAGATTAATTAATTATGTACTGAATTGTTTATTACACAACTCTCTGTGTGGCAGGGACAGTTCTGTTAATACCAGTATCCCTGGGCCAGGCTCAGACTCCGAAAATTTGCTTGAATAAATAAAAGGAGAAAAAAAGGAGTTTAACATGAGCTGACATTGTGAATAAAGACTTATAAAGGAACCTCATCTAAGGTAGATTTTGAAGAATGTGTAGGAAATGAATCAATATGCAACCAGGGAAAAATAAACATGAACTGTGTAACAGAGAATATCTCAAAATGCTTCTATGTGGTTCTCATCTATTAGAACAATAACCCTATGATACTGGCCATATGATTCCTAGTTTATTTATCCCTCTCTAATATTCAGAGAGGCTAAGAAACTTACTCCCACTAACAGTTAGTGAGTGGCCAAAATTTGAAACTTTAAATGTCTCAGTGCCTTTAAGTGGATCATCTTAGAAAAAAAGAAGGCAGTTTTTCACATACAGATGTGTTCAGCTGGATAAATAGAACTCCCACACGATTATATACATTATTTGGGCCCTGAGAGATCTTTTGAGTGGAGACTATTTTTTTCCATTAAGCAAACTGTAGGACATTTCTGTTTTGTTTTTTGAAAAGGCCAAATGATTTCTCTCCAGGCTTAATCCATTTCACCATATAAACCCCAGCCAGTTGTTAAGTCTTAAAATAGTCTTGTCAGGATTTGAAAAGGAGATATTTGGGCATAAAATCAATATAAGCAATCAAAATGCATTTCTCAAATAAAATCTAGGAGGACCTGTAGTGAGGAGAGGTATGGAGTAGGAGACCAGAATAATAGCTGAACTTGATCTGGCAGGTAACCAGGTCTGGACCCTCCTCCTAAACATGTTTTCAGCTCTCCTCCCCCACTTGTATGCTGCATCTAAGTTTGATTTGATGGTGCCTGGGTGTTTATGCGTGCTTACAGTACATCTAATACCCACCAGCTCTCTTGTGCCCAGCAGATCAATATATTCATACTGAGGTCTTTTGTTTCAGCTAAAAACCATAGAATGATGAAGCTAGGGGAAATAATACACAAAACAATAAAACCTTAGGATGTATTTCATTTAGTCCCTTTCTCTACAGATGACAAGTGTGAGGCCTAATCACATTATGTCAGCTAGTTTTTGCTGTCTAACAAAGTAGTCCAAAATTCAGTAGCTTAAAATATTAAGTATTTTTTTTTTTATTCTCTACATGTGGGCAAGGAGATTCTTCTGGTCTTATTCAGAATTGGGATCTGGGTTCAGTCACACATGTCTGGTCAGCTGGCAGGTCAGCAAGGCTGGGCTGGCTGGGGGTGGTCCTAATCGTATGCCTGGCTGTTAGTTAGCTGGAGTGATTCTCCAACAGGCGAGCCTGATCACGTAGTGGGGCTAGGGGTCCGAGAGAGTGGAAGTGTTCAAGGCAGAGGCCATTGCTTCTAGGGCATTCTGCTGGCAAAAGCAAGTCACAAGGCCAGACTAGACAAAAGGGAAAGTGGAACAGACATCACCTCTTGATGGAAGGAGCAGAAGGCCCCATTGCCAGGACATGAATACAGGAAGGGTGGGGACTTAGGGACATTTCTTCATTCTATCACAGAAGGAATGTGGAGGGACTGGCCAAACATCACCTGGGCCATTTGAGGCAAAGGCCAGGCCAGCTCAGCCCCAAGCTGTGGCCATGTTTCCCCTACCGAAGCACGTGTTTTGTTTGGAACATGTCTGATGTGCTTCTCTGGGACTCTCTCGCACTGGCATGGTGTTGGTTGAATATAAAGAGAAGAATGAATATGGTGATTATTTCTTTTTCATACCATCAGGTTGATTGTTGAAATAAAAAAGAAAATGTTTCTTAAGCAGGGTGGAAAACCATAAAGAGGATGATTAATAATCACACCCTTAGTTTCAAAATAAAGGGGAAAAGTGTTTTTGTTTTTTTTCCCCTAAAACTCCCAGGGGTTTGATGAATTGACAAGACAGGGCTTCTAGAAACCCAACTGAAGGGAGGCTGAGGTACCTTCCCCTCTAGCTAGAGAGGGATCTGGCAGGTGACCCTGACTTGGGGAGGATGTCAATTGTGTCTGATCCTCCAATTTATCTTCTGGTTCAGGTTCCTTTGGGTTAGGTTCTGTGAGAAGAAGGAATGATTTTTAAAATTATACTTATTCAAAATTGGACAGCAGCAGGGATTGCTTTAGAATTCTGAAGGTGGAGGTGCAGGCCTCTGGTACCTAAGAGGATGAGGCAGCAGATGGTAGATGGATCTTTGTCTGGTGCAATGATGGTATCCATCAGATGCCTGGAAAGATATAAAGAAATCTGGATATTCTCCCTGGACAGCATGGAGCCAAAGCTGATAAAATGGGATTCTTTCTTTTAGTGTGATTCTCATTTGGTGAGGACCAGGGAAACTCAGTTTCTGTCGCCATGCACCCAAACCCAACTATAGCAGATACTGTGAGGGCTCTCAGTCCACCCTGGATGTCATCAGGCTGGGGGTAGTTCCTGAACACGGGAGTGCCTTGCTACAGAAAACTCGTGGGTCTTTCTCCGAGGGATTTCTGTAGCTAGAGGAATGTACTTAGCCCCAGGATGCAGGCTATAGTTGCTGGGGAGTTGGTACCTGGGGGAATAATCCTCCAAAGGGAAACTCATTCAAAGAGAACTGGGAATTGGAGGATAACTGCCTGAACCTACTTACTCCTTAGTGAGA
This sequence comes from Smutsia gigantea, assembly GCA_032199065.1. Lineage (NCBI taxonomy): Eukaryota > Metazoa > Chordata > Mammalia > Pholidota > Manidae > Smutsia > Smutsia gigantea. Next base: position 66,224 of record JAVSCE010008806.1, on the reverse strand, counting down.
GAATTTTGAAGTGAGTCCGACTCTGTCAGAGGGTCTCCAGCAGGATTAAGTACCAATTTCTCCAAATGGTAACCTGTTCATTAATCACCCTTTATTGGCCTCCTCCTTTTCCTTGTTTTTCTACTTGACTTTTTGCTGTACTTCTTGGGAATAGCCTCCATATTAAGCCTCTTATACCCAAATCCTTGTCTTAAGTCTGCAAAGGAAGATGACAACCTCTTGCAAATCGCCATGGATCATCCAGCTGCTGAATTCAAAAGGTCATTATTTTATATGACTGTCTGAGGCATTGGGAATGGTAGACTTATTCTCTTCTCTTTACCTTCCCTGAGCTGTTGGAATATGGCCCCAGGTCTCCTAGTGAGTCTCCAATTGAGCCCACTTTCTAGAACTTTCTCTATGTCATGTGCTCCTTTAATGTAATCATGTCCCCCAAGGACATGTCTTTTTTTGCCCTCTTCTTGCTTCATTTTTTCCCTTCATGGTATTCTTCTTTGATTAAATTTTACTGTCAAGTTTCTGCAGATGAATGCCAAATATATCACTGATCTTAGGCCTGAGAGGTCTGAGGTCTCATCCCAACCACAGTTTCAAATTTCTAGCTCAGTGTTGTTTAATAATACCTGCAGTGGTGGAAAATTCCATGTCTGTGCTGTCTAGCAGACACTAGCCACATATGACTGTTGAGCCCTTGAAATGTAGCTCATGAGACTGCCACATTGAATTTTCAATTTTATTTAACTTTGGTTGATTTATATTTAAATTTAAATAGTCACATGTGGCTAGGGTGTACCACATCACATAACAGCGTTCTAGCTGTCTGATGGACATGTCTGCTTATAGTTTTGCCTCTATAATCCTCAAATTTCTCATTGGTAAAATGAGAATGGATCAATTTTTTTTTCATTCTTCAAATGTAATCTCACATAGAGATTCCAAATATAAATATCATGTAGAGATTCTTTTGCATTCTTCAATGGTATCTCATTTAGAGATCCCCAATGTAGAACAGATAAATATATAATAATGACCTAGGAAAAATGTAAGTAAGAACAATAGAATAATAAAAAGAACTTGTCCTAAAATATATAAAAATAACTTCTAAGGTCATAGTTATTAAGCTGGCACTGTACTCGAGCAGGAAAAGCAAGATAGGCTGATGGGTTGGAAGAGTCCAGGAACACACTTCTGAATACACAGGAATTTGATGTAGGATAAAGTTGGTATTTTAAAACAATAAAGAAAATACAGAGACTTGGGATCACTGGAGCTATCTCCTTAGGAAAAGAAAAAATACAGAGCCTGATTTCAAGTAAATTGCAGATTGAGTTAATAGATAAATCAAATAAATTAAAAAATAAATTAAAAAATATATAGAAGAATTAAAAGATAAATATAGAAGGATGTTTTCATAGCTGGGAGTTGGTGGGGGGACTTCTGAAAATTAGTAAGCCAAGGTAACCTTCCAGCCTAAAATGGGCGAGTCAGTCAGTTAAGTCCTCGTTTCCAGCTGCTGTTTGTAGGCAATGAGCATCTTCAGTGAAGTCCGGCTGTCCTGAAGCTGACGTTCTGCTCCGACTTTGTAAGAGCAGCTTTCATTTACCTTTCCTTTGTACGACAACATGATGTTTTAGCATGAAAGTGCACAATCAATATACAAGTACATTTCCCTAATATATATATATATATATATATATAAGGTATGTGTATACATTTAATATATATATAGTATATAATATATATGTGTGTATTTATGTATATATATTTCTGTTTATAATAATTTTTGCCTTGTTAAATAGATGAGGTCATGATGTAATATATCAGTATAAGGCAATATCAGATCAACTTCTGAATTCTTTTTCTCACTTTATAGTATGTATTAGCTATTTCAGCATCATTAATTTAGACTAATATCTTTCTTTTTGATGACTACAGTGCTTTCCACAGTAAGGACAGTGTGGTAGGCAGAATAATGGCCCCCAAAGATGTCCACATTCTAGTCCTCCAAATCTGTGAATATGTGATGTTACACGGCCAAAAGGGCTTGCAAATGTGATCTCTGACATGAATCTTGGGACCTTGAAATCGGGAGGTTATCCTGGATTATCTATGTGGGCCCAGTCACATCACATAATTCATTAGAACTGAAAGAGGAATGCAGAAAGATGGATCAGAGAGAAATGACAAGAAGGACTCAACCCTGTGCCTCCCATTTTGACAAATGCATATTTAATCCCTATGGTGTGTAAGGCTGAGTGCTGGATACTACAGTGCACTTCATAGCCAGTACAGTGAACCCTCATATTCCACCTAGTTTCTACCATTAATGCTTTACTGTATTTGCCTTATCACTTATTTAACCATCCATCTGTTCTTCGTCTATCCATCAATCCATGTTAATTTTTATGCATTGCGAAGTGAATTGCAGACTTCAGTACATGTTTCCCTAAATACTGCAGTGGTACATCTGGTTAAATACTTAACCAGAGTTCAGTATTTACTTACAGTTTCCTTTTGAGGTAAAATTTGCATGCAATGAAATGTTTACCTCTAAAGTATATCATGTGATGATTATGACAAAAGTATGTATACATCTGGGTCACCCAACGCCCTACCAAGAGAGAAAACAGAAATGGCCTTCATGTCCTAAACCAGTCTTTTTTTTTAACTATTCTAGATTAGTTTTGCCTATTCTAGAACATCATATTAATGGAATTATATAACATATACACTTTTGAGTTAGTTTTCTTTTGCTGAGAAAAGCACATTGTCAAACAGCCTTGTACAGAAGTAACATGTGTTAGGTCTTATTCCCCCCTAGAATGGCTAATTCTATCAGGTTGAGGGTCTTCCATGCACATTTCTGGGTGCACTGTAGTATCCAGCACCCAGCCTTACACATCATAGGGATTAAATATGCTTTTATCAAAATGGGAGGCACAGTTCCTAAGAGAATCTGAATTAGAAGAAAACATTCTTCTTGTGTTGTGCTATGTTGGATTGAAGTTAAAGGAAAAGTAAACACTTGTACGTTTCAATGTTTGGTGGGAAGTATGTAACAAATATTTGCTTTTCATAGTTGTCTTTCAGCTTTTTGCAAAGGAGGGAGCAGGGGGTTCTTAAATGCTTCCTCAGCGTGGCTGCATTTTGTGGCAGAGAGCAGCAATTCCTGTATGCAAACTGGCAAAACTCCTTATATCCTTTAGTGTCCTTGAACAGCATACAGAATGTTCATTATCAGATTCAGTGTCTTAAATAGATATCTTTGAGTTAGACTATCAGTCCAGGTAGAAAAAAGAGACCTCAATAAACATTCAGCCTAATTAAAAATCATATATACATTTGTTACAATTCTTATGGGAAATTTCCATAATAATAATAATACTATGTTAGACTTATTTGGGAGGATTGGCTCTGTGCATAACAATGTTCTGGGAGGTTTGAAATGTATAAAAACACGGTAAATGTTTCTCACTTTCATCTTCTAGAAGACTGGGGTGTCTTCAGGCAAAAAGATCACTCAGGAATACAGAGTGCCACTGTGGGGTCAGCCTGGTGACGTTCAAGAACTGATTTACCTTCCAAAAGTTGCCAACTCAGAGCATGTTAGCCCTTTTTTAGTGTGATAAGTTATTATTTGACATATTGAGGAAAAAGTTAAATACTTTTTACTACAAAGAGTCATGTATGTATTGGCCAAAAAATCACTATTGCAGTGGCTGCTTCTATTTTGCCTTGTAGAATTCAGTGGCCAGGATTAAACACCAGTCCTGTCATTTGATAACCAGAAAGGACATTCGGAGTCAGCAAACCAAAAATGATCAATTTTCATCTCTGTTGCTTAAAATAGCCCCTAATTTCTGTTCAAAATAGTGAAACTGGTTAATTTTTTAATTGACCCTTCTGACCTCCTTTTCACTTTCCTCCGTTCCCTCTTCTGAGTTAGTATTTATCAACATTGCAGTTTTCTTTTTGCAGCAGTTTGCACTTATAGAGAGAGCAGCTTTCCCAAAGGAGCCCTGCACTGTAGCTTCTTACTGATGGAAGGCATCCTGGAGTCTCAGCCAGATTCTTCGGTCTTTGGAAATACAGAAAACTATGCACGATGGTTCCAAGAAAATTATTCACAGGGGCCTTCACAGAGGGATCTTGTATGGAAGCATGTTTTCTTTTTTTCTCTGGGTTTATAATGTGTTTTTTTTTTGAAATCTTCATGTTTATGGATTCATATTCATTAGGAGTTTCAGTGGCGCGCCACCCTGCTTAATCTCTCCACGCAAAAAGCAACAGTGATTTCCAAGGTATCGCCTGTGGTGGGCAGTGAGGAATCCCTAAGTCAACTTGATACTTTTCCCCACTGGATAAATGATTCCACAGAATAGTTAATAGGGTGTTGAAATCTGCACAGACAGAAATGCTAATGCCTCTGCCAAATACCTACGATTATCAGCTCAATCTTTAGCAGTTGGAATCTGACATAAATCCTCCGAATGTATTAATGTCGGCCATGGTAGCTGGCAAAGAAAGAAGTTTGTTATGTCTACCTGGGCAAAGCCTTACCTGACAGCAATTCAATAGAAAGACGGGTGCCGAGACACTGTGTTTTTATAAAGCAGAGAATGAAGAGGCTGTTTAAGTTAAGCATTTACTATCCTACAGCACACAAGTGGGATTTGGGCTCCCATGAATGAGCTGTGTTTCAATGAGAACCCAAGAGAAGGACATCACACCAAGAGTAGAGAGAAAAGGAAATTTAACTGCCTAATATTGCTAACTATATGGTGGCTGAAAGCCTAATGACTTTGTATTCCCTCTAACAGAATTTTATTGCCACAAATTGTGATATTTTCTTATGATATGGGCAGAAGATCATGTCTCTAAAGTTTCTCACAGGCTCTGAAGATAAGAATATATTAAATAAAATCAATAGAGGTTTCTCTATGAGGATTAACGGGTAGAATTGAAATCTCCTGCATAAAACATGAAGGAAAAAGGGTATCATTTATAACAGAGTTAAAGACCTATTTCTCTTTCGAACACCAGTTAAAAATCGTCAAGACCAAACATAATAATGTTGCAATAATAGTGTTTTGGAAGTGTTTAGTTAAATATAATTAAAATTGATTTTACCTGTTTCTTTTTGCTTTTGTAATGTTGGTTACAAGAAAAGTTAAAATTACATATGTGGTCTACATTGTGTTTCTAAAGGACAGTCCTTCCAGTGGCTTGTTAGCCACTATTCAGATTGATAGAGCAAATCCTCACCATGGCTTGCAAGGCTCTGTACAATCTGGCCACAGATGGTCTTGCAAACCACCTGCCCTAGCACCTTCTTCTGTGCACGCCACTGTAGCCACACTAGCCTTCATGTTATTTCCTGAATACATAAAGCCTCTCTCTCTCAGGGACTTCGCACATCTCTCTTTATGTGGAACACATTTTTCTCGATTTCATCATTTGCTGCTCCTTTACTTCAGTTAAGTGGAGAATTGTTACTTTTCTGAGATTTTCTTGTTTACTTTACCTAAAATAAACTCCCATTTCCTGATGTTCAATATCTGCTTATCCAGCCTTGTTTCCCTTCATAATATTTATGGCCATCAGATATTTTATTTTCTATTTATTTTACACTATTTTTTAAATTTTTTGTTTAAGGTTGTGTTCATCTGTTTATTTTCAGTATCTTCTAGAAGGTAAGTGCCATTAGAGAAGGGAAAGTGGTGTGCTATATCCAGCTTGTTCCAGGTCACCAGGGCCAATTAAAAAATTTCCTGGAATTTTGAGAACCGGTTTTAAGATACAACCATTTTTAAAATTAAAGCATATATATATTTTTAATTAAATGAATTATACTGGCAAAAAGACAATAAATACTCAATTTTCATCACTTTTTAATTGCTTTTTTGCATTTTACTCTTTTCTATGTTCTGGGAGTTGTTTATATCTACTGTATCCATAGGGTGGAACATTATGTAATGGTGTACTATTACCCACTTTTTACCAATGTATGTAGGTAGCTTGAATTTGACTATAGTGGGTATATTTACACCATGGAAACTGGCAAATGTTACAAATCAGGGCTTTCTTTCTAGGGAACTGGAGAAGACCTTAAATACACCCCATACCATTGGGTGAGACTGTATTTTCATGGCCGTTCTCCCAGTTTCTGCAGAAACAAGATCTAACACATATGTGTTGCGGAAGAAATATTAATTTAATGGACAGGATTTCATAAAAAGGGAAGAACCCTGTGGAGCTGAAGTCATTTGAGAAGATTTGGAGAAGGAGAAATATATTGTAAAACATTTGGAAGATTTAGAAACCATAGAGGAGTGGGATGTGTGCATTTGCATGTGTGTGTGTGTGTACACGCACACACACACATTTTTTATCAAAGCAACCATGTAAGGAAAAGAATGAAAAATGAGACATTTAAAATGAATTTAGGGGCTGTAAATGGAACCACTGTAGTTCAGAAAGGTGGAGAAGGATGAGGTTGAAGTCTGCAGGCTGATGCTGGGATTTTAGTCAGGTTTAGGATTTGGGCTTCTGAGAAGATTAATGCATGTGGACTCACACCTGTCCTGTTGGTGCAATGATCCTTCAATTAGCCCAGAGGTGGCCTGGCTGCTTTTTCCCCTTCCCATTCTCCAGAGGCATCTAGACATCTATGTGCTTCCTGCAGGTCCCTGTGGTCTACACTGATTCCCCCTCGGTGAGCACACAGGCCCAGTGCTTTGCAACTCTTTGTAGCCTGCTCTTGTTAGCTCCTCAGTGTGTACCCTGCCCACCTGTCTATTCATACAGATGTTTTAGAGGCTATGAAATATTCTTCCAGACTTGAAGAAACAGAGTCCCAGGCAGCCTGTGTTATATTCAAAGCCCACACCCTCTCTTCACCAGCTTTTGGGCACTTTAGTGCAAGGGACATGAGTAGAAGAACAACTCCGACCTTTTCTCTAGGCTTTGCTTTACAGAACCACGTGGACGCCATAACCTGTCCAGAATTACTCAGAGCCCCACCACAGAAAGGGAAGCAACTAAGACTTGTGTGGTTAAGATTCCAGAAAAGCCAAATTAAACAGGCTTAACAAAAAGAGAATGTCATGGATAAGGGCTTGCTTTGGGCACAGCTTGATCTGTGCTTCAAATGACACCACCAGGAACCATTTGCCCTCTCCTTTATGTATCTCAGCATGTCTTAAATAACAAAGCTCCATGTTGGCTTTATTTTCAGACAATTGCTTCCCTCACAGACTTAAGCTGACTATGGCACTTCCAGACCTTACATTTTCTGGGCTTTAGATCCCAATTGAAAAGGGTAAGAATTTCTCTCCTAGGAGTCTCAGGGGAAAAATAAGTGATAATAATAACTAATACTTAGATTGGCTTTTAATTTGTGGTTTAATATGTAAGTACTTTATATATAGTATCTCCTTTAATTTTTACATCTTCTCTGTGAGCCAAATTTAGATGATTCCTATTTTAGAAATAAAGTATATTGTGTGTAGAGGTAGAGACAGGTCAAGTAATGTTCCAAGGCCATATATATGGTAAGTGATGAGTGGGTATTCAACCCTGGGCAGCTGCTCCCCAGTGTATGGGGTCATTTACTACACCACGTGACCTCCCAGAGGCCCTTCGCATGTATCTCATGGGCTCTGATTGGGCCACTTGTACCAACCCCTGTGGCCTTGGGTCTCTTAGTCCTGAGTCGTGTGGGAAGCATCCTGAAATTGAAGGTCATGTCTTGTCCACCTGACATAGACTAAAAGTTGGGAGTAAGTGGGCTTACTTGATAAGAGTGAAAGCTGCAGTATTGAGTACAGAAGAATCGCAAGCCCTGGGGTTCCAGTTTCCCTTGGTGATTTTCACTGGTGTTTAATGGCCCTCTTGGACACAAAGACACAGCAGGTTTCCTGAAGCTCTGAGCCAGAGGCTGAATCCTCTGTGACCAGGGATGGGAGCCCCTGGGTCATGTTGCATGGTTGTGCAATCTTGGTGTAGGAGCTATTGTGTTTGCCAGGCTTCCCTACAGACATTGCTTTCTCCCATGTGATGGCTCATTGAAAGAAGCCATTTGTGCGAACCTTTTGAGGGATGCTTGGTAATAAATCAGAAGTGGAAATAGCCTCTGTGAGAAATGAGGGTGCCATGTTTTCACCAAATATGGCTCCTGTGGTGGGGGTAAGTTACAGAAACAGCCTCTTTGGCTGTCCGGACCTTTCCACCTTGTCACGGTAATGAATTTGAGCACCAAAGCCTGCTGGCAATTGTCCATGCTTGGAGTGAGACCGTGATGTAATCCTGATTAAAATAGTAAGGAATTAATGAGAGGTTATCTCCTTGCCTTTAATCATTTCCTGATGAGAAGAAGATTGTCTAGCACAAGTCATTAGAGCTGTTCCTTTGCGGCTGCTGAAATTACCCTGTTTTGAAATTACTCAGAGTTTTCAAGAAGTAAACTCATTTCAAGTCATTAGTTTTGAATATTATAAGGCTATAGTATGAAAAAATTATTTTATTATTTTTAAGTCAAAGATCTAGTCCAATCATGAGGGTTTGAACACTTACTCTTAAATTTTATTTTATCTAAATTCAGCTCATACTTACATTTTAGTTTATTTCGGGATGGAATTTTTGCAGGCACATGAAAGAAGGTAGAAGCCATTTGAGTTGCCATCAAGGATGGTAAGACAAATTTATTTTAATGGGTTATGGGGAGAAGAATTCAGTTCAGCCCAGTTGAATAAATACTGTGCATCTACTGGGATGTAATAAATTGGAGTGTTTAAGAAACAAAAACAAAAATGCATTGTTAGTAGTGGCAAGCTCTTAGGAGTAAAGGCTTTGGGATCCCTCTGGAGGCTACAAATCTCAGTCCCAACATTTGCCATCTTTGTAATCTCAGGCAATTAAAATCTCTTATTTTCAGTTTTTTTAAACATGGGGATAAATGTAATAACTGCCTTGCAGAGTTAATACAAAGAGTGAAAGAAGAAATCTGTAAAAAGTACTTAGAACTGTATCTGATGCATAGTAAAGATCCATTGGTTGTCTGATCAAGGAGCTAAGATGACTATAAAGAAAGCTAAGAGAACTTTCTGCTTGGAAGTTTGACAAAGTAGAAGGACCACTGTCTGGTCAGGGCCTATCAACAAATTATATTTATTTCAGGTGATCTTAAAGGCTTTCAGGGAAGCTGCTTCCATCAGAGAACCTGGGAGAACAGAAATCACATCCAGGAAATATGGGAATGTCCCATGTGATCAAGATTGCATTGTAATTCAGGGTAGTTCATTGACTATGTCATGCTATAATAATTGATGCTTACATGGAAGAAAACATGAGATCACTTTCTTACCCCACACGCAGAGATAAATTTTAGATGAATTTAAAAGCTAAATAAAAACAAAAATAATAATCTTGGAACAAATTACAGAGGATTATTTTCATAACTTTGGGATAGATGATGGAGCACTCTTAAACAAGACAGGAAACTTAGTAACCATCATAAAATAGAGACATTTAGCCATAAATATTTAAGAAATAGTATGGCAAATATACCACCAGTAGAGTGAAAACGTGAACTTCATAGATTGTTAACATAATTACAATGGAAATGACAAGAAAAGAGTATGGAATTGCAGTTCCAAGAACTCTTTATATTAATAACACTAAAACCAAAGACAAATAATTCCAATAAGTATGAGTAGAGAATTCAGAAAAGATGAACTGGGAAAAGTCAATAAATTCATAAAAATGTGTTTAACACATGCAGGAAAAGGCAAATTAAGAAATGAATTGCCATTTTTCTAGTCATCAGATTTGTAATCCTATATGGTGAGATTTCTTTTCAGGGTTAGAGAGGAGGGTGAGGGGATACTGTTGCACATTTTTGGTGGGAGAGTACATTGCTACCACATTCGGGAAAGTTTTGTGGAAATATTGCTTTAAAGTAAAAAATGTTCATATTTTTTGTTCAGGAATCTTGCTACAGAAGTGAAAGCCCAAGAAGGTTCTGATATATGTAGCAGAGTATTGCATTGTGGAGGAAGAAAATGGAAAACAAGCTGAAAAATGCATCAGCAATGTGAGGGTTGAAAAAATCGTGGTGTATATATTCTACTGAACATTATGCAACTTTTAAAGAAAATGAGTTAGGCATGTTCATTTGTTTTTCCATCTCCTAAATAAGTTTTTTCCAACTCTCTCTTGCTTTTTGGCTGGCTGTTCTTAGCCTTAAAAGGAAGTCTTTACTGTAGCTTTGTTTATACTTTTCTCCACATTAATGGTAAAAGATCTGTACCTAGATGGAAATTCACCTGTTACATTCCTATTCTGTGTGGCACGAAATTGCTGTCTGAGACATGGCTGAGGAAATAAGAGGGATGGAATCCTGAAAGAGCACCCACATTCACATGAAGGACACCAGGCAGAATATAAAGTATTCACTTAGCCTGATTGCTTCATAATGAATTTTAAGGGGTGGCTTCTCCTCCTGGGAAGGTGCCTCTTCATAATACCCTGAAAGATTTAGCCATACAACTTAGGGTTGTTCTCATGGCAACAAAATTATTGTGGCTATCTGTTCCCTGCGACCTGCCAGCTGAGGTCATGACTGCCTTCTGCATCATCCAAGTCAATTAATTATTTCTCTAATAGCTTCATCCCAGTTCCTTTTGATGACCTTCCAATATCTGAACTAATTCATTCATGCTGCCATTTCCACAATAATTATTTATTAAACACCTCATATGTATCATGCATGATTCTGGACCCTGGGGATAGACTAGGGAATCAAACAGACCAGTCCTCTACCCTTATGAAGTTTATACTCTAATCAGAAACAGGACTGGAGAACCAACAATAAAAAAATAGATGAATGAATACACAGAAGGTGATAAGTATATAAAGAAAAATAATGCAGGTAAGGAAACGTGTGTGCAGGTGAGTAGGCATGCACATATGTGTGCATGCATGTACCTGCACTATTTTAAATAGGGTAGTTAGGGAAGGCCTCTTTGCCAAGGTGATATTTCAGCAGGACTCTAGCTAAGGGGGGGAGTGAACATTGCTGTTTCCCAGGAAAAAGGGTTATAAGTAGAGGGAACATCTAGCGGAACTATGCCAAGGCAGGTAGGAGCACACACATGTGCTTCCCAGGGAGGAGGAGGTGGCCTGTGCACCTGGAGCAGAGGGTATGCGGCAGAGAGTGAAAGGATATATGCTCAACGAGGCAGCACAGGGACAGATCACCTACATGGCTGGGGCTGTGATGAAGATTTTGGACTTTACTCGGCTTGAAGTCACCCCAGGTTTTTGAGCAGGAGGTTGATTGGATCTCAATGTTTTAACAAGGAACACCAGCTGCTATGAAGAGAACAGATGGGAGGAAGCCAGGTTGGAAGCAAGATGCTTGCCAAAGGCTCTTTCAGATGTTCAGCGAGGATTATGGCAGCTTGGATAGATGAGAGCTATGGAGGCAGGAGGCAACGGCCAGATTTGGACCTTCTGAAGATGGAGCTGATGCTCCACATTTGCTGATGGCTCAGATGTGAGGCCAGAGATCGAAATCAAGAGTGATGCCCCTGGTTTCAGCTGGGCCTTTGGAAGAGATTCTTTCACAGACATTTCTAGTCTCCTGATCTACATCCTGATGCTCATTAATGAGAAGGGGTCAGACAACTTGGCATGCCAGATGTCTGCATGAGCTCTGGAGAAATGTAAGTCTGCTATGTAGTGTCTGCGTCTGGCTCCTAGGTCACCAGGCCTGTCCTCTAGCTCTGCTCTAAGTTCATCACAAAGCTCATAATTGTACCTCCTTTAGAACTAAATGAAAGTTTACCTCATCAAATAATCCATTTACTCAGAATGACCCCGTGCGGTCTTCATATCCTGAATCTTCCTGTTATCCCAGTTTTGTAGATGAAACAGCTCAGAGTCAAGGCGCACAGGGTTTCTGCAGCGTAACTGGTCTCTGGTCTCCATACGTCACCACGCAATGTCCTATGTGAACTTCCCAGGCCGTTCATCCCCTGGGTCCTGCTTCACCCACACTTCTCAATAACCTTGCCAGTGTGTGGAGCAGATGTAAACAGCTGTACAGTGTGAACAAAGAAAGTGAAGCACAGAGGTATTTATTCAGATGGCAGGGTAGGCTGGGGCTTCTGACCCTCGGCACAAAACGATGCCACGGGCTGGGCACCTGGGAGACCGCTAACAACAAAGAACTAACAGACAACTCCTGGCTTTTTCTTATTTTTTTTTTTCAATCTAGCTTGTTCAAACACTAAGTTCCTTTAAAACTGGGGCTTATTGGGAAACAGAATTCACTGAGACACTGTTCTTACGGAATCTATTGGCTTACGTAACACCTCTCAGGGGAGATGTTGGCCGAGTCCAACTCACAGCTCACAACTCCCCAGTGACGGGAAGGGTCAGCATGGGAGGCAGAGCCACAGTCGAAGGAAAGGCAAGTTCCTAAGTCGTCTCTGCTCTAAAAATCCGTAGCTGTTGCTTTAACCCACCCAAAGCAGGCTGATCAGAGAGGGCGCATCGTCGGGAGACAGCAAGATCCCAACCTTTTCAAGGCATCACCGCTCTGTGTCCGCTCAAAACTCAGGAGGCGCAGAGGCAGCGGGAGGTACGATGCCTTTCATTCTGGCCACTTCCCTTGCTGCCTCCAGCCTGCTGTGGGAGATGAAACGGGCTGGCTCAGCTCAGAGGTCCTCTGCAGCCCTGTCTGCTTAATTTCCGGTGGAGCCTAAGTGCCCAGGGAGAGCACGTGTTTCACTTGTGATGTTGGTAATGAACTGCCGCTGGGAACAAATTAATGAGTGTGTCAGAAGTTGCAGTGGAACTGTATTACGATTCATAAACACCACGATGAAAATGCCAGTTAAGGTCTGGTATAAGCACACACAAACTGAAGAAGCAAACTCCTTTTTTAATTCTAATGAGAGACTTTAAAATAACAACATTATGCCCTGAGCATCATTGCCAGGGGAGAAATCCTTAGTGGATAAGATAGTTTTTCTCATTTCATATTTGATGCGTAAAGAAACATAGGGGAGTTTAATTTTACTTCTCATATTTGTGTGCATATGCACTGTACTTTGTATATGTAGTATTTATACCATGTATGGATACAAAATCCACCAAATTGTAAATAGCACCACCTTTCCAGGTGCTGTACCATGTTTGTGTTTAAATGATCCCTCTCTTTTTCTTGATGACTCTGTTGCCATGGTCTCTCACTAACATTTTTCTTTAATATTATGGATTTGGAATTTGGACTCAGAAACTAAAATTCAGAAGAAAATAACTACATTGGTCCACAAATACCTATAACTTGAGAACTTATGGCAGAGGGGAAAAGGAAACTTCCACTTCAAGGTACAGTGGGAACACTAAGGACCCATGAGCCTGTGGTCCCAGCTATGCATAAGGACGCTCATCTTTGCAGTGGGCATGCTGCTTCAATAGAAGGCCTAACACAGGGCTCCTGCAGGAAAAACTCCTGGGCTGCTGTAGGTGTGAGAAATGATGGGAATGGAATCTCATTAGTAAGGCTCCAGGCTTTCTTCTCCCAGTTCAACCAGAACCACTCCTTTTTTATCTACTTTATTAGGGCTCCAGGTAAATTTCATTTCATTTAAGTGTGCTATAAAGCTAGAAAACTATACATCAGTGGTAGATGGAGCATGGGTGTTAGAATCAATAAGACTTGGCTTCATATATTAATTCCAGTATTTAGTTGCTTTAGATTTGGAGCACATGTAACCTTGGTTTGTAAGATGGCATGATAATAATGCTTGCGTGCTTGGTTGCTATGAGGATTAGATAGCTAATTAAAACCTTGTATTTAACTGATTTTTACAAAAAGATTGTGATTATTTTAACAGATTGTGTAACGAGTCATAGGTTTAAGTGGTGTGTTTTCCTTCTGACAACTTCAGAACACGAAGCCTCCTTCCTTCTACTGCTCTAATGTCAAGGCTACCAGAAGGTAATGTTGCTTTGAGTCAGAGACTTTATGTAGCTAATCACAATCTCAGTGTTAGAAAGGATTTGTTTTTTTTTTTTGGAAAGGAGAACAAAACTTCTTCAGAAGTATTGCTTGTTGGTCATAAGTGACCAATTTGAATTTAGAACAATTGTGGGAAATGATGTAGTAAGACATGAAGTGATATTGTAACCTTTCTTTTTTACCACCCCATTTTTTGTCACATATTCTTAAATTGTTCTTTAGTAGCTTCTGTACATTGTAACCTATGTAACCGTCCAAAATGCTGTGCAAAAGAAAAAGCACAATGACAAAATCAGGACTAGGTGTCCAACCAACTTTTTTGGTGCTAAAGCACTTCCGAGTTAGACTCTACTTTTAGCCCTTTCGTCTGGAGCTTCCAAAGTTGGGCTTCTAGTTGGTGGAATGCTGGTGCCCTGTTCCTTTGCCTGCATCTCTCCAGTCTTATTACAGGTTTGGCATGTTGCGTCGCTTGTTTTACTTTATATCTTGTCAACAGAGTGATTCCCTGTTGACACGGCAATCTTTCATTTAACAGAGATTTGGGTCAGTAGTTAATGAATTGCACACTGATCAATAAAGTGGAAAAAATGACAAGAAATGAAATTGTTTCAAGAAGGGTGTTAGTCTTTACATGTACAGGAAAGGGGTTGTATTTTGGAAATTATAGGAGAAAAGCCAAACTCAATGATACTGGCCAATATAAAAGGGAAGATTTGCTCTTTCACCATCCTCCTCTCTTTGGGGATTCTGTCACTCTCACTGAACGATCTCACATCTGTTTTATGTAGTTGGAAAACCAAAAATGAGTCTCCGTATGGCCTTTTCAAACTTAGCAACCCAAGGTGAAATTTTGACGGACGGATCCAATTTCACATTGGCAAAAGATCTTGAATGTGCCATTCAAAAAACACTAGTGAATGTTAACAGGGGCATCACAATTTAAGTTCTTGCATAACCAAGTATGTGCAGAGACAGGATATGCATTTTCTTCATTTATAGCAGAAAAATTGGTGTTGTAGATCAAAATAGCTTCTATCCATCATGAAAATTCATCCTTGGAGGGCTGTGAATCAAGGCTTATGAAAGGCCTTTCCTGAAATACTCTGCACAGAATTAGAAAAGTTTAAGGATTTATTCATATTCATAGCCACCAGACTTTCTGAAATGCTTGTTGACCATATGGGACCATCTTAGCCCAAATAGAGTGTTTCACATCCGCTAACATGTGTTCTGTACTCAATGTTCTCAGACTGGGTCTTTGTATGATGCCCGAAATGAACCCACATCGAGAGGCAATGGCGAGTCGCTCAGCAAAAAGCAGTGCTTCATAGGCAGCTGCTGGAAGGCCACGGTGAGTCTCAGCCTGTTTTGTGGACCTCTGTCCCATTCCCCTGGGAAGGCAGTTTCTTTCTTGCACTTTGACGAACTTCTATTGCTCTGTGACTCACTTTCTCAGGATGTGATTTTAGTAATGACCAATATTACTCTGAAACAGATTGAGACAGAATCTTATTTGGCTTCCTCCAGAAGCACAAAAGCAAGTGGTTCGTTGGAAAGGCAACCCCAGGAAAGACTAAGGCACGAGAGAAAGGAAGCTGGTAAAGCACGGTTACAAAACCAATTCCCAGCAGGGGTACCTGGAGCTCCGTCTCCCTGGGAAGCTCGGAGAAATGGTGTGGAACGTATCTCAGAGGTACTCACGTGAGAGCCCAGGAGGGTCAGAGCTGTAGGCACATAGGAGGCAGGGACAGGGTGGCTGCAGAAGGTGACATGGTGAAGAAGAAACTGATTTCAGGGAAGTTATCTGGAGGGATGAGTTTGGGAAGGGCAGGATGAAATCCTGCACTTAGAAAGATCAAGCAG
Organism: Smutsia gigantea; assembly: GCA_032199065.1. NCBI lineage: Eukaryota > Metazoa > Chordata > Mammalia > Pholidota > Manidae > Smutsia > Smutsia gigantea. Next base: position 50,329 of record JAVSCE010008806.1, on the reverse strand, counting down.
AAGAGCCAAGCAGAGGGATGGCAGAACATCTGCTACATTGATTCTGTGGCCAGTAGGGTGCTTGGGTTAATAATGACTGTGACCATTATCAAGTTGTAAGTGTCCACAGAATGATTTCTCAGCCTGCAGGCTCTCCTGGCTCTGATCCTTTGCTTCTTCTTACAGGCTTCTATTTGACTATATCCTTGAGGACCATCACAGTGGACAAATGTATCTGTAGAATAGGCAAAATAATAATAACACCTGCCCCATAAAGTTGATGTGAAAGTAAATAAAATAATACATGTACAGTGCCTGGGACAACATCCACCCCCCACACACTAAGCAAACAATAAATGTACCTGTTACAGTTAACAATAGGTCTCATCGTGTGATACTGGAAAGAGGCTCATACAGCTGGGAAGTTCCCACATTGAGTTATTTATGAGATAATGCTTTCTAATTAAATTACTTGGTCTACATACATTGCAACAGGTGAAGAGGTATTTTTTATACAAGGCATTCAAAGGGACAGACATTATTTTAGGCACCAAGGACAGAACTATTACTCACTGTAGGTAATACCTTTTAAAAATTTCACATTATTTTAATAACTCTAGAGTTGCTCTTCAGATAGAGTCTACTATAAAGAATTTACACTTGTATGAAAGCATTTTTAAAGCTTTTAAGTGGTAGCACTAGTTCTTGGCAGTTCGTTTTTACTCACATTTTTTGGAAGCATTTCTCACTATAATTAGTATGGAAAACAATGGCATTTTCTTCTTAAGACACCTGGAAACTTATAATTGGCCACAGTAACTATATAATATTAAAATATCTCAGAGCAATGACATTATAAAATAATAAAGCAAAGGAGGTCATTTTATGTTTTAGACTTTCTCCTATAGTTTCAATAGCATTTTAGAAAAGTAGTATATGATGAAAGGTTTAGGAGATAGCAATGGTTTTATTATACTGTGAGTGTAAGTTTTAGATCAGAGTCTATGAGAGATATAGAATAAGATGACAGTTTTCACAGACAGGAAAATAAACACTGAACAGATGGCTTAATTCTGCCTTTTCAGGTAGATTTCTTTTCAAATGTGAAAGCACCCTGGTGGACAAGGGAAATTTTTGTCTGAACTCAGCACCTTAAGTGATAAATGCTGACTCTTTTCCCATTACTTTAAGGGAATCTTGGCCAGGATACCAGGGAGGGTACTGGGAGGAGGGAGGCAAGGTGTGTTTAAGATACATTAGCTTCTTTATCTCCTAATGGACAGACTAAAATTTGATTTTAATTCCAAGCAAAATCTCATTAGCTGAGCTCAGCAGAATTCCTGAGAGACAGCGGTCAGCCATACCCGAAACACTTCTCAAGTGGTCACTTGGCTGGACTTTTACAAGTCAGCTGATTTCCAGACTTGCTGGAGGTGGTAGCTAGATTACCTGGAGAGAACCGTACAGAGATTAGCTTGTTGTTTTCCTATAATGTCCTTACATTCAAGAAAGCAGCTGGTTGCAGATGTCTACTATAACTCGTTGGGATCATGCAGCTCACAATTATGGTTTCAAAAAGACACTTTCTAGTCTGACAAAACACACTCCTGTTTTTATTACTGCTTAGGAATTCAGAAACTGATTTGAGTAGTCCCAAGGTGGTCCTCTCCTCCTTCCAGGTGTTGAGTTGATAGCATCTAGGTGTCTCTCCTGGACGGCTAATTCTGGATGCAGCTGGTTATATATGTTTAATTCAATATGACTATTGAATTTTACTGGAAACACCATGTACTTCATTTTTTCCACTTCTTAAATCCCAACTGTGCAAAAGGTCCCTTTTCTGGGTGCTGAGAATGTAGATGCCATGCTCGGCACAATCTGTTCACATTGATAAAAACATGCTTACATCACATGGACATTTGTTTAAGTAAATCTACCCTGAAGAGTGGGTTTACAGATTTGGAGAAATGTTGATTAAAACAGAGGCTTGTAAAAATGGCATGCTGGGTGGATGCAAAGACGAAAGTGCCGAATGTGCATTTTTAAAAAAGATGATCTACTAAAATATAATTCGCAGAGCTCAGCAGTTTTGGTCAAAGAGGGAGTATTGTTATGTAGAATGAAAATCAGAAAATTAGAGTTTAATAAAATTTTGTTTTTTATAAGTGTTTTGGTTGTTGCTTTATAGTCACCAGATATGCATGAAGTCCAGAGTCACACAGCAAAACAGTGCAAGACTGAGTCTACAGATACAGAACTTTCGTAGCTGCAGATTTCTCACCAAATCTAAAGCTCCCAGGTTGGTATTGCAGGTGATGACTAAAAATGGTCATATGAAATGACATTTCTCTATCTTTTCTTTTTCTATTCCATGCTGGTATGAGTTCTAGAGTGTACAACTGATGTAACTTTAGGTTATGGTATATGCACACATCAGAAAGTTTTAGCAACGCAATACTACCCAGCAGAGACTAAACTGGGGAACAATGAACACCTGCCATTTTTCTCACAGCCTTGCAGTTAAGAGAGGAGAACAAACAGATTCCACTTTCTCCCATAACTTTTTGTTTTAGGTGGTGCAGACTGGACCAGAGATTACAATCTGGTCCCATCCCCTTCAGAACTTATTTCCTGCTGCTTTTGCACATGCTCCCTGGGTCTCTGCCCAGTTGAACAATCAGAGTTCTCTCTGTGGTTCTTTATCTGTGGCTGGAGATGCTTCTCTTTATCATGTGACTACTTATCTTCTAAGTCCAGCTTTTCTATTTTATCTTTTGAGAAGCTTTCCCTCACTATCCACCTTTGTGCCTCCACTATGCCTGGGAAAAACCACTGGGGCTTCCCTAAGGATCTGTTGCCATGTCTGTCTGCATCATTAGGCTATGGTATGCTAGAAGACAGAGACCATGATACATTTAATCATCTGGTACCCAGTGCCTACTAGGCACCATTCACAGGGTAGATGCTCAGAAAATGTTTATTTAGGGAAGTAGGATAAGCAGTTATTTGAAACTCTGGCACCAAGGATCTTGAAACAACCCAAAATGTATCACCTCTCATGGGGCTTCGTTGTTTTTCTTTTTTCCTATGGTTTTTCCCGTTGTTTTTCTATTATGGAGAATAGAGCCACTCCTGACATACTTCCATCTACGATGCATACTCTATGAACGCTGGAACTAATAGCAGCCTGGACTGGAAAGGGTCAGATGTGGTGAGTCATCTGCCCATTCCGTAGGCCTCATCTCCAACACGAAGCCTGAGGAGGCAGAAGAGCTGTATTTACAAACCCCGATTCGCTCTCAGCTTCCTGTGTGGCTCTGGACTTCACTGCTTCTTGGAGGATTATGAGGTAGCAATTGGAAAACTCATAAATTCAGAGTGAATTTTATTCAATTCTAATTTTCTGATTGGCAATCTGTATCACAATGCTCGCTCTTCGGCTGAAACTGCTGAGTTATAAAATTGTATTCTCACATTGGCTTAAGTTGTCTGCTTGGCATGTTTCCCCAGAACATAATGAACCATAAAATGCTACTTGTTGTATATAAATATAATGTAAATGTATAATTATTTACTGAGGGGACTAAGCCAATTACTAAGAAAGTATAGTGCCAGGAAATTGCAACACACAGCTGTATTGGACATCTCATTGGACCATTTCTTTCAAAATGTAGGCTTAATAAAGGCAACTGCCCCATTTCACCACGAGGTATTTAAGGAAGTCACAATAGCAAATGAACCGCCAGCAAGCAGAATAAAGCTTCTAAGGGAAGAGTGATGAAACTGTGGGCTGTGTTTCCCATCATGGGCTCAGCACTGAGTAACTCAAAAAACATCAAAAACAGATGTAAATAGCAAATGCACAACAGCTACAAACCATGGGAATAATTTAAAATAATAAGATTATACTTTAGGCTCAGTAGCCTTGAATGCAGGGTAACCAATTATTTCAAAGCGCCTCCATGGTGCCAAAAAATGCCAACAGCGGTGTGGCAGTGCATCTTACACGCTTCATGGCAGCAGAGCCTATATTTATGGAAATCTTCCACTCAGAACACTAATAGGTAAACCTGGAAGAAACAGTCCTGTTAAAGTGACAAAAAAAGAAAAAAGAAAGAATGAATTCTACAGATTGTCGCCTCTTTCCTCTCCTCTGCGCCATATGGTGAATAGGACTTTGCTAGCTCATAATTAGGACCCTAACTTAGGTAGGCTCATTGACCACAATTAAATATTTGACTTTTGTCTATCTTTTTTTATTATTTTTATTTATTTCTAATTGGTGATAGATGTATATGGTTAACAATTCAAAAGGCGGTAGAAATTTCTGGTCCAAAGATGACAACCTAAAGTTGCCGTGTACCCTCTCTCTCTTTTCATAAATCACCCCCAAACAAGAAGGCAAAGCAGAAAATCAAAGCCCTTTTTGACATGGTTAAAGGCAATTAAAATGTTGACTAAGAGTGGATGGAAAGGGTGTCAGAAGCAGTGGAGAGGACCCAGTGTGAGTCACCTTCCTTCTTTGCTTCGGAGCTACAACGTTACCCTCCCTGGAGGCAACATTATCAATTGTGTACCTTTCTGGAGATAATCTATATTATTTTTCTGCAATCACACATAAAGTATGCATTATTCATGCAATTCTGCACCTTATTTTTAAGGGTTACCTTTTCATATCAGCTAAATAGATGCTTAATTTTCTTTTAAATGACTGTGTAGTGTTTTATTTTATGGCTGCCCATAATTTATTGAGCCAGTCCTTGTTAATAGACATGAAGGTTGTTTACGATATTTTGTAGCTACAAACCATGCCCCAAGGAGCAAAGCTGTATATCTGTCATTTGCCATGTGCCTGTCTATAGAATGAACGAACTAGAAGAGGAATTGTTATTTCAAAGGGTATATGCATTTTAAATATTGATACATCTTTTTATGCTGCTCTGCATAGTGGTTGTTCCGGTTTATGCTTTTACTGGCAATGAATGCTATTGATTTTATCACAATAATATCAATAAAGTGTGCTTTCAAACCTGATGATATTTCTTAATCTATTAATGTTAATAACTAAATTTAATACACATCTTTTCTATTTTAAGTGAAGTTAACATTTTCACTATATTTGGAGCTTTTAAATGAACCCATTGATAGGCTTTGTTCACTTTTTCTTATGGGGTTTGTCTTTTAAAATTGATTTACAGAAACGATTTGTATGTTTAGAGAATTAATTTCCTGTGATATGAGCTGCAAATATTTTTTAAAAATTTGTTTAGCTTTTGACTTTGTATTATAGTGTTTTCGAACACAGTTGAAAAAAATTTAATGTAGTTTAATTTACCAATCTTTCTTTTTTATGCTCTCTGTATTTTATCATACTGAAGAGTCTTAACCACCTCAAAATTATAATAAGAAATTTTGTGTGTTTTCTTTTGGTGATTTTCTGTTTTTATTTGCTATAATAATTTTTTTGTCAATCTGAAATTTGTTTCATTTTAAAATTAGGTTATGCAGTTTAAGGTATATATACTTTTTTCCCCCCAGAAGGCTATTATCTCCATTGCATATTGAATTGCCATGTATATATGGATATTTCTGGACTTCTACTATTCATCTCTTGTTCATATGTCAGTACCATGCTATTTACATTGCTGAAGCCATATAATATGCTACAATATTTGTTAGCTCTGGTCCTCTCTCCTTATTGATTCCCCCAAATATCCAAAGTTGTTTTTTCTTGCTTATTTTTCCATATGAAGTTTAGAATGAATTTATTACTTAATTCACTTTTTTTTGGATTTATCTTCAATTTATAGCTAATCCAAGAGTGCTTAATATTATTATGATGCTAAGAGCATTGGATTTTTTCCTTTATTAAAAATCTCTTTTTATGTACCTCAGTAGTGTTAAAAATACATTTTTTTACAGATTGGCATATTTTTGTTAAATTTATATATATATATATTTTGATTGCTGCTCTACATGGTGTCTCTTATTTCATTATGTCTTCTGGTTATTTGAATGCATGAAAGCTACTGTTTTCTGTGTATTACTTTTGTGCCCAGATTCTTTTTGAATTCTCAAATCATTTGTGGTAGTTTTTAATTAGCTTCTTTCTAATTTTCCATATTAACATCTGTACATGATCATTTTATTTCTTGGTTTCTTTCTCACTATAATTTTTTTGCCTTTATTTTGTTTAATTGTATTGGTTGGTATTTCTGCAGCAACATTAACTGATAATGGTGAGAGTAACACTCTTATTTTATTTCTAATTAATGGAAATGCTTTTGAGTGTTTCCCTAATAAATCTTGTGCTGATGTTGGGTTGTGATCATTTATACTTCAGAGCATTATTTTATTCCCACTTTCCAGTATTTATATTTTAAAACCCAGACCGAGTTTTGATTCTTATTAAAGACCTTCATGGCATATATGATGTTGAATGTTTACTTTTGGTCTGTTTAGATGGTGAATTATATTAATGAATTTCCTAATATTGATACCTTCTTGAATGTTTGTACTGAATTCTGCTTGGCTATTTTTAATTTTTTTAACATACCACCTGTGTTGTGCCTTTTACTATTTTGTTGGGGTTTTTGTATCATTTCTCATCATATGATTAATCTGGGGTTTTCTTTTATTGTACTAACTTAGGTTTTGGTAGCAGTGTTACAGTATTTTCAGAGCAAAAGGAAGTTTGAGGGTGTTTTTTTTTTCCTGTTCTTCAGGACAAAGTTAAAACAATAAACATTAGAATGATCCATTCTTTCAAGGTTTAGTTGAAATTCCCTGGGAAGCTATCTGTGCTTGATGTTTTTCTGGGGGAAGGCAGTTTTTTTAGTATTTTTCTCCCCTGTAACGATTGAACTGATTAGAAGCTTTATCTTTTTTTGGGAATTGTTGCTGGTCAACTTTGGCTTAGCAATGGCCACTAAAAATCAGCTGTAGAGAATTCATATTTCTGGAAGCATGTTGACAGCAACTTGGTGCTTTGTAGTTCTTTGTTGAGCTTTTAAAGAGGTGGAGACATTAAAAAATGTAGATTCAAAACATGATCACAGAATAGTTCAGATAAGCATAGCGGAGTGTCTGGACCATATATGTTCTGCCACCTTCCAGTCATGGAAATTGGCAGAAACTGAGTGACAAGAAAAGTCAGAGAAGATTTTTAGAGATCATAGGAAGCTTTTAAGGTGTGCTGCATAGCTTACCAAAACAGAGTCAGGTCCATGAGAAAGTTGCTTTGCAGAAACCAATCTCCCTACCATTTCTTGTTCCAAACCCTGTCCTCCCACCCTTAGGGATCACTAATTTCTGAATCTTCTCCATGCAGCTTTGGTATATCCTTGTGAATGCAGAAAACTGACCCTCCATAGCTGCCTCTGCCTCTGCTCTCAGATCAGGGGCTCATCCCGGTAGTGTCAGTTTTTTGTGTTATTCATGGTGTGTTGGGTTGTGCAAGCCTAGAACTGAGAGTTAATTAATCAACAGGGAAGGAAAGAAAGAAAGCAAAGGGAATAAATCATTTAAATATTTTTAATCACATACCGTGTATATGACCTAGCAAAAACTCTACATATACTATGTCATTTAATTTTTATGCGTCATTTTAATTTGTTCAGTTTCACTAAGAACCATCTGAGGTTCAGTGGAGTGACATGACTTTTCCAAAGTCACATAATTAGTGCATAACTGAGTTGCAATATGAACCTATGTTCTTTCTAATACTCTGAAACTCAGATGACAAAATGAAGAGCTGCAAGGAAATAAAAGTGTGGTTGGTAGAGTGAAATTTTAATGGCCCCATATAAGGGGGTTAAGAAATTCCATGAGCAGCAACAGTTGAGGTCATTGAAATTTTACATCTTAGACAATAATTTTAATTTCTTTTTCATCAAGGCTTTTATTACATCAGGGGGAAAATAACGTTTTTATTAATTTCTGTTTTGAAGCTGTCAGACACATTAAAAAAAAAAAGGAAGGGAAAGTTATGACTGTGTTCTTAGCAACTTCCTGGACAGACAGGTAATTTTCTAAATAGGCAGTTAGTTCCTGAGTGTGGACACTGCTATTTTGATCTGACCAAAACATCTGCCTGCTGTCCGTAAGAAATTGGCAGACTCCTCTCAGAAGGCTGTCCTGTGAAAAGGTAGGCTTTAAAGCAGTGTACAACAGGCACTCAATACAGGATGATTTCAGAGACTGAATTTCAACTCCCACTAGGACCTCACTCACCAGAGCCCACTTCTTACTGGACTAAAAGAAAGTCGGTATTTCAGCCTTCTCAGTAGTTCATACATATACTGAGGTAATTTTTTATAATTTAGATTTTACTCCGTTAGCCAAAATGTGTGTTTCTAAGAAAGTCTTATGGAAAACAGTATTCCCTTAAGATGATCTTGCCAATGATATTTCTAAAGTTAAAAATGTGTTCAGGAAATGTTGGACACTGCATCTATCTCTTGGTGATTTGCAGTACATATTCACATACTAAAGGCTCTGAGAAGTCCTGTAGTAAAGAATTTTTAAACTTTGTTTAATCCAGCATTTTCAAAATAATCTTTGACTCACTGAACTTCTTTTTACTAACATAACACTCTAAATTTCTCATGTTATTATACATTCTGTGTATCAGCTGTTTTTCTAAATTGGGTTGGCAAGGTAGAACAGATGAACAAAGTACACCTATAGGCTCCTTTATATGCCCCAGAGCTGAGAATTTTTTTTTCATATTTCTAAAATTGTGTGAAAAAAAAGGAAAAATGCATAATAAGGGCCTTCCATGACCCTCAGTCCCTTAACTATTTTCGTTCTGGTGTTGTCCAGAAAGTGTTTGCCAAACTCTATTACTCTAAAGCAAAAATATTAACACAGTCTAAGTAAATAAAGCTATAGCACCTATTATAAGTTATATAAAGGAATGAGGTAGTAATTTAAAAAAATTTTAAGATTATTCCTTTAAATAATTCAAAATTAAATTATTCAAATGAAAAGCATCACCATGACAAGATGTTCCAGCAGAACATGAGGGTTTAAACTCTCAAATTTAGAGTCCATATCAAGAGGCAACATTACAGCAGATAAACTATAGAGGAGCTTTAATTGACTCAAACATAACTTCGATGGTCTACCAACTGAATAATTTCTATCCTCAAACAATTACTTAACACCTCTTGTTTTCTCTTGTTCATAAAATAAACAGATAGACCTCACTGTTTCTTCACTTAAGAAGAGAGTTTCAGAATTATCTGGTAGTTTAAACACTTAAAGTTTGCAAGTTACCACTCTTTCCTACATTAACTGGGTCATGGCAAAAAATGGATGTATGAGCCTGGAAACTTGAGGTCAGAACAAATGGAAGCTGCATATAATGCTGAATCTGGGAAACATTTTCAAAGCACACATTCCTTAGTCAGAGCCTTTTTCTTGAGATGCAGATTTTGTAGGTGTAAAGTAGGCCTTCTATGTATAGTTTGATAGACCTTCCAGAAACATCTTTCTTTCTTTCTTCCCTCCTCTTACCTCCTTACTGCTGTGTAACAAACCACCTTGGAATTTAGTGCCTTAAAACTACAATGTAATACAACCATGTAGGTTGACTGACCATGTGCATTGACTGAGCTCATTTGGGTGGATCTCATTTTGCTCTTTGTATGGTCAGATGGCATGTCAGCGGGCCTTCACCTGAAGGTTTGATTGGGCTGGCTGGGCCTGCTCACATGATTGGCAGTTGATGCTGGCTGTTGACTAGTTGCTCATCTGGGGCTGTTCTTATTTGAGTAAAAGCACCTCTTACATATATATATCAAACATCTACCATAGGTCTCACCATGTGGTTTGGGCTCCTCACAGCATGAGAGCTCTGCTCATGGTGAGCATCCTAGAGCCCCAGCTGAAATCTCCAAGAGGTCTAGCCTCAGAAGTCCAGAACACCACTGCTACAACATTCTGTTGGGCAAGCAAGTCACTGAGGCTCAGTTTCAAAGGGAAGGGAATTAGGTCCCCCTTCTTGGGTTGCAGTTACTGCATAAGCAGGATGGCACTGATTCCCATTATCTTTGGAGTCTCTCTACCATACTCCACAGCTAGAGGATACCTGTTCATCTAAGAAGCTCTGCCACTCCAAGCCTACAGAGAAAAAGGGATGGCACTTTCTCCTTTCAATTTCTCATTGACCACGCATTGATGTTGTTCACTGTTTCCAGTGGGAAAGTGCAAACTACAAAATTGGGTATATCCTAATTATCTTTTAAGAGGAGTTACATTTAGGGTGCCCTAGAGTTTCAATTGTTTCATTTTTCTGTGGCACTCTCTTGTTAAGTGCCTCAATGGTTTATACAACCTCATCAACCATCAACCAGGGCATATCATACAGTCTGGATGATCTGATGGGGAGGGTTTCCTTAATCTGAAATTGATGTGATTCTGCAAATGCATGCCATACACACAGCAAGACAGTGTTCTTATTGAGGAGGTTTCAGGATTTATTTGTTTACATGATTGAATAAAAGCAATAATTGGACAGACTGATTCATTGCTTATGGACAGCCCTGAAAGCAACTGCTGTGTTTAAATGTATCTCTCCATTTATTTAGCCAGATGTATATTTTCCCCTTAATGCTGGCTTTTGTGTACGCCTTCCCAGATATTAGTCGATATATATATATGTAAGAGGTGCTTTTACTCAAATAAGAACAGGTTTTGCTGTTTGGGCTAATACTTATCCAAGATACATTACAACGGGTTAGGTAGGATAAAGAAGATCCATTTTGTCATGGCTTCACATTAGTGCAGTGTCTTAATCTTGGAATTGGATATTTTCTCAAATGAGGTCATTTTCATACCCAGAGAGATACCCTGGCACCCATGAAAAACACATTAATTGTGCAGCATTGGTCCTGAATTCATGATCAGACATATGAAAACTCTTAGTTCATGAATTATTTTAATCAAAACTAAATCCTATGTCTATTTTGGGAATAGCATTATTATATTTGATGCATTTGTGTGTATATGTTAAAGTGGTTGAGGATTTTTTCAATATAAACCACAACTTTTGAAGTCTGTTTTGATTTTTCTTTATTTTGCTTAATATATGGAGGACCTCCAAAGGTGATAGAGCTTTCTCTTGGCCTCTAGAAGCCATGCATCTCTCGTCCACATTTTCTGGGGGTCAGGAGGGTGGTATAAATGAAGCTCTGTTTACCCAATCTAGATAGCTCTCCTTAACTTTACATAAGTAACATAGGAATAAAATGTTTATCTTCTTAGCATCAGACAAAAAATTCATTTGTGGGAGAAGGCTAGCTTTTCTGAAAACATCCTTTGATATGTGTCTATGGTATGGAAATCAACTTTAGACTGGTTTCCATGTTCATAAAACAGGCAGAAAAGACCTTTTAATAGTTTTGTGTGAAGAAGGAGAAACCAGCCTGACACTGAGCAGGGATGGGGGTTTGGAGGTGGGGTGCAAATCAAGGAGAAAGACGACCTCCATACCCATTACATTGTGCCCTGTGTAAATTGTGGTTATGACACTTTGCTTCAGTAAATTCTACATTGCCCAGAAATGCTTTTGTATGGGTGCTCCTTTTGAGAATTTCAGAAAAAGGTGAAGAAATGACTGGCTATTTGGACTACGTGAAGGAATAATGTACCTGGGTGAGAGTGGGTCACCGAGTAGGGCCCCAGCAGGGCAGAGAATGGGCAGCCATAGCCAGTGGCTGCTCTCGCAAGGCTAGGGGTCATGATAATGGGAAGCAAGAGGCAGGACTTGGCTGAGTGTAAGGGGCTTTCACTGATGGCAGAAAATTCCCTATGTTTTATATTTATTCCATCAGTTGCAGGAAGCTTGGTCCCTTCTTCCCTATAGGGCAACACAGTCACAAAACTTGTTTTAGTACCAAACAGATGAGAGCCCATAGCTCACCTCTTCAGCATGGTAGCACTGTGACATTTGGCAAATTTCTGAACTCTTGCTGCCTCAGTTTATCCCAAAGTGCATTGGGGTTAATGATGCTCATCTTAAAAGTATTTCTCTGAGACTATAAGGATGTAATACACAAAATATTCCTGCGAGAGACCCACATCTAGTCAGTGCTTGATAAACAATAGCTATCATTATTATGAGTAGTTATAATGCCATGACTCTGTGGCTAAGGACATGATAGGAGAACCATTTGCTTTGAAGGAATATTGTGCTTCTGGCAATCCCACATTTGTCTGGAATTTGGCCGTAACAATTCAAAGCAGAAATAGCAAAAGCAGTAGACACAGACTTAGTGATTTTTCAAAACCAAACTCTGAGACCTGCAGACACAGTGTCCTTTAGAATTAGAACACAAGTTCTGGATCAAAAGTAAATATTAAGACACCAAATAATAAGAGCCAGCATGGACCAGAGGGTAGGGGAGCCTCATAAGAGGGCAGCAGAGGAAAAAGAAATCCATGACATTCAGAGCTAAAATAATTGCAGCTTGGAGTGTTTCTTAGGTCAGGTCTCTGGGAATCGGACCCTGAGGTCAGGATTCATGTGTTCCAAGGGGAAGCTGGTGAGGATGTGGGGAAATGCGACAGGGAAAGGGAAGTGCTGAGCAGAACAAGAGTACAGTGTTAGCGCTGAGCCTCAGCCGGTTCCCATGGAATTTCCCTTGAGGGAAAGGAACTGGCTTTCATTCCTCAGTTCCCGTCAGTCTTTGACACTTTTCATCTTTTATACACAGTAGCAAACAGAAGGAGAGTGGAGGCCAGGCACCCCGGCCAGAGCTTGGTTATTGCCTTACTCATGGCATGGTATTCGGCTGGTACCTTCAAGTATGGTCAAACCAGTCATGAAGTCTTTAAATCTTTTTGTACAGTAACAGGTTGGTAAAGACCATTGCTCTGAGGCTCTGAGTGGCCCATGACCCCTCTGGTTTCCCCAAGCCACCAAAGGTCCACTCCTGGACAGGTGAGAATGCCCAGGCTTCTGGCTGCTGATCTGATTATTCAGTGTCCTGTCCTAGATGCTAAAGATTTGGAATATCGCCCATGGGGAGGAGTCTTCCAGATCATCAGCATATAATTTCATAAACTGTTAGTCAATACTTAAACGACATTGTATATAGTTTCTCAAACTCTCCCTTTAAGGGATAAATTCCCAAGCACTGTGGGAAGAAGGAAAGGCATATATTTTGAGATTTTCATAGGTTAATTTCTCTTCCTTATCTAGGAAGACCTGGACATTTTTAGTAATGTCCTTGGACTGATTTAGTAAAGTGACTTTTAACAGCAAGTCAGCTCATCTCTCCCCTAAATCTGGGTGTTTAATGGCAAACTTTGGAGAAATATCCTGTGAATCACTGAGGTGACGCACCCAGAGAAGCCAGAGGAAGGCAGTGTGTCACGATTTAATAAAACGAGTTTTGTTGCTATGTTTATTCCTGTGTGTTCCATTGAGGATCCTATAATGATTGTTTTGACAAGTTAAATCTGTCTTCCATCAAGTTCCAAGCTGGTAAATAGAGCTATTTCCCAGTACAGTGGGGAGGAGGACACACCTGGAAAGGGGGTGATGGTGTAACCAAGGATATACTGCAAGGACAGACGACTTCATTCTTTCCAGGAGTCAGCTGCCCCCTAGTCAAATTCTGGTGGAATTTGACTCAAGACAGGGTCCTGTTCAGTCATGCTAATGGATAGATGAGACATTTATTCCCCAGGTGGCTTTTGGATTACTTCTAACTGATGTACATGACAACACGCCTTCTGGCCCTCGGTGTGTGCATACATGATGAGGGTGTACACAGATTGGGTTTTTCCAGAAGCAGCCCCTAAAGCACAGTTGTGAGTGCCAGAAGCTCATTTGGGAAGTAACCCCAGGGAGCACTGGAAGGGAAGTTGGGAAGTGGGGAAAGGATGGAATACAAGGGTCACGGAGCAGGTTGTCACTGGACCACTGGAGCTCAATGCCAGGGGACTGCCAGGTGACCCAGAGCCAGCCAGTATAGTGCATGTGACTCCGGGTCATCCCCACCAAGGCACTAGTGACATCACTCTCCACTCAGGCTGCTTCTCTCCTGTATTACCTGTCTTCTCAGGATGGAGTGTGAGCTTGGAAACCTGACGCCAGAACAAAGGGGAATTGCAGGTAACGCTGTGCTTATTACTTGATATTGTTGACATTGGGCATCTCTGTAACTCAAACCATAGAAACACGAGGGGTTTTATTCACTGCCACCTTCTCTCTTTATAAAGTCTTCACTATTATCCTTTCGATAACGAACTCATAGCAGCCATTTTGCCCCTTCTCGGTTGATGTTCTTACTAAGGATTCTTCTAGAGAGGACACAAGTGTGAAAACCTTTAGACATCTCCAGAGCTCTGCCCAAAGCAAGGGAGAGACACAGGAAACTGGGACTTTTTCATATAATCTCTCCAAATTCCACTTCTTTAATTTCTATTAGCAAATAATGAACCAAGAGAGGCCATGTACACCAACCAGTTAGACCAAGGAAAGTGAAATAGCTACCATGCTACTACTTTAAGGCAATCCGGATCAGGAGCAGAAGACTTAGCTGAGTCCTGCACATCTAGACCAGTGACCACCATCTATTCTTACCTCTCCTGGCCTCAGTTTTACCATGTAAACAAGGAGAAGTCTCCATTATATGAGCTTTTTGCCAAAATTCAACACATTTATTCATTTCTCCTTCTACATACATTTTTCTTCCCCCGTGAGGAAAGATAATATTGTCTTTTTTCTTTTTATACACTTTTATCTCATTACCTAAGCAATTTCACAAACTTAGAAAACATTTGTAAAATACAGAAAAGAAAAAATTCTGTATCTTCTCCATTCTACTTTAGTGTACCTCTTTCATCATTCTCATGAAAACTATTTTTATGCAGTCAAATTATAATTTATATACATTTTTATATATTTTTATACAGCTGTGAGAAAGAAAACAGAAGTGAAAGTGATAGCTCTTTTCAAATAGTTGAAAGGCTGTCACATAGAAGAGAAGACAGACTAGTTCTGTGCAGATTCAAGGGATCAGTGAGATGAAGAAACATCAATCTGGTCTTAATACAGGGGAAAATCTTCCTTTCCTGTGTCCCTAGAGGAGTGGTGGTATTTGTAGGGCATGCTACAACTGGAGAGGTGTTAGGACAAGGTGATATCACTCTATTTTGGGAACATACACTTACAAGGTTTTACCATTTCTGCCTTTCTGGGTAGATGCTCTTCCAGGAAGGGTACAGATTGTAAAAACCTTTAGCCATCTCCTCAGCTGTGCCCAACGCAAAGCAGAGCTATAGGAATACAGAACCCTTTCATTATCTCTATAAATTTCATTTCTTCGATTTCTATTACCAGCTACCGTAAACTGCACCAACTTCACCTTGTACCTTTCTCATTGCTCCTGATAGGCCCATACTGGTTGATTTCACCCCCTTTCCATATTCTGTTTTTGCATAATTATGTATCAGACGCCTGACATTAGTTCAGTCGGATTAATCACTGAGAATTTGGCTCATATCAGCTGTGGCAATGTTGGTGACAAAAGCAGCAGGGCGTGCAATGTTATATCCATTAAACCTGCCTCATAAAAACAGATTTTGAGACATGGGTGAAAACAGGAACTCTAATTCTTATGATCTTTTCTCCACATTTTTCCTTCTTCTTTTAAACTTCAGTGCAGTTCTTGAAAATACACTTTAGAATGCATGGGAGTTAAATGGATCATCAATTGGGAGCTCACCCTGCTCTGCTTGAGGAACCATCCAGAAGGGGACATCTGGGAATTCAACATCCTTGTAAGATGAGGGAAGCAGAAGCAGGACGAGTTAAACCCTCTTAACATATCATTGCAGAAGGCATTTAGCTAAAACATTTTTCCACCAAATTGCCTTTTGGAGGTTTTATTGAGATTTACAGCCAAGAGGCTATAGAAGGCAAGTAGAGAAAGGTGGAAATTCAGAATGATATGGAAGAAGTATGCTTAGGCAGGAGACATGTTTTTTATTGGATATCTGGTGCTTTAATTTCTCCTTATTCAAGCAATTACTACTTGATGACAAATGCATCTTCTGGTGCTTTTAATTCTTGAAGGTGCATCTGTTTGTTTTATTTCATTTGCTCTTAAAACAAGAGCACTAACAACAGGAAATGAAGACATGAAGCCCTCTCAAAGGTAAGACTTGACTAAATTCATAACAATACTAATAATTGTAATGAGACCTGGTCCCAGTTCTTCTGCTGCTCCTTTCTTTTTTTGTTTGTTCAATGCCAAGTTAAGGATGATTAGACATATATTTCATTTCTTTATTTTTAATCAAATTATCCTCAGATGTGAGGCAGTAGAAATCGAGATAAGGTTGCTCCCACATGGTATATGGCCTACTAGTGCCTCTGCAGAGAAAGTATGGTATTGTGGAAAGAGCATGGGATTAAAGACAGAAATGGGCTCAAAACTCAGCTCCCTACCATTTTGCCACTTCAACTGAGATGGGTAAGCTGGCCATTTCTGTATTTCTCCTCAAACATATGTCCTCGCATTTTATTTTAAAATAAATATGTTTCAGGTCTTTAGAAAAGACCTAAAATCCTTTTCTCTTTTAGGTCTTCCCTTCTACATCAAAAGCCTACTCCCTGAGTCCATTTGAGCCTCAGTCTCTACCTATTTCTAAATTCTTTCCAAAATGATTCTAGATCAGGTGGTATCTGGTGGCAGTTCCCAATAGCTTGGCATGGTTAATAGCTGTCCTGTGGCTCTCCCAAGCATTGGGGTCTACTTTTCTATAAAGTGCATTTTCTAATAGTCCATAGAAGAAGGAAATATGGAAGATATCTATAATGTGTGCAGTTACTGAATCTCTAAGTACTGAATTTCAGTTGCAACATCTGTAGGGTGTCTGCAGCTTGGTGACCACATTCACATCATTCTGGGTGGTTCCCTTGTAGTTTAATGATGTCTAACTTCTCCAAGTTCATTACTTCCGAAAATAAATGCAAAACAAACCCCCTGCTCTGAGGAGTGCAACTTCCCTCCAGTTTAATTTTCCTTCATCTGAGAAGGTCTTGATATTCGCCTCACTCCTGAAAGATATTATCTGGTATAGAATTCTGGGCTAAAAGTTCTTTTCTTTCAGCACTTGAAAATCTCTGTGACACACCCTTGTATCCTCCATGTTTCTGATGAGAAATCCACTTTCATTCAAGTTGTTTTGCCCCTGTAGATAAGGTATGCCATTCCTTTATGGTTGTTTTGAATATTTCTTCTTGGCCCTGATTTTTCAGGTATTTAATTTTGAAATATCATGGTGTGGACTTACTTGATTTTATCCTGTTTAAGATTTACTGGGCTTCTTGAATCTGTAGATTTATGTCCTTAAACTCAGGAAATTTTTAGACATTATTTCTTTGAATATTTTTCAACTTTGCCCTCTTTTTCCTCTCTTTCCAGGACTTCAAAGACATAAATATTAGTTATTTGTCTTAATGCTACAGGTCCCTGAGCCTATGTTCATTTTTCTTTTTATTCTATCTTGTCTCTGTTGTTCAGATTGGTCATTTATATTGTTTTGTCTTCTGATTCACTGATTCTCTGTCACCAGCCTTCTGCTGTTCAGCTCACCCTCTGAGTCACGTTTTGGTTGTTTTGTTTTTTCAGTTCCTAAATTTCTATTCGGTCCTTCTTTATATTTGCTGAAACTTTCTTTTTCTTTAGTGAGCCTACTATTTATTTATTTATTTGTTTTAGGCATATTCATCACTGCTGGGTGAAGTATTTTTGTTGTGGGTGCTTTAAAATTTTTTGCCAGATAATTCTGCAGTCTTGGTGTTAGCATCTATGCACTGTTTTTTTTAAGGTTATTTTGATATCATTAATCTACAATTACATGTGCAATATTATGGTGATTAAACTACCCCCTTCATCAGGTCCCCCCCACCAACCCCATTACAGTCACTTTCCATCAGCATAGTGAGATGCTATAGAGTCACTGCTTGTCTTCTCTGAGTTGTACAGCCCTCCCCGTGCCCCTCTAACATTACATCTGCTAATCGTAATGCCCCTGTTTCCCCCTTGTCCCTCCCTTCCCACCCATCCTCCCTATATTTGTCTCCATATACTCTTTGATTTCCCTTTCCCTTTGGTAACTATTAGTCTGTTCTTGGGTGCTATGGGTCTGCTGCTGTTTTGTTCCTTCAGTTTTTTTCTTTGTTCTTATACTCCACATATGAGTTAAATCATTTGATACTTGTCTTTTTCGGCTTGGCTTATTTCACTGAGCATAATACCCTCTAGCTCCATCCATGTTCTTGCAAATGGTAGGATTTGTTTTCTTCTTATGGCTGAATAATATTCCATTGTGTATATGTACCACTTCTTCTTTACCCATTCATCTACTGATGGACACTTAGGTTGCTTCCATTTCTTGGCTATTGTAAATAGTGCTGCAATAAACATAGGGGTGCATCTATCTTTTTCAAACTGGGCTGCTGCATTCTTAGGGTAAATTCCTAGGAGTCGAATTCCTGGATCAAATGGTATTTCTATTTTGAGTTTTTTGAGGAACCTCCATACTGCTTTCCACAATGGTTGAACTAATTTGCATTCCCACCAGCAGTGTAGGAGGGTTCCCTTTTCTACACATCCTCATCAACATTTGTTGTTGTTTGTGTTTGGATGTTGGCTGTCCTCACTGGTGTGAGGTAGTATCTCATTGTGGTTTTAATCTGCATTTCTCCGATGATTAGTGATGTGGAGCATCTTTTCATGTGCCTGTTGGCCATCTGAAATTCTTCTTTGGAGAAGTGTCTATTCATGTCCTCTGCCCATTTCTTAATTGGATTATTTGCTTTTTGTTTGTTGAGGTGTGTGAGTTCTTTATATATTTTGGATGTCAACCCTTTATCGGACACGTCATTTATGAATATATTCTCCCATACTGCACAGTGTCTTTTTGTTCTAATGATGGTGTCCTTTGCTGCACAGAAGCTTTTCAGCTTGATATAGTCCCACTTGTTCATTTTTGCTTTTGTTTCCCTTGCCTGGGGAGATATGTTCATGAAGAAGTCACTCATGTTTATGTCCAAGAGATTTTTTCCTATATTTTTATCTAAGAGTTTAATGGTTTCATGAATTACATTCAGGTCTTTGATCCACCTTGGGTTTACTTTTCTGTATGGGGTTAGACAGTAGTCCACTTTCATTCTCTTACATGTAGCTGTCCAGTTTTTCCAACACCAGCTGCTAAATAGGCCATCATCTCCCCAATGTATATCCAAGGCTCCCTTATCAAGTATTAATTGACTGTATATGTTTGGGTTGATGTTTGGATTTTCTATTCTATTCCACTGGTCTGTGGGTCTGTTTTTGTGCCAATACCAAATTGTCTTGATTACTGTGGCTTTGTAGTAGAGCTTGAAGTCAGGGAGCGTAATTTCCCATTTAATTCCTCCTTCTCAGGATTGCTTTGGCTATTTGGGGTCTTTTGTGGTTCCATATGAATTTTAGAATTATTTGTTCCAGTTCATAGAAGAATGCTGTTGGTATTTTGATTGGGATTGCATTGAACCTGTAGATTGCTTTAGGTAGTGTAGCCATTTTGATAATATTTATTCTTCCTAGCCAAGAGCCTGGGATGAATTTCCATCTGTTAGTGTCCTCTTTAATTTCTCTTAGGAGTGTCTTGTGGTTTTCAGAGTACAGGTCTTTCACTTCCTTCGTTAGGTTTATTCCTAGGTATTTTTTTCTTTTTGATGCAATTGTGAATGGAATTGTTTTCCTGATTTCTCTTTCTGTTAGTTGATCATTAGTGTATAGGAAAGGAACAGATTTCTGTGTATTAGTTTTGTATCCTGCAACTTTGCTGAATTCAGATATTAGTTCTAGTAGTTTTAGAGTGGAGTCTTTAGGGTTTTTTATGTACAATATCATGTCATCTGCAAATAGTGACAATTTGACTTCTTCTTTACCAATCTGGATGCCTTATTTTTCTTTGTTTTGTCTGATTGCCGTGGCTAGGACTTCAGTACTATGTTGAATAATAGTGGAGAGAGTGGGCATCCCTGTCTTGTTCCCGATCTTAGATGAAAAGCTTTCAGCTTCTCGCTCTTAAGTATGATGTTAGCTGTGGGTTTGTCATATATGGCTTTTATGATGTTGAGGTACTTGCCCTCTATACCCATTTTGTTGAGAGTTTTTATCATGAATGGATGCTGAATTTTGTCAAATGCTTTTTCAGCATCTATGGAGATGATCATGTGGTTTTTGTTCTTCTTTTTGTTGATGTGGTGGATGATGTTGATGGATTTTCGAATGTTGTACCATCCTTGCATCCCTGGGATGAATCCCACTTGATCATGGTGTATGATCCTCTTGATGTATTTTTGAATTCGGTTTGCTAATATTTTGTTGAGTATTTTTGCATCTACGTTCATCAGGGATATTGGTCTGTAATTTTCTTTTTTGGTGAGGTCTTTGCCCGGTTTTGGTATTAGAGTGATGCTGGCTTCATAGAATGAGTTTGGAAGTATTCCCTCCTCTTCTATTTTTTGGAAAACTTTAAGGAGAATGGGGTGTTATTTCTTCTCTATATGTCTGGTAGAATTCAGAGGTGAATCCATCAGGTCCAGAGGTTTTGTTCTTAGGTAGTTTTTTGATTACCGATTCAATGTCGTTGCCAGTGATTGGTCTGCTTAGTTTTTCTGTTTCTTGCTTGGTCAGTCTTGGGAGGTTGTATTTTTCTAAAAAGTTGTCCATTTCTTCTATGTTTTCCAGCTTGTTAGCATATAGATTCTCATAATGTTCTCTTATAATTCTTTGTATTTCTGTGGGGTCCGTCGTGATTTTTCCTTTCGCATTTCTGATTCTGTTTATGTGTGTAGATTCTCTTTTTCTCTTAATGAGTCTGGCTAGGGGTTTATCTATTTTGTCTATTTTTTCAAGGAACCAGCTCTTGGTTTCACTGATTTTTTCTATTGTTTCATTCTTCTCATTTTATTTATTTCCTCTCTGATCTTTATTATGTCCCTCCTTCTGGTGACTTTGGGTCTCATTTGTTCTTCTTTTTCCAATTTCAGTAATTGTGTCTTTTGACTATTCATTTGGGAATGTTCTTCTTTCTTTAGATGGGCCTGGATTCCAATATACTTTACTCTTGAAACTGCCTTTGCTCCATCCCACAGAAGTTGTGGCTTTGTGTTGTTGTTGTCATTTGTCTCCATATACTCTTTGATTTCTGTTTTGATTTGGTTATTAACCCTTTGATTAATTAGGAGAATGTTATTAAGTCTCCATGTATTTGTGAGCCTTTTTGTTTTCTTTCTAAAGTTTAATTCTAGTTTAATACCTTTATGATCTGAGAAGTTGGTTGGTAGAATTTCAATATTTTCGACTTTACTGAGGTTCTTTTTGTGGCCTAGTATGTGGTCTATTCTGGAAAATGTTCCATGTGCACTTGAGAAGAATGTGTATCCTGTTGCTTTTGGGTGTAGAGTTCTGTAGATGTCTGTTAGGTCCATCTGTTCTAGTGTGTTGTTCAGTGCCTCTGTGTCTTTACTTATTTTCTGTCTGGTTGATCTGTCCTTTGGAGTGAGTGGTGTGTTGAAGTCACCTAAAATGAATGCATTGCTGCCTATATCCTCCTTTAATTCTGTTAGTATTTGTTTCACATATGCCGGCGCTCCTGTGTTGGGTGCATATATATTTATAATGGTTATATCTTCTTGTTGGATTGACGCCTTTATCATTACGTAATGTCCTTCTTTATCTCTTGCTCCTTTCTTCGTTTTGAAGTCTATTTTGTCTGATACAAGTACTGCAACACCTGCTTTTTTCTCCTTGTTGTTTGCATGAAATATCTTCTTCAATCCCTTCACTTTTAGTCTGGGGATATCTTTGCATTTGAGGTGAGTTTCTTGTAGGCAGCATATAGATGGGTCTTGCTTTTTTATCCATTCAGTGACTCTATGTCTTTTTATTGGTGCATTCAGTCCATTTACATTTAGGGTGATTATTGATAGATATGTACTTATTGCCATTGCTGGCTTTTAGATTCGTGGTTACCAAAGGTTCAGGGGTTGCTTCTTTACTATCTAACAATCTAACTTAACTTTCTTGTTAAGTTATTGTAAACACCGTCTGATGTTTCTTTATTTCTCTCCCTTCTTATTCTTCCTCCTCCATTCTTTATATACTAGGTGTTTTATTCTTCACCTTTACTTAGTATTTGGATGGTCTCCTTTCTTTGCTATGATTTTATTTTCTCTGGTGACAGCTTTTTAGCCTTAGGAGTGCTTCCCTCTAGAGAAGTTCCTTTAAGATGTCCTGTAGAGGTGGTTTATGGGAGGCAAATTCTCTCAGCTTTTGCTTGTCTGGAAATTGTTTAATCCTTCCGTCATATTTAAATGATCATCGTGCTGGATACAGTATTCTTGGTTCAAAACCCTTCTGTTTCATTGCGTTAAATATATCATGCCATTCTCTTCTGGCCTGTAAGGTTTCTGTTGAGAAGTCTGATGATAGTCTGATGGGTTTTCCTTTGTAGGTGATCTTTTTTCTCTCTCTAGCTCCCTTTAATATTCTGTCTTTATCTTTTATCTTTGCCATCTTAATTATTATGTGTCTTGGTGTTGTCTTCCTTGGGTTCCTTGTGTTAGGAGATCTGTGGGCTTCCATGGACTGCAAGACTATTTCCTTCCCCAGCATGGGGAAGTTTTCAGCAATTATTTCTTCAAAGACACTCTATCCCTTTTTCTCTCTCTTCTTCCTGGTACTCCTGTAATGCGATTATTGTTCCGTTTGGATTGGTCACACAGTTCTCTTAATATTCTTTCATTCCTAGCAATCCTTTTATCTCTCTTTGCCTCAGCTGCTCTGTATTCCTGTTCTCTGGTTTCTATTGCATTAACAGTCTCTTGCATCTCGTCTAGTCTGCTGCTAAGCCCGTCGATGGCTTGTCTCATTTCTGCATTGTCTTTCCTGACTTCCCTCACTTCCTCCTTTAGCTCTTGCATATTTCTCTGTAGATCCATCAGCATGGTTATGACTTTTATTCTGAATTCTTTTTCAGGAAGATTCTGCATTTCCATCCCTTCAGGTTCCCTCTCAGGAGTTGTCTGGGTCTGGTTGATTTTTGTCTGTACCATATTTCTCTGTCTTTTCATGTTGATAGGAGTGTTCACTGGTAGGTGCCATGTATGTCAGCTGGGCTCTTTAAGGCTTAAAAAAAAACAAGAAACAAACAAACAAACAAAAAAAGATGGAAGAGAAAGAAAAGAGAAAAAGAAGAAAGAAAGAAAAGAAAGAACAAAGAAAGGGAAAAAGAGAAAAAAAACACCCACCTGGATTGGATTCTGTAAGGGTGCTGTAGGTGTCGCTGTTGCTCCACTATTCCACAGCTGCGGCCGCACCGCTCTTTGTAGCTCTGGCTGGGGCGGGAACAAATGGGAGGCTGTTGTTCTCTGTATAAAGTTTTAGTGTGGCTGCTACCTTTTCTCAGTCACCAGCCAAGGGGTCCGAAGTTCCTCAGGACTCCCAGCCCGCTGGGCTGAGGGTACCGGTGTGATGGTGTTCCCTTGCTGGGCCCCCCACCTCTCCAAGACCGCTGCAAACTGTGCACGCTTTTCTCTTGTCCTGGGGCACTGGCTGTAGGGACCCGGCACGTTCCTGGCTCAAAACCTGCACCTTCTGCCTCTCCAGTGTCCGATGCACCATGCAATGTGTGTCATCGCTCCGGGCGCAGACCACCGGGGCTGGTTATTTTGCAGACCTGCTCTTCTACTCCCTCCCCGCTCCTAATCCTCTCCTCCCGCCGGCGCGCCGGGATGGGTGAGTGCCCAGGTGCCACCGGGTCGCGGCTCCGTATCTTACGTGCTTCGCGGGGTGCCAAGTCCTCTCGGTTGTAGCTGCATGCTCTGTGCTTTCCTGTGTATTCTGGTCTCTGTTTTAGGAATAGTTGTATTTGCTGTATTTTCATAGATAAATATAATGTTGGGAGGAGATTTCTGCCGCCCTGCTCACACTGCCATCTTCCCGGAAGTGCTTATGCACTGTTTTTTATAGTTCCATTTTAGATTTTCCCGGTCTTTAGCATGACAATTTTTTTTTTTGAAAACTGCATATGTTTGTATTACATCAGATGGAGGGAGAATTCCAGGTTTCCACATGACCTGTATTGACAACTGAGGTGGGAAGTACTTCTTGTTTTTACTGTAGAGATAAGGGAGGTCCAGCAACCCTCCTGATGTTCACTGATGCTGCAGTGGGGTGCCAAGCTCATCTTGCACAGTAGGATCCTTATGAATTATCCATGGTCAGAAACCACATTTTTTCTTCTTAGGCAAACTGAGTGAGCAAATCCTTTCATAGTGTTCCCTTTCCCAGGGAGAATTCCTCACTGGTCATTCTGTCCTGTACCAGGATATTTACATTTCCGTCTCCCCATCACACAGTAGTTTCTCAAAGGTAATGTCTACATCTGACTAACATCTATCCCCAGTTCCTGTCATAGGGAAAAGAAAGTTCATTAAGTGTCAGTTATGGTTCTCTCCTTGAGTATACCAGCTCATTGCACACTCTCTCACAGCCACAGATGTGACCCAAATACCAGCCAGCTCTCTTTGTAAATGTCTATTACTGATCACAAAAGAAGGCTTAAAAGAAGAACAAGGTTATGTGATGTAGTGATTAAGAGGCAGACGAGTCGTGAAATCTTGAGGAAGTTGCTTTATGCCTCTGATCCTCAGTTTCATTACCTATAAAATGTGGATATGAGTAACAATCATTCTTATATCATTTTGCTAAAATAATGAATTATTTCATGCAACATCTTCAGTACTGTGCCTCTCATATAGTAAATAATCAGATAGTTTCTTCTTCTTTTTTCCTTTTTTTTCCAGAGTGATTGGTGTGGATTCATGCTCAGAATTTGTTGTAGGTAGCCTTTAAGATCAGCTTGAGTGGTCCCTGTCTGGTGGTATTCATACTTTTATAACACTCTCCTCTGAAATTCAGGCCACACTCAGTGACTCACTTCTAACAGAATATGAAAAAATATGATGCAATGTCACTCCTAAGATTAAGTTCCAAGAACGTGGCTTCCCACTTGCTCACCCCGTCTTGCCTCTCTCTTGCTCTGAGGGAGGTGAGTTGTAAGCTCCCCCGGGGAGATGACCATGGATGGGGCAAGAAACTGGGGGAGGCTTCTGGCCAAAATTCAGCCTGCAATCCAAGGACCTGTGAGAGGCTGAATCCCATCAGGCAGCCACATGAGTGAATTCAGAAGTGAGTCCTTCCTCAGTCCAGTCTGGAGATGACTGCAGCCTGGGTCAACTGCTTGACTCTAGCCTTTGGGAGACCGAGAGCCTGAGGATCCACTAAGTCTCCCCCTTCTTTCTGACTCACAGAATAAATGTTTGTTGTTTTCTAAAACACGGAATTTTGGGGTAATTTGCTATGTAGTTTCAGAAAAGGGACTAAGATCATAAGACCTATTGGTGATGGTTCATTAGAATCCCCATTATGGCCACCTTTGAACATTTACCCATGGAGAAATATGGATGGTTAAAGACATGTGCCTCTTGTGCTATGCCATCTCCCTGATACCCCCACCTGATGTTTACCTGGTTGAACATAATTTATAATAAGCACAACACCTGAGGCTGAAAAGCAAAGTGGTGGTGATGTGGGGCAGAGAACAGGAGGGAAAAGAATTAGGACTGACATTTTATGTCTTTTAAAGAATCTGACCTTTTAGAAATATCACTGTGTACATGTAAAATATTAATAAAGGCTCTTGCTGTTAGTAGGCAAAGGGGGTTGTTGTCATGCGTGACCTTTTATGGAAGTAAAAGAAAATTGACACTTTTATTAGCAATAGACTATCACATAAGAAAATGCAAAAGAGGAAGAAAAGCTGCCACAGTAACAACTAGGTACATAAGCTAAATAGTGTTAGGCAGCTGAGATTTTAGGCAAGGGGAGTCTAAGTGTGATTTCTGAGCCTCTTCCACCAGTGTAAATTATGGCTAGATTGGAAAGGCACTGCTCCTACTCTGTTCTTTTTGGAAGGATCATCTAAGTGTTTTTATACGTCCTTTTTTTTTTTCATTTCAGTCAAGACATGCTTCTCAATAAAAATCGTGTAGAAGAGCTTCTAATCCTCTATGCACTGCTACCCATTAATGCATTCATTCAACAAATGTTTACTAAGTATTCACAATGTGCTTGACATTTTTCTAGGCTCAGAGGAATCAGTGACGAATAAAAGAGATAACGTCCTTGCCCTTGGAGAGTTTATGTTCACAGAGGGCAGACAGAAAACAAGCAACCACATAAATGTATGTAACTGCAATGTTGCAACATCTGGAAGGAACAATCACGAAATAGCATCATGTTTCCTCTCTGCAACTTATTCAAACGCTCTTTGAAATTAGTTCTTACTCTGTGCTCAATGAAATATCGATCCAGTCTCAGAACTTCTTCAATTCATGTCATCATCTCAGCAATAAAAATTCTCCATTCACTTCTAGGCACAAAATTGTTTCATTTAAATAATGAAAGTATCCTGTCCTATGGACCCGTCAAAACTCCTACTTTTATTTATAGCTAAAGTTTCCACTTTACCAACGAAAGGGGGTGTGGGCACAATCTATTGCTCTCCATAAGACTTTTCCACCTGTTTGGTGCCACCTAGGAGACAGTTTCCAAAAGATTCCCAGAAGCCTCTCAGGCTGGGGGCAAGCACTGGGTGAGGGATGGAAAATCTACAGCAAACTAACAGTTCTTCCCAAATTCCCTTTCTCTAAGGTATTTTCTCTAACCCTCTTATATACCTGAGTTGAGGAGGGCTGGACTCAGGTCACCAAAGTTTTCTTTTCCCCAATATCCCATGAGAGATGCAGCTTAACGCCTCATCTCAGAATGCACAGCTCCTGTCACCTATTATTCTATTGTTTTATTCTCAGTTTTTTAGGGCCCTAGTAAAATTGGAGACAGAAAGAGCCCCAATTACACTATTTATCTATCTATTATAAACTTATTTATTATCTATCTATCTACTTACCTACTTATTTTGTTGTATTTTCCAGGCAGTAATAACAGGAACAGCTAAACGGGTATGGCATAGCACATTATTGGAATCATAGGAAAGGCTCTTTAAGCAGGTAATCCTGCTCCACTAAAGGGTTTTTACAAAATGAAAATAAGGAGGAATACTGGTATTGAGGTGATCTTGGAATTTTTTACAAAATAAGATTTAAGCTACTTGAAGGAAGGGGTCTTGACTTTGCTCCTATAGCATTACACACTGTCCCTTGCCTAACACTGTCTAACGTAAATACTCAATACTTTTTGATCCATTGATTAAATAATTGGGAGGTCCTTCTCTTACATTCTTAGCCATGTGGATCTGTGTCCATTAAAATATGCCATTTGTGTTGGTCAGGTTGGTGGGCACAGTTTCAGGGTCTACCAGCCTCTGGGAATTCTTCCTTTTGCACACATTCTCCCTCAATTCAGATTCTGTTTTCTTTGTCTATGAAAACCATTTTTTTTTAAACTGTGATCTGTATTTTAGAGATTGTTAACTTCAAAGGGAATCTTAAGCTAATGTTTGAACCTGTCATGGCTTAATATGTGATTCTGTTTTTACTCATATATTTATGGAATCAGAGAGGAAACTTGGACATTTACAGAAAACTTTATGAATATTTGAAGAAATGCCCATCAAGTGGAGCTAAGGGACTAAGTGCTTTTATAGCAGAAAAAAAATGGCTGTCATAGAATCCAGAGTCAAATGGGAGCTGTAAGTGTAAATGACATGAAATCCATTTACTGAAAAATAAATATATGTCCTTATGGAGGACCCAGAGGCAGCCAAGGACTATCCTGTCTCTAGGTTATTTTAACCCTAGTCTAAATGCCAAATTTAATCCTTGTCTAAGTAATTTGTCCACAAAAGAGGTGCCAAATAGAACTCAGGGACAATGTAAGTTGTTTATATAATTTAAGGATTCAGAGTATAGATAAGCTAATTGGGCTGACCTTTAGTTTCAAGAATTTAAAACCAAAAATACATAGGAAAAAAATGGTTATCCCTCTAGGGAAGGACAACATAGTCTTTAAAGACTGAATCACCTAATAGCATACAACAGGTAACCAATTATTATTAATTGATTTGTGCATTAGTTTTCCATTCAGCCTACTTGTATTGGTCATGTATTATGTACCAAGCCCTGACTTAGACACACGGCATATCAAGAGTATCATGACATAGTTTTTGACCTCAAAGGCAAAAATGGGAATCATACTTAATTTTATGTTGAAAATTTAATATTTTGGATATACAGTGTTAAAATATATTCATAAAGTTAACTTCATTTGATTCCTTTTTATTTTTTAAATGTGACTACTAGAAAACATAAAGTTACACAAGTCTCTCATATTATATTTCTATTGGACAACACTAGTCTGAGGGTTCTGCCCACACATGCTCACCTACCTTCATGTCAGGCTCGCACCGTGGAAAAGTCCAGAAGCAGACTTTATTACTAATGCTATTTACCCTCAGACTAAGTTCATTACCAGGAATCTGATGAGTGGCATTTAGCTTTCCTGTCTGGACTAATAAGACCCTCAAGTCCTCATCTAATATTGAATCTCAAATTTAGTATGTTTATAAAAACATTTAAGAAGTTGTTTTCTTTTTTTTTTGGATTGGTGTGTGACAAATTTTAGGGATGGTCTCCCTTAGGGTAGAATATAGACCTTTATTAAGTCCTCAGAATTGTAAAACTTCTCCTTCCAGGTCAAATAATAAAACATTTGCCACATATATCAACTATCACAGTGAAATTTTGGACAGCAATTACCAGTAATCAACCATCAACTTTTTGTTTTCCTTGGGAAACTGAAGAAATCCAAAGAAGAAAATGCAAGATATCACGTGTGATTGGAGTAGAGACATTCCTAAGTAACGGTAAGTCTCTTCAAGGAGATTCAAGGATGAGTGAGTGGCTATCAAGTGATAGCAATTGTGGATGATAACCATGTTGTTTTCCCTCAGAAGCTTCCTGGGCCAGTCCAGTTTTTCACTTACTCTGGTAGATTTTAAATGCTTTGAAGTTGGGAAATGTGTTTGCGGTTGATTGCTTGCAAAAATGGCCGCAATTATTCCTTTCTTATATCCATGTTCCTTTGCCATGTGGCTTTGGCATATTCTCCCATCAGAGAGGTAGAATCTATTTCCCATCCCTTGAATTTGGTCTGGCCTGTGATATGCTTTGACAAATGTATCAGAAAGGACACTGTGCCAGTCCTTAGTCTGGACTTCAAGAGACCTTTCATGTGTCTGTCTTCTCCTTGGAACCCTGAAACTTCCATGAGAATAAGTCCAGGTTACCCTGGTGAAAGGTATCTTAAAAATGGGGAACAGAAATGAACGGTCCCAGGAAAGATCACTTTAGATTAGCCAGCCACAGATACCTGGCAGCTGACCACAGACATGTGGGTTAACCCACTAAAACTAGAACAGCCATCCAGTTAAGCCCAGCACTAATTAATGGCCCATAGAATCATGAGCTTAATTAATGATTACTGTTTTAAGCCAGTAAGTATTAGAGTAGTTTTCTATGTTACAAAACTAACTGACAGTCTTCTAATTCTTTTTTTTTCCTTCCTGCACAATAGAATCTAAGTTTCGAAGACTGGATACCTGCTGTTGATTAGCTCCTCTGTAAAATTTAAGTGACAAGCCTATTTGAATATTGAAATCATATTCTTTGTCCAGAAAATGATTTAACTTTAATGAAATCTTGAAAATTTAGGAGACAATTAAGAAGGTGGGAAGCTATAAATAGCCTGGTTCTACAGGCTTTTAATAAGTCAGCTGATTTTCAAGATTCTAAAACAATTTTATTTCCAGACAAATTCTCACAACAAAGGCCTTCTTGTATATATATATATAAATCACATCTTCAGTGATTCTGATCATTTCAGAATGTTTTCTACTGTTTTATTATGCCCTCTGAAGATATGAGTTCAGTCATTAAACTTCATTCCCTAGCATACAAATTGCTGATATTATTTCAGTCTGAGTGGGATAATGCCATAATCAGGGTGTTCACTGGAGTTACTTTTGTCTTCAGGGAGACTGTGCCCGCTTTAATGAAGCTAGGATTAAATATGGAGGTGACATGTCATGTGAAACTTGGCTGTTCTAGAGACTTGAAGAAATGAGCATTGTACTTCAAATATGTACATATGAAAGAAGGTTCTTAGAGAAACATTTCCTTTAAAAAAGTTGAATTTAAGGAGTAGAGCTACAAGTCTTGCCAACTGGCTCTTGGCTGGACTATATATATTTTTTCCTTATAACAAAAGAAGTGTGGGATAGGATTGTTAGACAAGAGTTCCTGTGGAGTGGTGCCTGGTGGGAAGGCCACAGGGGAGGAATATGGGTCTTTGAAAGTTAGCAGGGGATGGGCAGAAGGTGGAGGGGTGTGCGAGATGGTGGAGAGCTGATACCACTGCTCCAAGAGTCCCCATCCTTCAGTGACATCAAACACCTCACAATACATACGAGTGACCTTCCCAGACATAGGCAGGTTGTGATAGTATTCCTTGAAGCTGGTAAGGGGTAGAGTTTTACACCAGTGAATCTAAATGACTCACATGGTAGGGGAATGGATAAGGGGAAAGAATGAGATGGAAACTTAGGGAATTTCTGAAATTGTGCAGAGGAGCTGGAATCATCCACAATGTGAGAGTAAATGGTCCAATTAAGAGCTCTTAAGTTTCCAACAGGCAGGAGGGCTGAAAGTCATTTATAAGGCATTATGTTGTAGGTGTTTCCTAGCTTGTGGGTCACAAGGAGCATGTAAAACTACATCATTAAGGGGAGAGGATTAAAATGGCTCCATGAGAGGTGAAACAGAGGCGTCCAACTAAAACCACATATAATATGAAAATATAATTAATGCAACTAATCCTGAAAGAGCAAAAGGAAAGAGGACTGCACCAAACTGCATACACCTGGAGAAAAGAATGAAACTCATGTAACAGGGTAACATACCAAAGCCATGGCCTGGCGGGACCCAAGTCCTTCCCCCACCACAGCTCACAAGTGGGAGGAAGAGAAACAGAGCGGAAAGGGAGTGGAGGCCTGGGACTGCTGAATACCTAACTCCACAGAGATCTGCTCTGGGGGCACAAACCTACATTTCATGGTGCTTGCGTGATATTCTCATGATTATGGGGTTCGAAAGCATGAGCTGGTTCGTCAAGAAAATAAACAAAACAGATAGACTTACCAAGAAAAAAAGAGAATCTACACACATAAACAGAATCAGAAATGAGAAAGGAAAAATCACTACGGACACTTCAAGAGTACAAATAATTATTAGAGAATACTATGAAAAATTACATGGTAACAAACTGAATAACCTAGAAGAAATGGACAGCTTTCTAGAAAAATACAACCTTCAAGGCTGACCCAGAAAGAAATAGAAAATCTGAACAGATCAATTATCAGCAAAGAAATTGAATTGGTAATCAAAAAATTAACTAAGAACAAAACCCATGGGCTAGATGTCTTTACCACTGAATTTTATCAGACATTTAGTGAAGACCTAATACCCATCCTCCTCAAAGTTCTCCAAAGGGCAGAAGAAGAGGGAATACTTCCAAACTCATTGTATGAGGCCAGCATCACTCGAATATCAAAACCAGGCAAAGATACCACAAAAAATAATATTAAAGGCCAATATCCCCATTGAACATAGATGCAAAAATACTCAACAATATATTAGCAAACCGAATTAAAAAACACAATCAAAAAGATCACCCATCATGATCAAGTAGGATTTAATCCAGGGATGCAAGGATGGTACAACATTCAAAAATCCATCAACATCATCAACCACATCAACAAAAAGAAGGACAAAAACCATATGATCATCTCCATAGGTGCTGAAAAAACATTTGATAAAATTCAACACCCATTCATGATAAAAACTCTCAACAAAATGGGTATAGAGGGAAAGTACCTCAACATAATAAAGTCCATATATGACAAACCCACAGCCAACATTATACTTAACAGTGAGAAGTTGAAAGCTTTTCCTTTAAGATCGGGAACAAGACAAGGATGCCCACTCTCCCCACTTCTATTCAACATAGTACTGGAGGTCCTAGCCACAGCAATCAGACAACACAAAGAAATAAAAGGCATCCAGATTGGCAAGGAAGAAGTTAAACTGTCCCTGTTTGTAGATGATATGGTACTGTACATAAAAACCCTAAAGAATCCACTCCAAAACTACTAGATCTAATATCTGAATTCAGCAAAGTTGCAGGATACAAAATTAATATGCAGAAATCTGTAGCATTCCTATATACTAACAATGAACTAGCAAAGAGAGAAATCAGGAAAACAATTCCATTCACAGTTGCATCAAAAAGAATGACATACCTAGGAATGAACCTAACCATGGAAGTGAAAGACCTATACTCTGAAAACTACAAGACACTCAGGAGAGAAATTAAAGAAGATACCAATAAATGGAAACACATTCCATGCTCATGGATAGGAAGAATTAATATTGTCAAAATGGCCATCCTGCCTAAAGCAATCTACAGATTTAATGCAATTCCTATCAAAGTACCAACAGCATTCTTCAATGAAATAGAGAAAATCATATGGAACCACAAAAACCCCAAATAGCCAAAACAATCCTGGAAGGAAGAATAAAGCTAGGAGCATTATTCTCCACAATTTCAAGCTCTACTACAAAGCCACAGTAATCAAGACAGTTTGGTACTGGCACAAGAACAGACCCATAGACCAATGGAACAGACTAGAGAGCCCTGATGTAAACCCAACCATATATGGTCAATTAATATATGGTAAAGGAGCCATGGACATACCATGGGGAAACGACAGTCTCTTCAACAACTGGTGCTGGCAAAACTGGACATACAAGAGAATGAAAGTGGATTATTGTTTAACCCCATACACAAAAGTAAACTTGAAATGGATCAAAGACCTGAATGTAATTCATGAAACCATAAAACTCTAGAAGACAGCAGAGGAAAAAATCTCTTGAATATAAGCATAAGCAACTTCTTCCTGAATGCATCTCCTTGAGCAAGGGAAACAAAAGCAAAAATGAACACATGGGACTACATCAAACTAAAAAGATTCTGTATGGCAAAGGACATCATTCTCAGAACAAAAAGGCATCCTATAGTATGGGAGAATATATTTGTAAATGACATATCTGACAAGGGATTAACATCCAAAATATATAAAGAATTTACATGCCTCAACACCGAGAAAGCAAATAATGGGCAAAGGTTATGGAGAGACAATTCTCCAAAAAAGAAATTGAGATGGACAAAGACACATGAAAAGATGTTCCATATCAGTAATCATCAGGGAAATGCAAATTAAAACCACAATGAGATATCACCACACACCAGTAAGGATGACCAGCATCCAAAAGACTAAGAACAACAAATGCTGGTGAGGATGCGGAGAAAGGGAAACCCTCCTACATTGCTGGTGGGAATGTAAGCTAGTTCAACCATTGTGGAAAGCAATATGGAGGTTCCTCAAAAAACTAAAAATAGAAATACCATTTGACCCGGGAATCCCACTCCTTGGAATTTACCCAAAGAATACAACTTCTCAGATTCAAAAAGACATATGCACCCCTATTTTTATTGCAGCACTTTTTACAATAGCCAAGATAGGGAAGCAACCTAAGTGTCCATCAGTTGATGAATGGATAAAGAAGAGGTGGTACATATACACAAAGGAATATTATTCAGCCATAAGAAAGAAACAAATCCTACCATTGGCAACAACATGGATGGAGCTGGAGGATATTATGCTCAGTGAAATAAGCCAGGCGGAGAAAGACAAGTGCCAAATGATTTCCCTCATTTATGGAGTGTAACAATACATCAAAACTGAAGGAATAAAAGAGCAGCAGACTCAAAGACTCCAAGAAGGAACTAGTGGTTACCAAAGGGGAGGGGTGTGGGAGGGTGGATGGGAGGGTGGGAGAATGGGATTGAGGGGTATTATGTTTAGTACACATGGTGTGGGGGATCAAGGGGAAAACAGTGTAGCACAGAGAAGGCAAACAGTGAATCTGTGGCATCTTCCTACCCTGATGGACAGTGACTGCATTGGGGTATGGGTGGGGGCTTGATAATATGGGTAAATGTAGTAATCACATTGTTTTTCATGTGAAACCTTCATAAGAGTGTATATCAATAATACCTTAATAAAAAGTTAAAAAAACAAAAAGCTACGTCATTAAGTCACCCCCTTGAACTGAGAGATATGCACCAAAGCCCAGCTGGAAAATACAGGGAGAAGGGGAGGAAATATGATCCGCTGAGGACTTAGTTGTCTTACAGGTGGAGAAATGTGGAAACTCCTCTAAGAGCACCCTCAGAACCTCTGCGGACACAATTTAAAAAGAAAATGTTTCAGAGAGTTGAGGACTCATGAGAAAGATAAGAGAATGTTGAAATTACCAAAGTGATTTTTTTTTATTCTGATTGATTTTATTGCAAACTGAAAGGATAAATTGATTATGTGTTGGGGATCCTCCCAAACTACATCCAAATGCTGAAGCAGAGAAAACATTCTTTTTCTGAGCCAAATACTACCAAAGAATGGATTAAGAATTCATTCGCTTTTTTTTAATATAATTTATTTTGGTATCATTAATCTACAATTACATGTGCAATATTATGGTGATTAAACTACCCCCTTCATCAGGTCCCCCCCCCACCAACCCCATTACAGTCACTGTCCATCAACATAGTGAGATGTATAGAATCACTACTTGTCTTCTCTGAGTTGTACAGCCCTCCCCGTGCCCCCCCAATATTAGGTCTGCTAATCGTAATGCCCCTTTTTCCCTCTTATCCCTCCCTTCCCACCCATCTTCCCCAGTCCCTTTCCCTTTGGTAACTATTAGTCCATTCTTGGGTTCTGGGCGTCTGCTGCTGTTTTGTTCCTTCAGTTTTTTTTCTTTGTTCTTATACTCCACATATGAGTTAAATCATTTGATACTTGTCTTTTTCGGCTTGGCTTATTTCACTGAGCATAATACCCTCTAGCTCCATCCATGTTGTTGCAAATGGTAGGATTTGTTTTCTTCTTATGGCTGAATAATATTCCATTGTGTATATGTACCACCTCTTCTTTATCCATTCATCTACTGATGGACACTTAGGTTGCTTCCATTTCTTGGCTATTGTAAATAGTGCTGCGATAAACATAGGGGTGCATCTGTCTTTTTCAAACTGGGCTGCTGCATTCTTAGGGTAAATTCCTAGGAGTGCAATTCCTGGGTCAAATGGTATTTCTATTTTGAGTTTTTTGAGGAACCTCCATACTGCTTTCCACAATGGTTGAACTAATTTGCATTCCCACCAGCAGTGTAGGAGGGTTCCCTTTTCTCCACATCCTCGCCAACATTTGTTGTTGTTTGTGTTTTGGATGTTGGCCATCCTCACTGGTGTGAGGTGATATCTCATTGTGGTTTTAATCTGCATTTCTCTGATGATTAGCGATGTGGAGCATCTTTTCATCTGCCTGTTGGCCATCTGAATTTCTTCTTTGGAGAAGTGTCTATTCATGTCCTCTGCCCATTTCTTAATTGGATTATTTGCTTTTTGTTTGTTAAGGTGCATGAGTTCTTTATATATTTTGGATGTCAACCCTTTATCAGATACGTTTTTTATGAATATATTCTCCCATACTGTAGGATGTCTTTTTGTTCTACTGATGGTGTCCTTTGCTGTACAGAAGCTTTTCAGCTTGATATGGTCCCACTTGTTCACTTTTGCTTTTGTTTCCCTTGCCAAGGGAGATATGTTCATGAAGAAATCGCTCATGATTATGTCCAAAATATTTTTGCCTATGTTTTTTTCTAATAGTTTTATGGTTTCCTGACTTCTATTCAGGTCTTTGATCCACCTTGAGAGTTTACCTTTGAGTATGGGGCTAGACAGTATTCCAGTTTCATTCTCTTACATGTAGCTGTCCAGTTTTTCCAACACCAGCTGCTGAAGAGGCTGTCATCTCCCCATTGTATGTCCAAGGCTCCTTTATCAAATATTAATTAACTGTATATGTTTGGGTTAATGTTTGGATTCACTATTCTGTTCCACTGGTCTGTGGGTCTGTTTTTGTGCCAATACCAAATTGTCTTGATTACTGTGGCTTTGTAGTAGAGCTTGAAGTCAGGGAGTGTAATTCCCCCTGTTTTATTCCTCCTTCTCAGGATTGCTTTGGCTATTCGGGGTCTTTTGTGGTTCCATATGAATTTTAGAATTAATTGTTCCAGTTCATTGACGAAAGCTGTTGGTAGTTTGATAGGGATTGCATTGAATCTGTAGATTGCTTTAGGTAGTATAGCCATTTTGACAATATTTATTCTTCCTAGGCAAGAGCATGGGATGCATTTCCATTTGTTAGTGTCCTCTTTAATTTCTCTTAGGAGTGTCTTGTAGTTTTCAGAGTACAGGTCTTTCACTTCCTTCATTAGGTTTATTCCTAGGTATTTTTTTCTTTTTGATGCAATTGTGAATGGAATTGTTTTTCTGATTTCTCTTTCTGTTAGTTCATCGTCAGTGTATAGGAAAGCAACAGATTTCTGTGTGTTAATTTTGTATCCAGCAACTTTGCTGAATTCAGATATTAGTTCTAGTAGTTTTAGAGTGGCGTCTTTAGAGTTTTTTATGTACAGTATCATGTCATCTGCAAATAGTGACAATTTGACTTCTTCTTTACCAATCTGGATGCCTTGTATATCTTTGTTTTGTCTGATTGCTGTGGCTAGGACCTCCAGTACTATGTTGAATAACAGTGGAGAGAGTGGGCATCTCTGTCTTGTTCCCAATCTTAGATGAAAAGCTTTTAGCTTCTTGCCATTAAGTATGATGTTAGCTGTGGGTTTTTCATGTACGGCCTTTATGATGTTGAGGTACTTGCCGTCTATACCCATTTTGTTGACAGTTTTAATCATGAATGGATGCTGAATTTTGTCACATGCTTTTTCAGCATCTATGGAGATGATCATGTGGTTTTTGTTCTTCTTTTTGTTGATGTGGTGGATGATGTTGATGGATTTTCGAATGTTGTACCATCCTTGCATCCCTGGGATGAATCCCACTTGATCATGGTATATGATCCTCTTGATGTATTTTTGAATTCGGTTTGCTAATATTTTGTTGAGTATTTTTGCATCTACGTTCATCAGGGATATTGGTCTGTAGTTTTCTTTTTTGGTGAGGTCTTTGCCCAGTTTTGGTATTAGTGTGATGCTGGCTTCATAGAATGCATTTGGAAGTATTCCCTCCTCTTCTATTTTTTGGAAAACTTTAAGGAGAGTGGGTGTTATTTCTTCTCTGTATGTCTGGTAGAATTCAGAGGTGAATTCATCTGGTCTGGGGGTTTTGTTCTTGGGTAGTTTTTTGATTGCCAGTTCAATTTCGTTGCTGGTGATTGGTCTGCTTAGCTTTTTCTGTTTCTTGCTTGGTCAGTCTTGGAAGGTTGTATTTTTCTAAGAAGTTGTCCATTTCTTCTAGGTTTTCCAGCTTGTTAGCATATAGATTCTCATAATATTCTCTTATAATTCTTTGTATTTCTGTGGGGTCTGTCGGTATTTTTCCTTTCTCATTTCTGATTGTGTTTATGTGTGTAGATTCTCTTTTTCTCTTAATAAGTCTGGCTAGGGGTTTATCTATTTTGTTTATTTTTTCAAAGAACCAGGTCTTGGCTTCATTGATTTTTTCTATTGTTTTATTATTCTCAATTTTATTTATTTCTTTCTGATCTTTATTATGTCCCTCCTTCTGGTGACGTTGGGTCTCATTTGTTCTTCTTTTTCTAATATCAGTAATTGTGTCTTTAGACTATTAATTTGGGAATGTTCTTCTTTCTTAGGTAGGCCTGGATTGCAATATACTTTCCTCTTGAAAGTGCCTTTGCTGCGTCCTACAGAAGTTGTGGCTTTGTGTTGTTTTTGTCATTTGTCTCCATATACTCTTTGATTTCTGTTTTGATTTGGTCATTAACCCATTGAGTAATTAGGAGAATGTTGTTACGTCTCCATGTATTTGTGAGCCTTTTTGTTTTCTTTGTACAATTTATTTCTAGTTTTATACCTTTGTGATCTGAGAAGTTGGTTGGTAGAATTTCAATATTTTTGACTTTACTGAAGTTCTTTTTGTGGCCTAGTATGTGGTCTATTCTGTACAATGCTCCATGTGCACTTGAGAAGAATGTGTATCCTGTTGCTTTTGGGTGTAGAGTTCTGTAGATGTCTGTTAGGTCCATCTGTTCTAGTGCGTTGTTCAGTGCCTCTGTGTCTTTACCTATTTTCTGTCTGGTTGATCTGTCCTTTGGAGTGAGTGGTTTGTTGAAGCCACCTAAAATGAATGCATTGCTGCCTATATCCTCCTTTAATTCTGTTAGTATTTGTTTCACATATGCCGGCGCTCCTGTATTGGGTGCATATGTATTTATAATGGTTATATCTTCTTGTTGGACTGACCCCTTTATCATTATGTAATGTCCTTCTTTATGTCTTGCTACTTTCTTCGTTTTGAAGTCTAATTTGTCTGATACAAGTACTGCAACATGTGCTTTTTTCTCCTTGTTATTTGCTTGAAATATCTTTTTCCATCCCTTCACTTTTAATCTGGGGATATCTTTGCGTTTAAGGTGAGTTTCTTGTAAGCAACATATAGATGGGTCTTGCTTTTTTATCCATTCTGTTACTCTGTGTCTTTTGATTGGTGCATTCAGTCAATTTACGTTTAAGGTGATTATCAATAGATATGTACTTATTGCCATTGCTGGCTTTAGATTCGTGGTTACCAAAGGTTCAAGGGTTGCTTCTTTACTACCTAAAAGTCTAACTTAACTTTCTTGTTAAGTTATTGTAAACACAGTTTGATGTTTCTTTATTTCTCTCCTTTCTTATTCTTCCTCCTCCATTCTTTATATACTAGATGTTTTATTCTTTGCCTTTAGTTAGTGTTTGGATGGTGCTTTCTTTGTTATGATTTTATTTTCTCTGGTGACAGCTTTTTAGCCTTAGGAGTGCTTCCCTCTAGAGCAGTTCTTTTAAGATGTCCTGTAGAGGTGGTTTATGGGAGGCAAATTCTCTCAGCTTTTGATTGTCTGGAAATTGTTTTATCCCTCCATCATATTTAAATGATAATCGTGCTGGATACAGTATTCTTGGTTTGAGGCCCTTCTGTTTCATTACGTTAAATATATCATGCCATTCTCTTCTGGCCTGTAAAGTTTCTGTTGAGAAGTCTGATGATAGTCTGATGGGTTTTCCTTTGTAGGTGATCTTTTTTCTCTCTCTGGCTCCCTTTAATACTCTGTCTTTATCTTTGATCTTTGCCATCTTAATTATTATGTGTCTTGGTATTGTCTTCCTTGGGTCCCTTCTGTTCGGATATCTATGGGCTTCTATTGTCTGAGAGACTATTTCCTTCCCCAGCTTGGGGAAGTTTTCAGCAATTATTTCTTCAATGACACTTTCTATCCCTTTTTCTCTCTCTTGTTCCCCTTTTACTCCTATAATGCAAATGTTGTTCTCTTTGGGTTGGTCACACAGTTCTGTTAATATTCTTTCATTCATAGAGATCCTTTTATCTCTCTCTGCCTCAGCTTCTCTGTATTTCTGTTCTCTGATTTGTATTACATTAACAGTCTCTTGCATCTCATCCAGTCTGCTGTTAAGCCCGTCAATCGCTTGTCTGATTTCTGCATTGTCTTTCGTCACTTCCCTCACTTCCTCCCTCAGCTCTTGCACATTTCTCTGTAGATCCATCAGCATGGTTATGACTTTTATTCTGAATTCTTTTTCAGGAAGTCTGTGCATTTCCATCCCTTCAGGCTCCCTCTCTGGGGCTGTCTGGTTGATTTTAATCTGGACCATATTCCCCTGCCTTTTCATGGCTATAAAAGTGGTCGCTGGTAGTTGCCACATATGTCAGCTGGGCTCTTTAAGACTTTAAAAAGAGAGAAAAAAAAAAAGAAAGAAAGAAAATAAAAAACAAAACAAACCCCCCAAAAGACCAAAACAAAAACCAAAAAACCAAACAAAGAAACAAAAAAAAACGCCCACCGGGGATAGTCTGTGCAGATGATGTAGGTGGAGCTGTTGCCCCACTATTCCACAGACATGGCCGGCCCGCTCTGCAGGGCCCTTTATAGCTCTGGCTGGGGTGGGGATGAATGGGAGGCTGTTGATCTCTTTGGGAATTTGATGTGCAGCCACCCTTTCCCAGTTGCCAGCTAAGGGATCTGAAACTCCCCAGGACTCCCAGCCCACTGGGCTGAGTGTGCCGGGGTGATCCGGCTCCTCCGGTGGGCTCCTGTCTCTTTAAGACCGCTGAAGAAAGCGTGCCCTGTTCTTTTTTTTTTTTCCTTCCCAGGAGCCACCTGCAATCACCCTGGTGCGTTCCCCGCTCAGATCACGCCCCTCTGGCTCTCCAATCTCCGCTACACCGTGCTGTGTGTGTCAGCGCTCCCTGCGCAGATCACCGGGGCTAGTTATTTCGCCGGGTGTACTTCCACTCCCTCCCGGCTCTGAATCCTCTCCTCCTGCCTGTGCACTGGGGTGGGTGAGTGTTCGGGTCCCGCCGGGTGGCAGCTCTGTATCTTACCCGCCTCTTGGGGTGCCGAATCCTCTCGGGTGTAGCTGCATGCTGTGTGCTTTCCTGTGTATTCTGGTCTCTCTTTAGGAATAGTTGTATTTGCTGTATTTTCATAGATAAATATAGTGTTGGGAGGAGATTTCTGCCACCCTGCTCATGCCGCCATCTTCCCGTAAGTCCCCCCAAAGTGATTTTCTAATGGAATTTCAGCTGTAGTTTGTTGATGATATTTAACTAAGACTTGTTGTCTCCTTTTTTCCTTGCAGACCATTCTGGAAGGGAAAGGAGCTCCGTAGTGAGCTCTGATTCCTCTCACACTAGACACTAGCCTTTGAGATCCCAGGGCTGGCTGTCGGCAGCTGTTGGAACCCTGGCTGAGGCTACTCATTCCAGCAATTGGAGATACCTGTCAGGAATGCAGTGCCAGGACATAGAACATTTTAAAACCAATGTTACTACAGTATCTATCAAACTGGGTTTTCTTAATTCTCTAGGAGAAATTTTTCTTTTAGGATTTTCACTGCATGAGTGAATAAAAGAGCAATATATTAAAGCCTGTTTTAGATCCCCCAGATGACCCCTTATAAGTAAGTCTTGTCCTGCAATTTCAGTATCTGAGCTTTTATCCATGAAGCCAAGTAAAGTCTCTAAGATGTCATTATGTGGTACAAATAAACAAAGGTTTTGTGGTTGCTTAACAACGGAGAAGCCGTGGGAGGATTGAACCATCATGGAACACAGAACACCAAATATCAAATTCAAAGGCAGCTCTAGGAGCTAGAAATTCTATTTTTCTTATGAAAGATATCTAGGCATTACTCATATTTGAGAAACATTGGGTTAGAATATGCTGCTGAAATGCTACAAGTGTGGCAGGCTTCTGGGAGAAAGTGTGAGGAACACTGTGTGGTCTCACACTGGAAGTGCTCTGTGGCAGCTCTGAGCCACATGGGCTATTTAAACACATACATAAGTACATGACTTTTTTTTAAGTAAAAATTAAGGTCTCACATTTCAGTTGACACATTTCATTAGCTGCATTTCAAGAGCTCACTATCTACATGTGGCTAGAGGCTACCGTATTTGACAGCACCAAACAGAAATTGCCCCTCATCACAGAAAATTAATTCTGAGGAAAAGTCTGCTCCACATTCTCCAACTTTCAGATGCCTCCATTTCCTTGCAGATTTGCCTAACAATGCTTGCCTTGGTATATGACCATTGAAAGAGTTGGTTGGATTTATATAGCTATTTGGTGACCACATGCGAGCAGCAGGTGAAAACAGATAATGGGCTGAGATGTGAAACTTGTGTAGCAAACATGACACGCACTGGAGGGTATACTTTGGAAAATTAGGCTTGACTGGAGTTAGGCAGTAGAGGAGTGCTGGGTAATTTGACACCATCTGAGAGCCGTCTGCAATGCTCGCTGTTGTGAAGCACATTTGAGAGAAAGAGGACTGTGGCATTGACAGCCTTCAAGAATAAGGCAAAATGGCCAAGAACATTTCAACAGGAGTCTGGGTGCACACACTGATGATTAGCAAGATGCTGAGGTGACTTATTCTCTTTTGGTTAGATCTCCAATGTGGAGGGCGCCAAGGATTCAAGTTTGTGCCCTGCGCCCTGGAGAAGTCACCGAACCCCCAAACTGTGACTGTATGGCATCGCTAAGGAGACTAGTCCTGAAGTCTTGTATTTTCAATCTCTACCAGGACTCTCAATACACGGGCTTGGCATCAAAGCCGCAGAGATGTCAGAGCAGGTCAGAGCATGGCATGGACACCATTAGTGGTTTGTGTCCTGCATCTGCAACCAGATGGGTGGGAGACAGTGAGAGGGCTCCAGAAGTTTCTTGCAAGCTCAACAGAGTAGGGGCTTAGAATTAGATTCAACTTGAGTAATAGAGAAAATGAGAAAATAAGTAAGTGGAATATTCCTTGCTATTCCAAGTTTGAGGAATGAGAGTTATTCCTCATGTGTTCCTCAGAGAAGGAGTGGAAGGGAGTTTTGTGCAAAGGTTATGTAATCTAGGAGGTAGGCAGGAGATGGAAATGCACATAGATCCCAAAACCAGAGGATGAGACAGACAGCTTGTGGATGCAAGTTCAGGTTCACAGAGCTCACTCAAGGACAGTTGACTGAGAGGAATTCCCAAACGGGGGTTTGAACCAAGGAAAGCTAAATCTATGAGGCTCAATAAATAACAAGTTAGGTGATATTTTATTTTAATAAGCACTGCATTGTGTGTGTGTGTGTGTGTGTGTGTGTGTGTCTTCATAGTTTATATATTTTAACTATGTTCACCATCACCTCATGTCTTCATTTAGCATGGTATATTTAATTAAAACACATTTATATTATGCTTTTTATAGGCTGGGCACAACTGTAAATGCTTTATAACTATCAATTCAGCAAGTCCTCTTAACAACCCTAGAATGTAGACTTGACTGCCACCGTTGAAAAATGAGGAGACCAGCACAAAGACAGGCAGTGGTTTCCTGAATATTCCACAGTTAGAAATAGTTCTGTTGATATTAAAACTAGGAATTCTGATTTCCAAATCTGTGCTTTTCACCACTTTGCTTTTTTAAGCCACTCTCCATCCTCTATCCTTCATTCTCTTCTTTGGTGATTAAAAGATACCAGTTAGCAAAAAAGGTCAGCTCATGATTCAAAAGATTTTGCTGAATTTGGCAAAGCAATACCCTCTCTAATCCTTCAAAAAACATTTTCCACGAGAAGATCATGGCTAACTTATCAGTTTTCTTTCAGTTTCACCCACTGAACATCAATGGGACCGTGTCAGAGTGTGAGTTCTGTGAAAGCTTAGCTGAAAACTCAAGGCTCCCCATTAGTTAGGAAGGGGTTGGTTGAACTGTTGGACAAGAATAAGGAGACCATTTGACATTTATTTTTATCAAGATATAATTCACATACCTTACAGTTCATCTTTATGAAGTAGAAAATTCAGTGTTGTTTAATATATTCAGACATTTGTACAATCATCACTAATTCTAGAACATTTCATCAATGTCCAAAGAAACCCCATACCCTTTACCAGTCAACCCAGTCTCTTAGGTCCATGAAAACTATTCATCTACTTCAGTATCTACTAATTTGTCCATTCTGGATCTTTTATATAAACGTAAACATACAATATGAGCCCTTTTATGTCTGGCTTCCTTCCTTTAGCTTAATGTTCTCAAGGTTCATCCATAGTGTAGCATGAATCAGGGATGCAAGGCCAAATAATACTCCATTGTAAGGTTATGCCACATTTTGCATATCCATTCATCAGTTGATGGACATTTGGATTGTTTCCACTTTTTGGCATTGTGAACAGTGCTTTAATGACATCTGCATATAAGTTTTTGTGTGGACATATGTTTTTAATTCTCTTGGGTATATACCTAGAGATAGAATAACTGGGTCATAAGACAAATCTATGCTTAACTTTTTGAGAAAACCACCAAAATGTTTACCAAATGGTTACACCATTTCATCTTACCTCCAGGAATGCAGGTGGCTCTGTTTTCTCTACATCTTTGACAACATTCATTACTGATATTTTTTGATTATAGACATGTGTGTCATGTTCCCAATGGCTAATCACTTATTAATATATACATACTATTAAGTAGTTTGGAAACAACTCCTTGATAAAAAAAAAACTGTTAGTATTTCCATTGGCCTAAGGGTGTTTGAAAATATTACTGAGATACTAAGAAGCTTAGAAAAGTTGGGAAACTCTGACCAAGGAGCTTATCAGGAGATGAGAGTGAAAAAGGAAGGGGTCTGGAAAAAGCACGTGTAATCTGAAACACAG
This sequence comes from Smutsia gigantea, assembly GCA_032199065.1. NCBI lineage: Eukaryota > Metazoa > Chordata > Mammalia > Pholidota > Manidae > Smutsia > Smutsia gigantea. Next base: position 5,827 of record JAVSCE010008806.1, on the reverse strand, counting down.
AAAGTGAGATGCATTTTGGGAGAGTACATCAGCTGGAGGCCATCTTTTCCTTTCAGGAGCTATGAAGCAACTAAAAGGCGAGGACATGAAGTAGCTGAGTGAATGGTCATCTAAATAGCTCGTGATGAAGGGAATGACAGAAATAGGATGGCAGCTCATTTTTACTAAGATTCAGGGCACGTGGTTGTGCTTAGATTCGCCTGACAGCCAAGCCCGGGACAAAGACACTGGTGCAGTAGCTTATTGGAACATGACCCAGGAGGCAGGAATGAGGGAAAAGAGAGAGAGTGAAATGGGGAAGGTGGAGCAGCCAATAGGAATGTGTGATGTCGGGGCTGCCACTGCGGGCAGCGGGGACTCAGTTCAGTGGACCAATGGGGAGCCTGCAGAATTCCTCTCAGAGTTGCTCCCATGATACAATCAACACGAGGCTGGGCATTTAGCCCAAATTCCCATCCTGCGGGGACTTTAAGCTCTCCTGTCCCTCTAGGCTGTGTGCTGAGTGGGTTTCTGCAGCTTTGAGGAAGACTCTGAGGTTGAACGGCAGAGAAATACCCAAATGAAGGGGACCTCTGGCAGCTTGAGTCTTGCGTGGAACTGCCCAGCTTTGCTAAAATCCAAGAGGACCCCTACGGGATGCAAAAGGGGAAACAAAGTTGTTTGCTGCAGAGAACATCCTGAGTTGAGGGAAGGAAGCCACAGAAAAGAGAAGACTCAAATTAGACTCAAATCAGTGATTTTCAAAGGATGGCCCCTGGACAAGTAGCCCAATATCACTTGAGGACATGTTAGAAACACAAATTCTTAGGTTCTATCCAAGACCAGCTGAATCAGAAAACCTGATCTTGGGTCCAGTAATGGATGTGAGTTTTAACAAGTCTTCTAAGTAATTCCAATGCATACTCAAATTTGAAAGTCACTGTGTGAATGTGTATGTGCACTTGCATGTGTGTGTGTGTGTGTGTGTGTGTGAGTGGGAGGTGGGAAGTGGGAAAGAGAGATAGAGGAGAGATTCAGGTGAGATCTAAGATGAAAAGTGCAAACCCAAGCATTATTTTTAATTAATTCAATTAATACTTATTGAATGTTTATGTTTGCAAGATAAGAATCAGCAAAGGCAGAGACCATGGACCCAAGTAAAATGCAAATATTCCTAAGTCTCCAATCTTAGGAACTTCAAAATCAATTCCTATGCAGTCTTTCACAAGACATATTAGAAAGTGATCAAACTGGTAACTTTGAATTTTATTACCTCTCTGCATCTGTCTTCTGATATGATGAAAAATGAAATAGCCAAATGGTGGGTAAGTGTAAAGAGAAGTAAGAAAAAGGTAAGATACACCAACTAGTTAATTGTTACTTGAAAAACTGATCTAGAGATATGGCCTTTGTCCTGCTGTCTATTGTACACTCCAGTGGAAGCTAAGAAGAAATAGACTGTCAGTGCTTTAATTGTGGATGGATGAAGCAGTTGTGAATGAACATAATATATCACCCTCCATGACTATCTTCTAAGAAAAAATATGTATGAAAAAGTTTCTATTCATTGTGATAACAAAAGAGAAAATGTTTCTTTACTTATAGCATGTAATTTAGAGTTATGAACTGAATACTTATCTGGAAACCATGCTCATCTTTTTTTTGAGAAAATACATCTTCATTCTGTAAAGCTTTTCTCTACAGAGAACATGAATTTCTATGGCATTTAGTGATCATGGGAAATAATTGCTCCCATTTTCTATCCAACTCTAATTAACAACTGAATCTGTTGACTCTACTGAGTCTGTCTTATGCAGAGCATTTTATCCAGAGTGCCATTGGGATTGGGAGTGGAGTGTTACCCTGGATGAGAGATGGAGCTACTGGCTGCTGTTCTGTTCTCTAAGAAAAATTGAATACCCCACCTTCTTTGTGTATAATTGCCTAATGGGGCAAAAAGTCTTGAGTCTCTTGCCTTTCTGGAACACATTATCAGACTGTACTGTTTTGAGGCCTGGTTACCATAGCTAAAGGTATAATTCATCTAGGTACATTTCAGCACCCAGCTATTCCTTTTGTGTGAGTTCTGAGGGGGAGGGCTTTGGATAAAAAAAACAATGTAAGACCAGTGCTACCTAAAGCCAGGAGTATACGCTCGAGAGACAGAGAAAATGAAAGAGATGAGGACTTCAATATGTAGTGTGGATTATATTTGGATTACTAGCAAATGAAAATATATACATCAGGGAGAACACTCTATTAGAGATTAAATTTCTCTTTTTATTGGCCATGTGCTAAGGAGAGATGATGACTTACTTTGGGCTAAAAAATCTATTTCTACACATCACCCATGAGAGGAGGGGAAAGTATGTGTGTGCGTGTGTGCGTGTGTGTGTAATCTGTCTTTGTGGGTCAAAGGAGGAAAGTTTTCCGGAAGACAACTTCATAGATCTAAAAGGAGGGCTGTGGCATCCTAAGAGGAAATTAATATTAGGAGATGCTGATTTTTGGAATGATCCCAGACGGCTGGAGTCAGTGAGTATAGCCAAGGACCTTGGAGGATGGGCAGCTCATCAGAGCCTGACAGCAGTTCATAACCAAGAGGCCCCATCTCTGTACTAAGCAATAAGCATGGCTCACCAGGCAGCAGACATCCTAATCTTGATGGATGGTCATTCTAATATTGCCTCCCCCAATACACCTCTACTCTGGCCCATGCCATCTGAGTGTCTTTCAGGTACCACATTCTATGTGTTAGAGATGCTCAGATTTGTGGCAAGCTCTAGAGGACTTCTCAACACATAATAAGGTGGAGATCCTTGATGGTGATGTCACTAGATAGCTAGTGGTTAAGGAAGCCAAGCACCTGTGTTCTGGTGATAGATGTGGGTGTACTGATAGACAGAGGGAGTGGTAAGCTCTGTTACCAATGCAGACCCAACAGTGACAATGTCCATGAATAAACATTCACTGACACATTTTTCAAAATGTTAAATTTGAGGTTTAAAAAACATATCAGCTGACATCCCACCACTTCAAGACTTACTATAAGGCTACAATAAATGAGATGATGGGCTGTTGGTGAAAATTAAACAAACAAATCAATGAAACAGAAGAGAGAAAACCATAAGTAGGCCCACGCAAATACATTTAACTCATCTTGGAAAGGAAGCAAGGGTTGATTTCAAAGAAGAAAGAACAGGCTATTCTGTTCAGCAAGTGGTTCTGGGGCATCCACAAATCAAAAACAAGACAAAACGAAGCAAGACACAGACCTTACATTGTACACAAAAATTGACTCAAAGTGGACCATTAGACCTAAATATAAAATGCAAAACTATAAAATTCCTCACATAGGAGAAAATCTAGGTGACCCTGGGTTTGGCAATTGATTTTCAGATACAATAGCAAAAGAATGGTCTAGGAGAGAAAAAAATTGACAAGTTTAATTTCATTAAAATTGAAAACTTCTGGGACTTCTGGGAAGATGGCGGTGTGAGCAGGGCGGCAGAAATCTCCTCCCAACACTATATTTATCTACGAAAACACAGAAAATACATCTATTCCTAAAAGAGAGGCGAGAATACACAGGAAAGCGCACAGCGTGCAGCTACACCCGAGAGGACTCGGCACCCCAAGAGGCGGGTAAGACATGGAGCCGCGACCCGGCGGGACCCGAGCCCTCCCCCACCCCAGTGCACCGGCGGGAGGAGAGGATTCAGAGCCGGGAGGGAGTGGAAGTACACCCCGCGAAGTAACCAGCCCCGGGGATCTGCGCGGGGAGCGCTGACCCACATTGCGCAGTGCAGCGGAGACTGGAGAGACAGAGGGGCAGGATCTGAGCGGGGAACGCGCCAGGGTGCTTGCGGCTGGCTCCCGGGAAGGAAAAAAAAAAGCACGCGCTTTCTTCAGCAGTCTTAAAGAGACAGGAACCCGGCGGAGGAGCCGGATCGCACCAGCACACTCAGCCCAGCAGGCTGGGAGACCTGGATAGTTTCAGACGCCTTAGCTGGTGACTGGGGAAGCGTAGCCATACTTAACACTTCTCACTGAGATCAACAGCCTCCTATTCGTTCCCACCCCTGCCAGAGCGATAAAGGGCCCTGCGGAGCGGCACAGTCACAGCTGTGGAATAGTGGGGCAATAGCGCCACCTAGAGCATTCCCACAGAATCTACGTCCGGTGGGCATTTTTTTGTTTTTGTTTTGTTTTGTTTTGTTTTTTGTTTTTGTTTTTGTTTCTTCTTTTCTTTCTTTTTTTCTTTTTTTCTTTCTTTTTTTTTCTTTTTTTCTTTTTTTCTCTTTTTTTTTTTCTTCTCTTTTTAAAGTCTTAAAGAGCCCAGCTGACATACATGGCAACTATCAGTGACCAAATTATACAGCCATGAAAAGACAGAGGAATATGGTTCAGACCAAAATCAACCAGACAACCCCAGAGAGGGAGTCTGAAGGGATGGAAATGCACAGCCTCCTGAAAAAGAATTCAGAATAAAAGTCATAACCATGCTGATGGACCTACAGAGAAATGTGCAAGAGCTGAGGGAGGAAGTGAGGGAACTGAGGAAAGACAATGCAGAAATCAGACAAGCGATCGACGGGCTTAACAGCAGAATGGATGAGATGCAAGAGACTGTTAATGGAATAGAAAACAGAGAACAGGAAGTACAGAGCAGCTGAGGCAGAGAGAGATAAAAGGATTTCTAGGAATGAAAGAATATTAAGAGAACTGTGTGACCAATCCAAACGGAACAATATTCGCATTATAGGAGTACCAGAGGAAGAAGAGAGAGAAAAAGGGATAGAAAGAGTTCTTGAAGAAATAATTGCTGAAAACTTTCCCTCGCTGGGGAAGGAAGTAGTCTCGCAGTCCACCGAAGCTCATAGATCTCCCAACACAAGGGACCCAAGGAAGACAACACCAAGACACATAATAATTAAGATGGCAAAGATCAAAGATAAAGACAGGGTATTAAAGGCAGCTAGAGAGAGAAAAAAGATCACCTACAAAGGAAAACCCATCAGACTATCATCAGACTTCTCAACAGAAACTTTACAGGCCAAAGAGAATGGCATGATATATTTAACGTAATGAAACAGAAGGGCCTCGAACCAAGAATATTGTATCCAGCACGATTATCATTTAAATATGATGGAGGGATTAAACAATTTCCAGATAAACTAAAGTTAAGAGAATTTGCGTCTCATAAACCACCACTACAGGATATCTTAAATGGACTGCTCTAGATGGAAGCACACCTAAGGCTAAAAGATGTCACCAGAGAAAATAAAATCATAGCAAAGAAAGCAGACCATCCAAATACTAACTAAAGGCAAAGAATAAAACACCTATTATAGAAAGAATGGAGGAGGAGGAATAAGAAGGGAGAGAAAGAAAGAAACATCAGACTGTGTTTACAATAACTTAACAAAGTTAAGTTAGATTGTTAGATAGTAAAGAAGCAACCCTTGAACCCTTGGTAACCACGAATCTAAAGCCAGCAATGGCAATAAGTACATATCTATCAATAATCACCCTAAATGTAAATGGACTGAATGCACCAATCAAAAGGCACAGAGTAACAGAATGGATAAAAAAGCAAGACCCATCTATATGCTGCCTACAAGAAACTCAGCTCAAATCCAAAGATATACACAGACTAAAAGTGAAGGGATGGAAAAAGATATTTCATGCAAACAACAAAGAAAAAAGCAGGTGTTGCAGTACTTGTATCAGACAAAATAGACTTCAAAACGAAGAAAGTAGCAAAAGATAAAGAAGGACATTACATAATGATAAAGGGGTCAGTCCAACAGAAAGATATAACCATTATAAATATATATGCACCCAA
>JAVSCE010008805.1:0-142787 GCA_032199065.1 Smutsia gigantea | reverse complement strand
AACCACTAAGAAACTGAATTTTTAATTTCTTGATTTAGATTTGACACCCGATCACCCAGTTATTGGAGATCTTTACAAATGCTGAGAACAAGTTGAGAATGCAATCTACTCCTTCAACTACAAATTTTACAAAATGTAAATATGCAGCAAATATTCCTGATGAAGACGTCTGAACTGAGACATAAGTGTGATCTGCACGTGGGATTTTGAACTTTGTCTGAAAAATACAAGGCAGAATATCTCATTAGTAATTTTTATATGATTATATGTTAAGGTGATAATATTGGGATGTATTGGGTTAAGATATACCATTATAATTAATTCCACCTATTTATTTTTTGAATGTAGCTACTACAAAATTTAAAATTTTATATGTCTCCCATTATAACTACATTGGACTATACTGCTCTAGGCAGCCACAACAAGTCAATCAGAGCTGGCACATGGAGGTTAAATCTGTTTGCCATCCCTGAATAAGAGGTGGTTCCTGCTTAGTGGAACTCACAGGGCAGTCAGAGAAATGGACGCAATAACACGGGAAGAGCTTCAATAGAGATGCGCGAGGTGCACGGGAGCAGAATGCTCCATCAATTGGTTCTGCCTGGCAGGAAGTTCAGGGCAACCTTTGAGGAGATGGCTTTTGAATGATGCCAGGGCAGGGGAAGGGTATTCCAGGCCAAGAGAAGAGCACACAAAGAGGCACAGAGACCAGAGCAGGTGGCCAAGAGGGAGCAGTTGGGTGTGGCTGCAGCTCTCAGCTCAGTGAGCATGGTTTTGGAGATGCTTGATCTCTGTTCTATGTGTTCCGAGGTAGAAAGGGAGAATCCGGCTCTGGCAAGGCTGACATTTCATGTGTCCCCTTCCCTGCTCTTCTTCTTAATTCCCATGCTTTTGACGAGGCTGAAGACATAGATGAAAGTGCAGAAAGTTTTGAAAAATCAAAAATTCCCAAATCGTGAAAGCAGGTTACCATGGCCGTGCTGAATAAGAAGTGGGAGTTAGTACATGGGTATGAGTCAGGCTGTAGCTCCCTTTGAGGCCCCCACTGTGGCTCCATAGATAATGATCTTCATCCATTGATCCATTCATCTTTCAATGTTTATTAAGCAGCTACTGAGGCAATGAATTATGGAGGATACAAAGTCCAAATACACAAAGAGTTTACAAAGTTTGGGAACTCAAGACATGCTTGTTAAAATTTAACTAATATTAGGAAGGAACATAGGATAATATGGTAAAGTAGGTGCTCAATAAATGTTTTCCAAGGCATGTACAAGGATGCTCACCGCACTGTTGTTTATAACAGTAAAAACCACAAACAGCTCAAGCTTCTGCCAATAGGGCAGTGGTTAAAGAACTAGGCTACATCAACACCGAATGTTTAGTTGAGAAGACGGATGGGTGGATAAAAAGAAGTTTATAAGAAAGTGAAAGAAGTGAAATGGGAAGGTTAGGGAAAGCACCGTGGGGGAGAAAGCAAGGGAGAAAATGCCTGGTGCATCCTACGTAGTCAGTGAATGTTACTCATATAAACGAAGTATCCTCCAGGGCATCTAGTAAAATAACCGCCTTCAACACAGAGATCCTCAGGAATGTCCAAAAGACCCCAGGTGTTCCCACGAACACATCCCCTCCACAGCGCCCTGCTGCTCACTGTCTCGCAGCTGCTGCATGTAAGCCCTGCAGATACCACAGCTGCATGGAGGACTGTGGTGACAATGGCAGACAGCCCTTTCAGGGCTACAGCATGGCTGTTTGGACCCCAGGTATACAGAACTTCCCCTCTGACAGACAACTTGCTGCTAGCTTGCTGTTGAAGGCAGATATGAGTCCAGGGACTTGGGCTGGAGACAGTCAGTGAGCATCTGGTGCCTTTCTTGAAAGTCCCCAGGTCAGCCCTCTGCTCCCAAGTTCTTCTCTTTGAGGGGACTCCTCATTCCTCCCGTATATCCATGTCTGGTGGGTCCACCCCATTAGTTCATCAGGCCTGCTCCAAGGTATGTCTGAGTCCCATACAAGTTGGGACAGTCACACCTCCACATTCCCTGCTACCCCCCAGCATGCACACAAGCATGTGTGCACACAGGTGCTCATTTGTGTGACTGAATAAACAAAGCAAGCTTTGAGACAAAGTGAAGGGACTGATCTTCAGGTGGAAGTCTCCTCATGCAGAGAGGAGATGCCCAAAGTCCTCTGGTTCTCAAAAAGGAAAGACTCTTCTCTATACCCAAGCACTAAGACCAATTCCCCTGGGCAGTTTCCTCTGCCTCATCACTCCCCCACCCTCTACTCTCCACTAGCCAGGGGACAAAGCAAGCAGGGGGACTCTCTCTCCTGTCTGCTGAGTGGAAAGGCCTTGTTGCCTTTTGGGTGAGTCCCACCCTGATCAACCATTTTCAACCTCCTAGTTCAGAGGTTCCACAATAATAAAGAGCTTGGCTCTGAAAGACCTTCAACAGGCATCAACTTGCCCTATTCTTACCTCAATGCTGCAAGGTGCCAAAGGGAGGATTTTTATGCTCATTTCATAATGAAGAAACTTAAAGCCTTGGCTGAGAAGCTGTATGCCTGCAGACACAGTCAAGAGCCAGATCTGGAAGGGAGAGCACAGGGGTGTGTGCCTGGGATGATCCACACCTGCTCATCCCTGAGGCTGTGAGGATGCACTTACTAGGGATCAGGCTTGGTCTGGATTCCTGAAGGCTTAGGATTGTACTGAAGAGAGCCCTGGCTGTGAAGTCAGCTGCACTTGGGTTCAAATAGACTCCAGCATCAGTTCTCTGTACGATCTTAGCCAAGTCATACGTCACCCTATGGAGGGTCCTATCTTACCCCTTGCCCAACAAACACATACACACACCCAGAGAGGGAGGAATTCAGATAGCAGGTAAAAATGCTACACACTTAGACATGAGTAAGATACTCCAGACATGTTGGCACCATCCACTGACACAGTGCCCAGAATCCAAAGGAGAAACCTTGCCAGAAAGGCTAGGGGAGTCCTAGCTTGACCTTTAGGATTTGAAGGTTGTAATGAACAGTAGATAACTTGGGGTTATTCAACATCTATTTATCCTCCCTAATAACACAACAAATCTTTCTCAGAAAATAACCACTCCCCCTTTGCATGGACTTTTGGTGGAAAAGTAAATCTAAGTGCTGGCCTACCAATAAGAAAGCCAAGGTGCTACATCCTTTCTCTCACAGACCTGTTATGGTAGGAGGCAAGTGTATGACAGCCAGACTGACCTCCCTATCAGGGCTTTGGATCTTGATACTACAAGAAAAGGAGGATGGCTGAAGGACATTCATAAGAAGTGGCTGATTTACAAGACCTGCTACAAGAAGGTTACCATGGTTTCCAGATATGCCCAGAAATGCCAGGCAACCTTCCTTTCTAACCCTGCTCATCCCACATTCCACCAACTTTATGGTCCTTTAGCATCTTTCCAATGGCTACCAACCAAAACTGTTAGCTAGGCCTTGTTTCTGTTGCTTGCAATCAGTGAACTCTGGAAAAAGGGCATATGTAGAGAAGGCATTCAATAAATATTTGTTGAATGTATGCATGGATGAATAAGGAAATGATTGTAAGTATGAATGAATGTACAGATGAATAAATGTAATAATGAATGAATACTGATGGATGCCTCTTCATGCACTCATCTCACTACTTTCCCTCTCACTGTCTGGCAACAGCTACAGGGACCCTCTCTTAGTGCCTTGATGTCACAGGTTCTCTCCCTCCTCAGGGCCTTGTCACGTGCTGTCCCCTTTACTTGAGATGATCCTTCCTCTCTTCACCCTGGTAAATCTTAATCCTCCCACTCAGTCATTTGTTTGGGGAAGCCCCCTCACACCCAAACCACCATGACATTAAGCTTCCTCATAGTCTCTCTTATAGACCATTGGTGGTTTCCATCAAAGCACCTATCTCAGTCAATCAAAAACACTCATCATTTAATTAGTGTCTGAATCTTTCTACACTCTCCATGAAGAGAGGGGAATTGCTTGCCTTGTTTAACATTCTATCTCCACACTCAGCCCAGTACTTTGAAGGCAGCAAGTATTCAAATATATGTAAATATTTGTTGCATAAATAAGTGAAGATGTATGCCCCTTGGAAGGGAGGAACAGGGGATCCTGTTTCTAATAAACACTCGGTAAGTGCCTGTTGTTGAACTTAACAGCTCAGTCTTATGCACAAGTTCGATTCCTGCAGATTAGCACTAAAAGATCCTGAGGTGGAGGTGAGGGAGGAAAGGGGTCATAACGAACCTGGAAAGAGAGTGGCTTAGTGGGGACGTAGGAGGTGGCCAAGAGCCAGTTTCTTCTTCTGCTCTTGGCTATGGACTGGCCCAGAACCCAGGTGTCCTGGCACCTAGTATGCTGCTTGTTCTCTTAGCCATTAGGAAACCTGCTCAGAATATTAAACAGCCTATGCCACCATCACCCAAAAGAAGGAAGACCCCACAGAAAAGCAGCTCTTTACCCCCCTTTGGTGGAGCTCATGCTGGTAAATCATCCTTCTAGGCTTACTGGGTCAGCAAGGGACCTCTAAGTAGAAAATGGCTCCATGGGCTGAACTTATGCCCCCCACTTGGGATCCCAAGCCCCGGAGCCAGATCCCAAGGCATCTGGGAACCCGCCTGGCTCCCAACAAGCCTCCGCTTGAAGAGGGTGACTCATCTCTTCATGGACCTTGACGACTCTGGTTGGCATCGGGAGCAGCTGATGAAGTCTCCTGCTCCTGAAAACCAACTCCCAGATGACAGACAGAGGAGGCAGGCCCAGGCAGCCAAACTGGGGGCAAGAAGGGAAACCTTCTCGAATTCTAACGATTTTTGAAATAAAATGAGTAAACTTAAGTTAGCTGCTAGTAACTGAGAATGATGAGGCTGTTTTCACTCTATACCTCCTAGATAACTTTTGATTTAGTTTCCAGGGATTGATTGGACACTTCAAAGGATCTCTGCAAGGAGAAAGGTTTTTTCCTTCTGTGCCCTCCCGGCTCAGGTGAGACCTGAAATCACCAGCTGGATAGGTTCAACGGGGTCTGCCCCAACCTACTCACTGGCAACTGACAGACTTACGGACTTACTGACTTACTGACTGAAGAGCTAACCAGCCAACAGCCAATAGAGAGACTGACTGACAAGCTGACAGACTGGTTAAAGAGCCAAGTGATGGCTGAGCTCATGGAGTGGTCGATACACCAGTGAACAGACTGACGGCCCAATTAGTAGACATATAGACTTTTGGCCAGACAGCACACTGCCTGACTGATGGATTATTTTATCAACAAGCTGATGGATTGTGAGGTTAACCTGCTTGCCTCCCAAAAGCCTGCTTAGCCAGCTGACCAAATGACCAACAGGTGGATGTACCAACCTACTCAAATGCTCGCAGAAGACTGTGGGGAAGACAAAGGCATCTGGTGGATAGACCAGCTGAGTACCACTGACCAACACAATTGTCAGAGAGAACTCAGTTGCCAGAATGCCACATAATAAGGTATGTTCCCCAAAGAAAGATCATATACAATAAGAAAGGGGTAGCAGATACCAAAAAGGACAAATCCTAAAATGTCCACTATCCAGTGAGGAAAGAAGAGGACTCTGGTGATCCGGCTGGAGGTAACCCAACATTGTTGATGTCCACAGATGTAGAAAGAGACTGGGAGATTCCAACCCAATGTCAAGATGGGGTTTTCTTATTTTGGTCTCTCTTGTAATTGAATCAAATTAGCAAATTACAGTGAGTTCAACCATGGCTTCTTTAACATCTTTCTGACACTCCTCCTATATCCCCATCATGAATAGAGTGGGCTCATTCATTCTGTCATAGATGTGGTTCTGGTTGTGGGATTATGGATGATTGTTTTTCCTTTCATTTTCTAATTATATCCTGTAGTGGAGCTATATTATTTTGCAATGGAAAAATCACATTTATAATTTTAGAAGAAAAAGTGAAAATAAATTTGGCCCCTTCCTCTCCTTTGCTCCATACCCAATAAATATTTCTTGATTTATGGATCCAAGGAGTCTTCAAGACCTCCCTCTCCTTACTTTTTGATGTAAACATGGTTTATTGAATGCCTACCAGTCATTTATCTCTTCTTCCTAGACAACTGGGGAAGCTCTCACAGCCTCTCCCTTCAAGTCTGTCCTTTATACAGACACTAAAATAATTCCATTCCATTCCTTTTCAAGAACTTTCATGGGCTTCCAGGTAAAAATTTAAGTTTTAACATAGAATCAATAGACTTTGAATAGATGATTCCCTCTCCTTGTATACATCTATCCATATCCACTCAAACACAAACACCAGCACACACATACATGTGTGCATACACACACGAATACTACCAATCTCCCTATTCTAACTTCTCATCACTCTCCCGGGCCTCTCTGAATTCTTAACTCAGTTACTTGTGTCCTAGTTTTCTCTCACCTATAAATGGAAACTCCAAGCCCAGGTTGTGCCCATCACTCTGATAAATTCATCCATTTATCTATCCAGAAGTGTTTTACTAAACATCCAATATTTGCCCATTATTGTAAATCTCTAAGGAGGGAAGGGAAAAGGGCCCTAACATTTATTGAACACTTACTATTGCAAGCATTGAATTCACATAGGCGATCTTTTAGCATCCTCAGTGAAAACATGGTATTACCCCCATTTTACAGGTGAGAAAACTGAAACACAGAGAGGTCAGGCAAGATCATTGACCTAAGATCACATTGCTAGGAATCAACAGAGATGTGACTTAAAACCGGATGTGTCCAACTCCAGTGTCTTTGTTTTACTGTCTGGTTGGGAAAGCCAGACTATATTTTTCACTTAAGCGTTCATTCCCTCATGCCTTCATTCATTTAGCAAACATTTACTGAGCACTGACCTCTACACCAGGTCAACACCTTGTGCTGGGATACAGTGGTGAACAAGAGAGTCACAATGCATACCTTTGTGAAACTTACTACTTGGTGAGGGAGGCAGACAAAAAGAAAGTATGTGTGTATATAAAGGTATATATATATATATACACATATATTAGTGGTCATGTACATATTTATGTTTATATATATATTGGTATGTATATATTTGATATGGATTGGTATAGAAATATATATTTATTTATGTGTAATTGGTATATATATATAAAATAATTTATATGTACTGATTTTCAATGAGATGGAACCAAGAGACTAGTAAAGGTATGATAGAGAATACCATGGGAAAACCATCTTTGATTTTATAATGCCTATCATATATATTGCCTTACAGTTTACAAGGCTCTTTACAAATTTTGTTTTGAACTGATTCTTGAAGGACAAGATTACTACAGATGAGTTCAAGGGCAGGCTAAATTTTGAGTACAGATAACTGGGACCTAGGGCAGAACTGCGATGCGTCTCTTTGGACAGCGTGGCTAAGTGGGGACCGTGGGTGAACAAGGAGAAAGCACAGGTGTGAAGCTATCAGGGCAGCTTTCACAGGGGCGATGAGGCTTGAGAGGGAACAAGGGCTGGAGACAGATCAGGAGTGGGGGGGACAACAGCACCGGCACGGGTCTTCGGGACTGGCTTGAGTTGCACCCATGTGAAGCCTTCTTGGAACGTCCCAGTTCTGGGGGTCTGTGATGTCTGAAATGGAGGGACCTTCACCAGGTAAAGAGAGCCACCAGAGAATATTTAAAAATAAAACTCTTAATAATGCCCAGGTCAAATTATTTCTAACTTGAGAAAACCAAAATAAAATGATAAATTCCTTATAAGAGTCTCAAGCATCAAACACATACGCTTTAGGATTTTGGAAATATGGAGAAAGGCAAGCACCTGCTTGTCTCAAAACTTAGGATATTGGGCCCAAACAAGAACAAGAACCACAAACAGCCCTGATGGGCCTGGAGGCTTCCTCTGGCTGAAGCTGAGGTTCTGGGACCATCTGCCTCTCCCACCCAGCCTCCAAATGCTGGTTCCGGAACTGCTGCAACGCTCACTTCCTTCTATAAAGTCCCAACAAGAACACGGGTGTGGAGGTTTCCCACCCTGATTCTACCACGGACATGCCATGTAGCCTTAGGCCAGGTCCCCAGACTCTCTGAGCTTCAGTTTTCTGTAAAGTGAGAAAAATCATAGCTACCTTTCAGTATTGTCATGAGGATAGAGGTTAGACTGTTTCCTGTCTGTGGCAGACACTGTCTGTTGTTGCCTGCTCAGGGTATCTCATCTCTTCCCCCGGCAAGAACACCCCCCTCACCCTTGGACAACTGCTTCCTCCCAATTCTCAGGCTGGGTTGACTTAGGGGGTGCTGCCTCCACTTCCAGGCTTCTGCAACGGATACCTGATTAGGCTTGGCATGTGAAATTCAGTCCTGGGACTTGCATTTGAACCTCAGGGAGGAGGTGCTGAGCTGGTGAGAGGTAGTCCTGGAGTTAGGCAGCAATCCTACATCGTAAGAGAAGTGCCTGCCTGAAGAGGAAGCCAACCTAGCAGAGAGTGGCTTCAAGAAATGGATGAACGTTGGCTGGGCATCTGCAGCCAGCCAGATCTAAAGCTGTTTTACTCCTGAGAATAAGCTCCTTTATTAGCGTGAGACAGTTTTAGTTAGGTTTCTGTCCTTGCAATCTAAAGAGTCCTCATTTTCTGTCACAGGAAGGGACCTCTGTGGACTGAGATACTTGTTAACATGTTGGGTTGTTTGCATTTCCCAAGGAGCTTCAAGAATTCAGGATCTTCTTGAAACTCTGCCCAGGGAGGGACGTTAAAAATATGAAGGAAGAAAAGGGCCCTGAATGTCTAAGAAATGCTGAATTAAAGTAACTGACCACCTGTTACATACCATACATATTTAAAATGTGTTAATTTATTCATTATATATTTAGCAACACCTACTGTGTGCAGGCATTGTTCTAGGGAGCCTCCATTGTAGTGAGAGAGCTAAGCGTAACCTTGCCAGGTAGGTACTACAAACCCCATTTTACAGATGTGGAAAATCAAAGTTCCGAGGGGAGTGCGTTGTCTAACACCTCTTGACAAGAGCAGATTCAAGCAAGATTCTAACTTGGGTCTGTCTGACTCCAAAGTTCATGCCCTTGTCATCATTCCAGGCCACCCTCTTTGCAAACCCTGCTCTCAGGAAACATCACTTGGTTCCTATCTTTGCCTGAAAAAGGAAGAGGGGAGGTCGGGGCTTCCATACATAGCCTCTGGCTCAAGAGTTGAGACCCACAGTGTATCAGTGCCTGTCCATGTTTATGTTGCTGGTTAGACAGGCCTGAGTGTGTCTGCCCAAATGGACTGTGAGTTGCGTGATGAAGGCTGGAGGTTTTGTCTGAGGATCCTCCGACAGTCAGAGGAACTGGCAGAGGGCTGAATTTGGCCACCCTGCCCAGCCTGTGGCTTTTCGAAAGTTCACCCAAGATCCTACGTTCCAAATGCATCTCATCTATCCCACTCCATCCTCATTTGGGGAAGACACTAATGGCAAGATGATAGAGTCAGAGAGACCTGCGTTTGAATGCTGCAG
Organism: Smutsia gigantea; assembly: GCA_032199065.1. Taxonomy (NCBI): domain Eukaryota; kingdom Metazoa; phylum Chordata; class Mammalia; order Pholidota; family Manidae; genus Smutsia; species Smutsia gigantea. Next base: position 133,255 of record JAVSCE010008805.1, on the reverse strand, counting down.
GAATAAATCGAGCAAATCACTTACTCCTCTGTGCCTCATTTTCCCCACCTGAAAAATGGGGTTGTTCACGGGGCCTAGACAAGGTAAGAGATGGACTTGTTCCTAGAACAAACACGCAGCACACAGTAGGTCCTTGATGAGCCCAGGGTGTTTTCCTCCCAGCAGTAACCCTCTCTCCTGCAGCTGGCCCACCTCCTCCACCCGCCAGCCCAGTCCCCAGCCCACACAAGCCAACCCTAACGACTTTCGCGGCCCATCTCTGGCGGCAGTAGCTGAGAGTCCTGAGACTCCCAGGGCCCCCAGGCACTTTGATCCGCTTCTGCAAGGGCTGCAAATGATTCAGCCTGCAAGTGAGTCGGCACCCGGGTACGACAACAAACAGGCCTGCAGGGAATCACTTCAGCAGAAAGATGTTGGCATGTCTCTATAGCAACTCAGGGAAAATATTTCATGCAAAAGTCCATCTGCTGTAACATGAGGGGAGTCTAAGCCAATAATCAAGTTATAATATAATGAGTTAGAAATTATTCACAATTTGCAAGTTTTATTTTACCAAACCACAAAATGCATACAAATATATATATATATATATATACATATATATACATGCATATAGAGAGAGAGACATACACCATCTATTTTCTCACACACATGCACACACACATGTGCAGTTATGAGACAAGAGCAGTGCAGTAGTGACTGGATTGTCTCATCTTGTGGTACTCACTGATCAGCAGGGAGGACATTCACCTGGGGACCGGATGATGTGGCCCAAGCAAGCAGACATCAGTGACCTCCAAGGCCACTGTTAAAAGGAGAGATCAAACTCATTATCTTCCCGAGAGCTGTAAGCAAGCCAGAGTTAAAATCTTTTTGTAAGTTTTGTTGGTTTCTCCTAAGGAAAAAAAACAACTTGCTGCTCCTGAAATCCTTATAAAAAGACATTTGTATTGATTCATCAGTATAAAATGCTGTGCAGAGGCTATCAAAGTGGAAAAAACAATGTGATAATTCTCATTGTGATGCTTTTAATTTTATGTGTTGTCAACACTTCAAAGTAGGCTGGAGCTCTGCTTGGGAGACCTGGGACATTTCTCATTGTGCATCGTATCCAGGCTGCAACTGTCGGCAACTCTAGATCCTCTTGCACGACGCCCACTCTGGCTTCAGATCTCTCCTCATTTCTCCCCCCCCCCCACCCCCCATTCCCTGCTTTCTCTGTCTGCTCTGCAGAACTCATGTGGTCTGGAAAAAGAAGAACGATGAGTGGGAGGGAGGAGAGTTGAACAGGCTTGCGATGCATGGCATCTTCTTCCTTGGACAGAGATGATTGGCTCCCCAGCCAAGAACCTCCCGGACCATTGCAGGGAGGGAGAGGGACTGAAGACTACGTCACCACCCTGATGCTAAAGAAGAATCGCCCTGATTGCCACCACCCATGAGCTGCACACCGTGCCAAAGCTTTGTATGGCATCATTCAACCCTGCCAACCACCCCTTGAGAAAGGTGGCATTTTTATCTGCACTGCATACTATATTTCATTTATAACTGGGGCTTAGAGAGGTAGAGTGAGTTGATTCAGAATTCAAGCCCAGTTTTGTCCAACTCTACAGCCTTGGTTTCTTCCCCCGTGATTAGACAGACACAGAAGACCTGTCCCCTGAGAGAGAAATTTCCAGCAGTGGATTTCTACCTCAGAGAGTTAAAGCAGCATTGACACCATTTGCTAACCCGGACCTGTACTTGCACTTCAAATATCTTCATTGTATTGTTTCAACTTCACAATCTTCCATGGCAGATAGGATAATTCCATTTCACGGACAAGTACACCAAGTCTCAGAGAGGTCAAGACACATGCCCAGGGTGACACAGCTGTCTATAAGAAGGTTGGAGCTGGCCTTGGCAGCAAGGATGCCAGACCTCAGAGCCTGCAAGGCCCAAGGGCCTGTTTCCTTCTGCCCAGCATCCTTCAGGCTTGATGATAAGCTGCTGCAAGCGAAGCAGGGCCCATCTTCCACATCTGCACCTTCATGGGGCTGAGCACAGAGTTGGCCTGGATTCTAAGAGAGTGTCGACTTGAAACACAGCAGGGGCAGGGCATAGGCAGAAAGGTCAGCAAGAAGAAGGGGGCAGGAACACCCTGTTACCAGATCTGGAGAAGAAACGGAAAGTGAAAGACTTGGAAAGTAACTTCAGGCAGCCTGGAGGAAAGTGTGTCGGGATGTTTCCAAAGGCCTGGATGAGCAAGCCTCTCCCCCCACACTGACACCTCACTGGAGGGGCAGGGGTGTGTGCAGAAATCATGGTGCCAGCTGCTTCTGGCTCGAGTCTCTGGGGTTCAGGTCCCTTCCAGGGACAGCCCCTGACGAGCCAGGAGATGGTCTCCCTGAGGCCTCCAGCCCAGTGGGGACAGCCCCTGCCACTCCTGACCTTCCCTGTCCTCCTGGGACGGCAGCAGCTTCAGCGGCAGGATCTTAGGTCCCCACCATCCAAATCTTTCCCCAGGGGCCCAGGAAGGCCCTCTTGCCAGGGTGACTCGATTTGGGATCGGCATCCAAGACCTTCCATCAGACCTGTTGAGTTGGGGCCTTGGAATGGGGAGCCTGCAGCTGCAGAAGGAGGCCACGATCTGTCCGCTAATTACATTTCCAACGACAGCCCCACAGTGGCCTCCACTACAGCATACTTAGGAGGAGAGGGTCAGGAAATTTGACTCAACAGACCAGGTTCCTAGTCTGGCCAATTTTTCTCTTCTTTCTTTTTCTCTTTCTTACTTTAGAAGAAAGAATATCTTTCATAGGCCAACTTAGAGCAGCCTTTGGTATGGCTGGATTTCCTGTGCTGAGATGGTCAAAGCTCCTCACAGAACTTCCTCAAAGCTTCTCTGTGGCATGTGAGGGAACGTAGCTGGGTCTGGGAGGACCACGATGCCCCAGCACGCCTGCCTGGGAGCAGGAGGCCATTTCAGGATCTCGCAGACTGGCTGGGAATCCACCTCCCTGAGGGTGAATCAAAGGCAGGGCCTCCATTAACCGCTGCCCTCCCCTCGCCCAGCCAGAAAAGAACAGTCCAGAGCGCTGCGGGAAGCCCTTGGTTAGGCAAGTGAAAACTCCAAAAACGCCCATGCGAGCCCCGGAAGGCCCAGGCCAGATCTTCTGCACGGGGGATCTGGCTCCACTTAGAAGGGCTTGGAGAGGCAGTGAGGCTGAACGCCCTCTCCGCACCCCTCCCCACACTCCTCCCCGACCTTGGCCTCCCATCTCTGAACTCTGAGCAGGGTTCCATCATCAAGAGCTGCCCTCAAGTGGCAGAAAGAGACCCAGAGCCAGAGACCTCTTGGGGAGGCCGTGGAGTGGAATGGCCAAGAGCCCGAAGTCAGACAGACCTGCTTCAGATCCCACACCTGCCACCTACTGGCTGTGAGACCATTCATTCCACTTAGGGGCCTCAGTTTCCCATCTATAAAACGGGACAGTAACCTCATCCATCTCGTGTGGTTTGCGTAAGGGTAACACAAGACAGCACACCTGAAGTATGTAGATGTTTGCATTCTTCGCCTAGTGTAGAAAAAATGCTCCCAAAATGAGAGTTACCATATTTTATTGTTGTTATTGTTAACATTTCCATCCATGGCTCTGGGGGCACTGCGTGTGCACACACATACACACACCCCCAACACACACACACACACACACACACACACACACACACACCAGTTAGTTGAGGAGCACCCTGAGGGCATAGCCTACATCTCTGTATTGTCATAGGATTGAGAGTTGGATAGGACATAGGAAAATATCTGATACCAGACAGGGGATGTGTCCTGGACATAGTCTGTGACTGGCATGGGGCAGAGTGGGCTGGAATGCAGTTCTTGTTTCTATTTTCCATCTCCTCATTAATCACATACTCAACAAATATTTACATTGACCACCACCTTGGCATCAGAGCATGGCTGGGCCTGGGGCTCGAAGGGTGAACAAGGTGGTTCCTGCATGCATGGAGCTTGTATTCCAGGCTTCTGATGATGTCCAACGTTTCTGGGGCTTTCTACACCCCCACCCTATGGACACACAGAATCCCAGCTGCACCGAATACTTGGGCTGCTCTAGCTTGGTCTCAGGTCTCAGGCCTCATTTCCCTCTATGGTTGGTGGGCTCCTTGAAGGCAGGCCTCTCTCTCCACTTGTTCTGGGTAGGGGGCCTGCATGTCACAGCCCAGACCACACTGGGCTGTGCTGATTCTCATCTTTCCCCACCAGACTCCACAGGCAGAGGTCTCCTCTGATCCACGTCAGCACCTGGTGAAGAGCTGGACCCAGAAAATGACGGTTGGATGAATGATTGAATGATGAAATGAGAAGAAACAAGGCCAGTAATCCATTTGTTCATGTCTTCATTCACCATACATTTATCCTGAATCGACTTTGTGCCAGGCTGTCGAATACAGACACGAATGGGACACAGTTCCTGAGCTCAATGAGGCCCAGTAAACAGACAAGAGTGATGGGGCCCAGAGGAGGGTAAAGTCCTTTCTACTGTGGTGGGGGTGGGGAGCAGGGGCTGGGCTGAGCAGGAAAGGTGTCAAGCTGAGTGACACCTAGGTAAGGTCTGGACAGGCAAGTTTACTAGGTAGACAAGGAAAGAGCAGGCTTTCTGGGCAGACGGACCCACCTGGGGAAAGGCCCTGAGGGGTGATATACTACAGGAAACATCAGCTCTACCATTTAGCTATGATTTAGAACAACAACAAAAATAATAGGAAACATTTATGGGGGGCTTTGTGCCAAGCACTGTTCTAAAGCTTTGCATGTATTAACTCAATTAATCCCTGGCAATAACCCTAGGACTCAGTCTGTTCTTAGCCCCATTTTTCAGAAGAGAAAACTGAGGCATAGAATGACTTTTTCTCCAAAATCTCATAGCTATTTAGCAGCCAAGCTTGTTGGCAAAGAGAAAATAACCGACCAGATCACAGAGGGCCTTAAGTATCAGACATAGAAGCACTGGGCTCTTCCCTGAGCACACAAGGGAACCACTGAAGGGCTTGGAGCAAGGAATACCCTGATCTGTTTTTCATTTTGGTAGTTTCTTCTGAGATGGTAAGGAGTACAGACTTAAGAAGGTCCCCAGCAGTTGTGAGTTTAGAAAGAAGTAATCTCTTGCATGTTTAATAAAGAACATGGACAAAAAAGTTCATGGAGAAATTTTCACAGTAGCAGAAACACAAATGCCTATCAGCAGGAGAGCGGATGACTATACATGGTGCAATATTATACAGCAGCAAAAATGAGTCAACCACGGAAGCAAATACAGTATGGCTGAATCTTGGTGTATCAGTTAGTGATCACTATGTAACAAAGCATTCCCATCATAATGGCTTAAGTAATCATTACTTATTTAATTCACAACTCAGTGGGTAGCCATTTTAGGCTGGGCTCAGCTGGGCAGTTCTTTTAGTGTTAGCTTTTGGGCTTCCTCATGAGTCCATGGTCAGTGGTGAGTCAGCTATGAGGTTCTGCTTCCAAGGGATGATTGGCTGTCAGCTAGGGCAATGGTGGCAACTGGACCACATGCCTCTCATCACCCAGCAAGCTAGCTCGGAATTGTTCACATGGCTGTGGAAGGTTCCAGGAGAATGAGGAAGAGCAAAAAGGCTCTAAATGCCTAAGCTCAGTAATGGCAGAATGCCATTTAAGCTACATTATATTAGTCAAAACAGAATATAAAACTGGCCTAGATTTAAGAGATGGAATAATAGACTCCACCTCTTGAAGCTTCCACTGCATCAAATCGCATTACAAAGGGATGTGGAGACACAAAAATGAATAATTGCAGACATATTTGCAAATAATCTGCTTGCTTAATATGATATGAAGTGAAAAAAGTGAACTCTAAAAGATTACATATAAAATAATGCCTTTTTATAAGTTTTGAATTAGGATTTAGGAGTACATATAGATGAAAAAGGATTTTATTAAAAAGGAAGCCATAGAGCAATAAACACAGGATGCAGGATGACGGCTCCCTCAGGAGGCAGAAGGAAAGAAGATGGGATGGAGGAGTGGTGCATTTGAAATGCAGGTTATTGTCAATTCCTAGGCTTTATTTTCATCATAAAAAGTGATAGTTGTTTAAAAGTAGGTCATATGAAATCTAGATTATGATTAGTCAAATTGTGTTTATTAGCAGTCCAGGCAGAGAGAGAAAGTGGTTGAAAGAGAGGAACGGGACAATACAGGCCACACCAAGGGCCAGATGACCAAGACATGGAAATCTCTGACGTGGGTAAAGAGAGAGAAAGGATCAAGGATACAAGTGAACGACAGCTTGAGTGGCTGCGTGGCAGTGCCATCTCTGAGCTGAGGACCCTATAGAAGAGATAGTTTGGAGAGAACCAAGAGCTGTGTTTGAGAATGTTGAATTAGAAGATCTTGTGAAGATCTGGGAAGTAAGTCCCCACAGATTCCTGGTTTTCTGGAACCTGGGAGAACAGTCAAGCTGGAGAAGTAGGAGCCTCAGCAGATCTAAAACGGAGACCCTCTGGAAAGCCCTGCATCGCATCAGGATGGAAGGCCGCCCTTCAGCGCAGAGCCACCCCCTGCTGCCTGGCCTTGGTGGGACCCTTGCCCCACCCAGCCCTTCCTGACAGCTCCTCAGGGCATGTCCACAGCCAGGTTTCCCTTCTAAGCAGTCAGGCCTCCACCCTGAAGTCCCCGGCCAAGCGAGTAAGCTTGGGGCTGTGGCTGAGGGGGGCCCCCGGCAGCAGCCTCCACACCCCGCCGGTGGGGCCGATGGGACCCCAGAGGGGGCTGGATGTTTGTGCAGATGACATGTTTATAGCCATCGTCTCCTTACTCATGCTCTTGGCGTCCCCTTGCTGGTTCTGGGTGGGTGGATCCCAGTTCTGCTGCTGCATTTGGGAGCCTCGGGGCTGGGGCTGCACAGAACTTCCTTTAGCAGTTCCAACTTAGGACGGTTCCAGACCTTTCCCCAGTCCCCCCGACCTCGTATTTTCCCACACCCAACTTTATTACAGAATGCTAGCAACTCAGAGCAGGAAAGGGCCTCCAACACCATCACAGCCAATGCCTCCTTTCCTAGATGAAGAAACCGAGGCCAGAAAGAGGAAGGGACTTGCCCAAGGTCACCCAAGCAGGGCGAGACAGAAGATGCAGACTTCCCCACGCACAGCTCAGGGCTCTGAAACCATCCTCCAAACACCAGCTTCTTGGTTGCTGTTTTGTTTGGGAAAGCACACTTCAGCTTTTCTGAGCCTGCCGCAATAACTTTCTCCTCTCCCAGGGAGGCAGCAGACAGTGACGGACTCTGCTTTTACAGTTTAATTCCATAGGAAATTGGAAATTGCCTGTCAGAGGTGTCCGGGTGGCCTGGCTGCCCCACCCTGACCTGGCCGCCAGAGAGCCAGCTTCTCCCTGCCCCTTGGCTTGGAGGCCGTTTTCGGAAGCTCTTCGAGGACTCCCGCGGGTTCTCTCCCTGCTCTTCCTCCCAGGGCAGGATGCTAGCACAGAGCAGCCAGGCCTGGCTGGGGCCCTAAACCCTGACATTCAGCCGCTCTCCTTTCCACCCCAGCCTCCCAGCAGTCTTTGGCCCTGAGGTCCAGTCTGGCTTCAGCATCACCTCCTGCCCTGACTTCCCAGGGAAATTAGAGGATACTCGGCCCTCCTCTGGGAATTTGGGGTCACCGGGGACCCCTAGAGCCACTGCATTGCCCTTCCAGAACTTGCCACTTTCCTAGAGTTTTAGGGATGGCAACAGGTCACTTACCTCTTCCCTGCACATGCCCCGCACTTGGGATCTTGTGCCTGCATCTCCATCTTTCTCAGGAATGAGCCTGGAAGCTGCAGAAAGTCAGTGTCACTGTTGTGTAGTCATTAGTGGAGCAAGTCTCTGGCAACACATGCCTGTGCTGAACCCCAGAGCCACCACTTTGAACTTTGTGAACTGTGACAAACTGCTTTGCTGCTCTGTGCCTCAATTTTCTCATCTGCAAAGTGGGGGTGATAATAAGAAGAACCAAATACATAGGGTTGTTGTGAGGATTACATGAAAAGCAATTGATGATGTTAGAATCGTTAATAGTCTATTTTAGCATTCCCCTCCTCCCAACGGGCTCCTCAGGGCCAAGCCCAGAGCTAGCTATGAGAGGCAGTAAGTACTCAGGAACTGACCCTTTCAACAACGGGTAGAAAATACAGCAAAACAAGCCACCTGCAGTTCTTGGGTCTCATTCAATGCAGTGACTCTTCACGAGGCTTACTACGTGCAGACACTTTGCTTGAGGATGGAGACATAAAGATGAGCCGGATAAACACAGTGCCTGCCCTCCTGGCACTTTCATTCCAGTGGGGAGGCAGACAGGTAACACAGCTCTGCCCAGTAAGGTGAGCAGATGACATGATGGAAGTGAGCTCAGGGGATGCACACCTGACCCAGACTTAGGAGTCAGGGGAAATGGTGAGTCTGCAGCCGTGGCTAATGGATGTGTAGGCACAAGTGTGTGCGTGTGTGGGGGTGGTAGAGTGGGAGGCAGGGGGCATCATGCACATACGTCTGAGGCAGTAAGACGCAATGAAGGAACTGAAGAATGTTTACTGCGGCTGGAGTGAGGAATAGGAAAAGAAAGATGAGACTGCAAGAGTGGAAGAAGGCCAGATTTCAACAGTCTTACAGATGTGTCTTGAAGGCACTGGGGAGCCACTGAAGAATATAGAGCAGGAGAGTGGCAAAGGGGGGCTTGCCTTTTAAATTGCCTATGTGGTGTGATGGATGGTATGCAGTGTAGTGAATGGAAGGGGTCAGGCCTGGGGGCAATTGAGGCAGTGATACAAGTGAGAAGATGGCAGAATATGGGATAAAGTTCCTTTCTCAGGATGACATTCAGGGCCACTCCAAACCAGGCTCATTGGACCTTCCCAGTCTTACCTCTTCTTTGCTAAAACTGAGTTGTGAGAACCAAAGGAGATCCATGGACCTGGACATGTCTTGTCAAACAAAAAGTCCAGTGTGAGTGTGAAAATTTGTTATCTTTGGGATTGTCTGGGTTTGGTTTTCTGGAAATGTGCACATGAGTTTCCTACTGGATCCAGGAGAATCATCTCCTCCTTGAGAGAGGCCCAAGGATTTGTTTCAGTCACCCCAAAAGGATCTTGATAGACACTTGCAATTTGGGGCACAAAACTGAATTCCATACCATCCATTTCAACCAAATTTCTTCACTGTATTGCCCCCAATGGGGCTTTGGCTAAAACACACACATATACACACAAGCCAGCATAAAGGCTGTGGGTGGGGTGAGGAAAACATAGGCAGTCCTCAATTTTCACTTTAGAGGCTGGAGGGGATATAGCAGAAAGGAAATGTGAGAGTTTTTGTCTATGCTTGGGAGCCTCAACATCATTTGAATTCCAACAAGCATGGCTCTTTCCTGTCTACTGGTGCCAGGTTCCCTGAAATCCAGCCCAGCTATCCAAGAGGAGCTATATTGGGATGGGATGAAGAATATTATTAAGGGTTTCACTGTGGTACCCTTACGAACTTAAAAAAACAAAGTAATAAAACGGCCTTCTGTAGTTGAATTTTATAATCAATACATAATGGATCAGAGCAGTGTTGCAAAGTCACTTAAATATTTTTAGATGGCTCCCAGGCCTGCAGGATTTGGCTCAAAGACGTTGACAGGTTTAAAGAAATAATGGACTCCCATTCCAGGTAGTAATGGTGGATTAAATGCACAGAAGCTATCTCAATACAAAGACCTAAAAATTGCTGGATAAAATAAAACCTCTTTTTAGATACATGAACAAGTTAGTGGGGAAACACAAGCAAGCCTCAGAGGATAGAAACCACAAGAAACCTTGACTCCAGAGAGATGAGTACTGAGGCCAGCTTTATCCCTGTGGCCATCTGTGGATCTCTAGTGACCTAAACCTTGAGTTTTAGCTGGCTACACACCTGGAGGTAAAAGGCAAGATCTGAAGTCTTCACAGAAGGAAATCAGATCAGAGCCTCTCTGTATAAAACTAGGACCTCTGAAAGGATACACCCACAGAGAGACAGTGAGTATACTTGTTTGTGACTCCCTTGGTTTTGAATGTATTAATAAAAAAGGAAGCTTTCCTACTGGAATTTTTACCCATATGCCTGTCCTCAAATGGTCTTAAGGACTACATAAGTCATTCATGTGGAGAAAATATTTTTAAAAATGTAAGTCATATATTCGCATGACTTACATAAACTAAAAACCCCAAAATAAAAATTTGGTTTATAGTAGTCTCACATTGGTACCCCTAATTGACTAACAGAGGATTCCTTGGAGGAATATACTTTTGAACCAAAATGTCAAAGAATTTCTACATATAATATGAGCTCTCAGTCAAAAACTATCAAGTACACAAGAAAACAGACTAGATGAGAAAACAAGAATCAGCAAAAATCAAACTAACTAGAGAATAACATTTATGGCCTTCCACTTGTAGTTAGGATATAAAAGAACATGAAAGATGTTTAGTCCCATGGTAATAAGAAAAACCTGGAAAAAATAAAATCATACTTTTGTATGGAGCTAGTGAAGAATAATGAATGCAATTAAGCTTGATAGACTGAATTCTAGACAGAAAGAAATTCATAGCACTTTCCATATGGAGGGGAAGGTAACTAGTCTAAGTATGAGCAGACGTGTCATAGATGGAGAGACTTTTATGGGACAAGGGAAATCAGCTGGGCCCTGGATGACACTGTGGGCTGGCAGAAATCTGGAAGAGCTCCAAACACAAGGACAGATCACTCACCCCAGATATTTTCTTGCCCCACCTACTCCGCTCTCCCAATTCTGAGAAAGCAGCAATGAAAGAAGAGTTGGTAAGCAGAGCATAGTCCATGCATTCTCTTGACAATAGGATTCTAGGACCTTGACAGAATTGAATCCAAAAATGAACCAAAAATATCTGAAATTTCTCCCAATCACTTTCCGGCTCAAATTCTGAAAAGGTGAAGAAAGCCAGCAACCTGGGAGCTTGGAGGGTGGGCCAACCACAATGAACTCAATCTAATTAAAGTTGCAGCCCAGTCCCATCTTAATTTGACTGCTTCTTTTTTTTTTTTTTTGTATTCCAGATCCTATGTATAAAGAGCAATGAAGATTGAAGTACACTTTTCTTTGTTCATTTTCCAGAGAGAAATCCCTTTCTTATGGGTGATTAAAGTCATAAGAAAGGGCTTTCACTCTGGGAAATAAAGAAAAGTGCACTTCAGTCATCACTGCTCTTTATACATAACATAACATCTGGAATAAAGTAAAAAGACTATGAGACATCTAAAGAAGCAATGGGGAAAAGATTATTATAACCAAGAGAAAACACAATCAATAGAGACAGACCTGAAAAGATAGTTACAGAATTGGCAGATAAGGACTCAGAACTAGTATAAATATGTTTAAAATTTTAGAGGTAAAGAAGGTAAAGATATTAAGTATTTCTGCAGACAACTTCAAACTTTAAAAAAATATCAAAATGCAAACTGTGGACCTAAAATATGTGAAATAAAAATTAATTAGGTCAGCTTAACAGTACATTGGTCAATGCAGAAAAAAGATCAGGAACCTGAACACAGGTAAATTGAAGTTATCCGAACTGAGGTACAGAGAGCAAAAGGTTTGAATAAAAATGAACAAAACATCAGTAATGATGATGTTGAACAATGTGAAATAATATAAAATAGTCGAACATGCATAACTCAAGTCCTAGGAGAGGACAGATAAAATGAAGCCTAAGAAATTTTAAAGAATTAATGGCCAAAAATTTTCCAAATTTTATTTTTAAAAAAGAACCAGCTAACAGATCTAAGAACCTCAACAAGTCTCAAGCAAGATTAAACAAAAAGAAAAATAAGCATGTAACAGTAAAATTCCTGAAAAACAAAGATAAAATCCTAAAAAGTGCCAGAGGGAAAGAAACATATTATATTAAAGAGAAGAAGAATTGATTTGCCACCATAAACAATGCAAGTAATAAGAAAACTGAGCAATACATTCAAAGTTGTGGGGTGAAAAAGACATCAATCTACAATTCTATATCCATTCTATATCCAGAGAAGGAATCCTTCAAAATATAAGGTGACATAATGACATGTTTAGATTTTTTTAAGTAAAAGAATTTGTAGCTCACTGATGCACCTAAGAAAATTAATTGCTAAAGGAAGGGCTCTGGGCTGAAGAGAAATGATACTGGATGAAAAGTTGGATCTACAAGAAGACATGGAAGTGCCAGAAAAAATAAATGTATAAGTAAACATAAAAGTCTATTTTTTTCTCTTTGCTTAATTTTTTAAAGACAAATGACAGTGTAAATAAGATAATGCATGGTGGTGTTTATCATATATAAAGTAAAATACGTGAAAATAAGGATATAGAGGACAAGAGAGAGTTAATGAAATGTTTTTATTTTAAACTTTTATTTTAACCTTTTGTTTTAAACATTTAAATATGGCAAATTATATTATTAATTAAAGATACACTGTGGTAAACAAAGGAAACACTTTCAATCTCTAAGCAAACAAAAAAAATGAAAAAACATAGATCCAAAAAGCCAATGGAGGATATTCAAAGGAATAATAAAAATCACCTGGTTAATAATTTAAGAGGGAAGAAAGGAAAAACAAGGTAACAAAAGCCAGGTATGAAATAGAAAACAAATATGAAGATGTTACATCTAAGCCCAACCATATGGATAATTACATCAAATGTAAATGGGTTAACTACTCCAATTAAAAGGATTCTGCTTTTCATCAAATGGGAGTATCAGGAGCTCTATTTCTGTTGAAACAACCAATATGTGAAACCTGTTTTCAAGATAATGGACATCAGAAACAAAAGACAGTGATTCCTAAGAGATGGAAAATACACAGAATAAACCCTATAGTTGCCCCCATTTATGCCTTGAGAAAGTTTCCAGACTGCAGGGCTGGAGGTAGGAACAAAGCCCCAGTGGATTCTCCAAATGGAAGAGACAGAGGTAAGAGCCCAAGCAAAGGTGTCTAGGGCTTGATGGACAGAGTGTTAGAGAGGAAAGTATTACAGGGAAAGAAATCTGGAGATCTGTTGGCAGTCCTCCTCATGTCTTCAACAGAGTATTAATAAGTGTACGTATATGAGAAAACTACTTGAGGCCAGAGGAAAAAAAAACACTCAAAGAGAGTAGAGGGAACAGTACACAGAGCTCAAATAGAGCCAGGACTAGTGACTGCTCCCACCAGCAAAACTGAAAAAAACTCATAATTCAAGGGATAGAGTATTCAGAAGGGTTTTGTTTCATTGAGAGGAAGGGATAGCTAGCCTTAGAGAAACACTGCTTATGCCTTATTTAAAAAATCATAAAAGCAAGACCTAAAAGGATCAAACGACTTCTAATTTATTAAACTGTATCTCAAGGGAAAAAAAGCAAGATTCAAGAATATCTATAGGAATATAAAAACATAAAGGAATATAAAAATCAACAAGGTCAAACTAATAATGTTTGGTATCCAAGCATTCAAAGATGAGGAAATGTAATACATAATATATAATGAAAAGAAAACCCAATCAAAACTGACCCAGCATTGACACAAATATCAGAATCAGCAGAAGAGGACATTAAATTAGTTATAATAAGTAATCCAGATGTTCAAAAAGTAAAGGCATGAAAGATATAAACAGCCATGTCAAACTTACAAAGGTGAAATATATCATGCCTGAGAAGAAAAAGCACACTAGATGAGATTAAAGGTGTATTATAAATTTCAGAAGGAAATATTGGTGTATTTGGAGACAGCAATAGAAACTATGCAAAAGGAGACACGGAGAGAAAAATAAACTTAAAAAATGAAAAGAGCATCGGTGAGCTGTGATACAGTTTCAAATGGCATAATATGTATGTAATTGGAGTCCCTGAAAGACCAACAGGGGCAGAAAAATATTTGAAGTAATGGCCAAAACTTTCCAAATTTAGTGAAAACTATAAATCCAAAGATCCACAAAGCTCAACAAAATTATAGCTCAATAAACCAAATGAAAACTACATCAAGGCATAGCATAATCAAATTGATCAAAACTGGTTATAAGGAGAATATCTGAGAAGTAAATAGAAAAAAAGACATTTGTAGAAGTTCAAGATAAGAATGACATCGAATTTGTTTTTGAAAACAATACAAGAAAAAAGACAATGGAATATTTTAAAGTACTCAAAGGAAAAATACCTAATAACAAAAACTGTATACTCAGCAAACAATTCTTCCAAGACAAAGGCAGAATAAAGACTTTTTCAGACATGAAAATGCTGAAAGAATTCATCACCAGTAAAATGTAGAGCAAGAAATGTTTTAAAAAGTCTTCTTTCAATCAGAAGGAAATGAAGTCTGGATCTACACAATAGAAAGAAGAGCATTAGAGAAGACATCTGGATTCGTAAGTATAAAAGATTTCTTTAAGTGATAACTTAGTCTTTAAACAAACAGAATAAGGTAGATTGTGGCTCAGAACTTACATATAAGTAAAATGTGTAACAATAACATAAAAACAGTGAGGTGAGAAAAGGAAGCATATTTTTCTAAGGTCTTTATATATTCATGAAGGGGCATAATATCACTTAAGGGTAAATTGTGCTAAGTTAAAGATGTATGCTATAAGCTCTAAAACATCCACTAAAATTACAAAAGACCTATAGTTAATAAACCAATAAAAGAGATGAAATAGAATCATTGAAAAATGCTCAATCCAAAAGAAGGCATAAAAAAAGGAAAAAGAAAACAAATAGGAAATGGGGAAAATAGAAATATTAAGATGATAGACTTAAACCAAATTATTTAATTACATTAAATGTAAATGTTCTAAACATCCCCAATTAAAGGGCAGAGATTTTCAGATTGGTTTAAAAAAGAAAAAGAAAGCAGAAGCAAGACTCACCTACATCTTGCCTACAGGAAGTGCATTTTATATACAAAGACAAAAATTAATTGAAATTAGGAAGAAAAAAGAGATGAGATGAAAAGAGATTTATCCCTAATCAAAAGAAAGCTGGAGTGGCTATACAAATATCAGAGAAAGTAGACTTCAGTGCAAAGAATAAAACTAGGGATAAAGAAGCTCACTTTATCATGATAAAGAGATTAATTCAAGACATAATAACTATAAATGTTTACGCACATAACAACTGAGCTTTAAAACACATGAAGCAAAACTCCAAGAGAGTTGAACTCCAAGGAGAAACAATCTGTCATATAATAAAATATTTCAATACCCTTCTCTCAAGAGTTGATAGAATAAGTAGACAGAAATCAGGATATAGAAGACTTGAACAACACTATTAACCAACTTGACCTAATTGGCATGTATACAGCACTCCACCCAACAATAGCAGAATGCACATTTTTTTTCAAGTGCACAAAGAACACTTACCAAGAAAATTTTGGGCCATAAAACAAGTCTAAATAAACTTAGAAGGATTCTGGTTATACAAAGTATGTTCTCTGACCACAATGAAATCAAATTATAAATTAATAACAGAAAGATCTCTGGAAAATCCACAAATATTTTAAACTAAATAACATACTACTAAATAATTGAGGGGTCAAAGAGAAAATGAAAAAGAAAATTAGAAAGTATTTCAAACTACATGAAAGTGAAAAGACAACATATCAAAATTTGTGAGCTACCACTAAATCAATACTCACAAGGAAATTTATAGCACTAATTGTCTCTGTTAGAAAGGAAAAGAATTCTCAAATTAATGACCTCAGCTTCTACTTAAGAAAATAGAGAAAAAAAGTGAATTAAGCCTAAAGAAAGTAGAGGAAAGGAAATAATAAAAGTTATGATAGAGATCAATAAATATAAAACAGGAATATGATAGAAACATCAATGAAATCAAAAGGTGGCTCCTCAAAAATATCAATAAAATTTAAAAATTTCTAGCTCAACTGATCAGGAAAAAAATGAAGAGATTATACAAATTACCATATCAGACATAAGAGAAGTGATCTCATTACAGATTATATCCCTAAAATTGTTAAAGAAAATAAATTTTCAGTTAAAAGTCATTCCAAAAGCAAAACTCCAGGCTCCAGATGACTTCATGGGTAAATATTACCAAACATTTAAGGAAGAAATAATGTCCATTCTACAAAAACACTTCCAAAAAATAGAAGGAAGGGAATACTTTCTCATTCATTCTATGAGGATAGCAGTTCCTTAATATAAAAACCAGACTAAGAAATAACAACATAAAAATAGTATAGATCAATATCTGTCAAGAACATAAATGCAAAAATTATAAACAAGATTTTAGCCTTTCAAATCCAACAATATATAGAAAGGATAATGCATCATGATAAAATGGGGCTTACTCCTAGGAATACAGGTTGATTCAAAAAATCAGTGTCATTCACCATAATAAAAACTAAAAAGAATTTGTGGAGTATAACAATGAAGCAAAACTGAAGGAACAAAATAGTAGCAGACTCAGAGACTCCAAGAAGGAACTAGTGGTTACCAAAGGGGAGGGGTGAGGGACGGTGGGTGGGGCAGGTGAGAGAAGGGGATTGTGGGTGTTTTGTTTAGTACACATGGTGTGGGGTGGGGGATCACGGGGAAATTAGTGTAGCATAGAGAAGGCAAACAGTGAATCTGTGTCATCTTACTACACTGATGGACAGTGACTGAATTGGGGTATGAGTGGGGACTTGATAATATGGGTAAATGTAGTAACCACATTGTTTTTTCATGTGAAACCTTCATAAGAGTGTGTATCAATAATACCTTAATAAAAAAAAACTAAAAAGAACATATGATCCTCACAATAGATGCTGAAAACTATTTGGAAAAAATCCAACATTTACTCCTTATTTAAAAAAACAAAAAACTCTCAGCAAAGTGTGACTAGAAGGGAATTCCTCAATCTCATAAAGAAGGTTTACAGCTAACATCATACTTAATTGAGAATGACTGAATGTTTTCTCCCTAAGATCAGGAACAACACAGGATGTTGGTTTTCAACACTTCTTTTTAGCATTGGACATGAGGCAATTATGTACTTTATTATATATTTATTATACTTTGATAAGATAATTTGCATAAGCAGAGATTATTGATTAGATTTTTTAAGTGATACTGTGATCAAGCAACTCACTGTAAATATGAATACACATACAGGGAAAAAAATATATTTTCAGACAAAAGAACTGGGAAAGCTTATCATCAACAAAGTTCCAAAGGATAGGTTTCTGGCAAAACAATAATAAACTCAGAAGAAATTTTAAAAATATGAATAGGAATGGAAAACAAGAGAAAAGGTAAATATGGAATAATCTAAACATACACCTATTTTCATGAAACAAATACAATATATATCTAGTTTGGAGGGGGTGATAAAATAGAAGATATTGATCAAAATAATATTTTAGGAGGAGGTGATTAGAATTACAGCATTTGAATATTACTATTCAGTAGGGAGGCTGGGATACTAACTTTTTATTTTATTTACTTTAATATGCATGTTTAAATTTCTGGAGCAATCAATTAGAAAATTAAAAGCAAATTTCTAAATAACTCCTTGGTCTAAGAAGCAACAATATATTAAAACATTTAAACACTTAAAGTTGAATCATAATAAAATTTCTACATTTCAAAACTTGCACCATGCAGCTACCACTGAAATTTTAGGGAAATACATAGCCTCAAATGCTTACATTTAAAAAGAAGAAAAGTTCAACATTAATAGCCTGAGCATTCAACAGTGCACCACCTCTCCCCAAATAAAGAAGGAATATAATAATAAGAGAAATTATTGAAAAATAAAACATATAATAAAAAAGATCAGCAAAGCCAAAATCTCTTTTAAAAGACTAATAGGCAAATCTCTAGTTAAACTAATCCAAAAGATAATAGAAAAAATGGCACAACAAACAGTAATAAGAATGAAAAAGAGACAAAACACAGACACAGCTGGTATTAACCAGATAACATAAAATATTATGAGAAACTTTGCCAATTTATTTGAAAATTAGACAGAGGCACAAATTCCTCAGATAATATAGCTCATTAAAGCTGAGTCAAGAAAATATGGAAAATGGAAGCAACCTAATGACCACAAAAGAAATTAAATCAGTAGTTTAAAATCTTCCTACAAAGAAAACTCAGGACGAAACATCTTTACATGACAAGACACCGTCATAAGCATTCTATCACCAGATAATTCCATCTTAATTTTTTTTCATAGATTGGGGAGAGGAGAACATTTTATGAGCTTAAGCATTCTTAATTGAAAAGTCAGGAAATGACAGCACAATGGAGGAACCCATCTCATTAATTGTAAAACCCCTAAACAAAAATTTATCAGATTCCAGCAATGCTTATAAAAAAAATCGAACTTCACCAAATTGGTTCTATCCTAGGAATAAAATTTTGTTCAGTATTAGCATGTTGTTTATCATGTATACATAACAGGAGAGAAAAACCATATGATCTGTTCAAGATTTATTCATAATAAAAACTCTTAGCAAACTAGGACTACATAAGAGATTTTCTTAACCTGGTAAAGAATACCTTTAAAAACATCTATACCAAATGATCATATTTAATGGTGAAAGCATTCCCTTTATCAGAATAAGGGAAGTACACCCACTATAACCACTTCTGTTCAACACTGTACTGGATGTTCCAATGAATGAAAAAAGGCCAGATAAAGAAAGAAAAAATTTACAGTTTTGAAAGAAACAAAAGTAGTACCATTGTTCACAGGTGATAGGATTGTCTACATAGAAAACCCAAATAATATATAGATAAAATAACAAAGGATCTTAGAAAGATTGTTGGATATTGTCAATATTCAATGAATGACTACATTTTTAAAAAGTGTAATTTTTAAGCATCACTTACAATGAACCAAAGAGATACAGTTTTTAAAAGAAAGAAATTTAACAAGATATGCAATACTTGGGGAAAATTATAAATTCATATAGAAATTATAAATTCATATAGACATTAGGAAGACCTAAGTAAATGGAGAGTAGTGCCATTTTCTTGAAGAAGTCTCAATATAATAAATACATAATTTCTTTCAAAACTGATCTATAGATTCAATGCAATTCCAAAAAAAATCTCAATAAAGTATTTCATGAAACTTAAAAGCTGATTCTAATATTTGTATGAAAGAGTAAAGAGCTGTGGTAGCCAAAGGACTGCTGAAAAAGGAGAAGGAACTCAGGGACCTGTCTCAAGGTTTATAAAAAGCCATAGGTAAGCAAGTGTTAAAGGTGGAGAAATAGCGCCCAAAATAAAGTTGAATGATAATAAAATTTCTACATTTCAAAACTTGTACAATGCAGCTACCACTGAACTTTTAGGGAAATATAATCCTTAAATCCTTACAGTTTCAGGAAGGTTTCCTGAACAGGATGTGAAAAGCAAAACTGATTGAAGATTAGTAAGTCTGCCTATGTTATAATTAAGAATACCTGTTCATAAAATGACACCATAAAGAGTGAAAAGACAAACCACAAATTAAATATATTTTCAATGCACATAACTGACAAAATATTAACATCCAGAATATATAAAGAGCACTAATGAATCAATAAGGAAAAGACAAACTATACAATAGGAAATGGATAAAAGTCATGACCTCTTTGTGCAGAGGAAACATCAGTGGCTCAAAAAATATAAAGATATACTCAACCTCAAAATCTTGAAAATGCCAATTACAATCATAATGAAATACCATAATATACCCATCAGAGCCTAACAATACCATATATTGGTGAGAATGTAGAGTCATGGAAACTCCTGTGAATTGCTGGTGGGTTTTACTTTTCACACGTAAGTGGTCTAACAATAAAACACTCAACATCATTCATAATTAATGAACCACAGCTTCTACACAGGAACATGGATGCCTCCCAAAATCACAATGAGAATGAAAGAAGAAAGTCACAGAAAAACAAACACGGTATGACTCCATCTATAGGAAGTTTCAAATTGGGCAAAATTAAACAATTATGTTTAGGAATATATACATATGCTTATAAACGGTGGCCTCCAGGCAGGTAAACTGAGGGCTAGGAGTCCAAGATGAGAGTGAGATTGTTCTGAAGGATATACACTTTTGTGCTGTCGGACCTTCTTACTGTGTGTACTGGGATGTATGCATGAAGAAGAAGAGGAGCAGGAGAGAAGGGGAAAGAGCAGGGGAAGAAGGAGGGAGGTACTGCTGGAACGGAGTTGGTGGGGGGGTCACGGGAGGGATGCTGCCAGCATCCGGCCTGTGCGGCAGAGCTGGTTCTCACTGTACTTTCATGTTCTGTGCCTCAGCCTCAGGGACTCCAGCAGCATCAGTCCATTCTGAGGCACAGATCTGTCTGTTTTTGATGTGGAAGCAAAAATCAGAATTCTGTAAAGGGGCATGATGCCCCACAGGCAGTGGGTTGGCCTTGGACAGTGGCAGTGAGACCAATGTTCCCTGGTTGAGGTGGGGTGGGAAGAGCAGGCAAGTGGTCACATATGGGCCCCCAGACTCTCCTTCCATATCTTCCATGGAACTAATTCCCAGCTGGCTGACAGCTCTCTTGGGAGTCTCTGACAGCTGGGCCTGGAGGAGTTGCCCGCTTCCTGCTTCCTTCTCTCTAGGCTTCATCTTGTCCTAGACCTCGGTAGACTCTTTTCTAGAATAATCATAGAGAACAATCTCTTCCAGCACTGTTGCTCAGGCTAGATGCTCACAGTGCCCTGACCAGCACACCCTCAGGGTAGGTAGAAGGACAGATGAGGTCTCCTCACAATCAGAAGGTGGCTTAGACGAGAGCATGGACTCAGAACCTCAGGTGAGAGGAACTCCACCCTTGCTTCCCTCCTCTGCCTCTCCTGCCTACCTCAGCTTCTCCTGCTTCTCTAGACCAATCTCCCAGCAAAATGATAGCACCCACCATTTATGGAGCACTTGCTATGTGTCAAACCCTGCACAAAGCCATCTCCACATCCTAACACTGTTGGTCCTCACAGCAACTTTCAGGGACATCTGAGACCCACAGGGACCAAATGACTTTTCTGAGGCCACACATCAAGGAAGCAGTGGATTCCAGACCTAAAGACAGATCTATGCATCTCCAGACTTCATGCTCTTAAATCTTGGGATAGAGTGCTTCCCCCAGGGGCTGGTGGTGGGAAATGTCCATGGTGTCATCATTTGTGATGAGTTAGGTTGGGAGATGGTGGAATTTTATTGCTGGCTTCTCTTGTCAGAAATATGTTTCCTGAAAAAAAAAATCACTCTGGCCTATAGTATGTCTTTTGGCTTTCTTCTCCCTTCCCAGTGCTAAAGTACAGCATATTCTCCCCAGAGTGGCTTGGGATGGGCGGAACTCAGATGGAAGCAACACCCTGTCATTGTGGAGCCAAGCGTCATCACCAGTACCTCCCCACCCATTCCTGAAGAGAAGAGCTTGGGATTAGAACTCTCCATTACTATTATGATTTCTCCTGCTTGAAGGGTGAGGGGGACTGCACCACATTAAAATGATATATTTCCCTCAGTATAAAAAACTGGCCCTTCTCCCTGTAACCGACTTTCAAATGAATAAAGCAGCCTTCGGTGTCTGAGCACAGCCTCAGGCTTTGCTCCCAGTGTGAGGATGGGACCCATTCCGACATGGAGAAAAACGAACTCTGCTAAGATGGCTTTGAACACCTCCTCCATTGTCTGAGCCCCCTTTTTCTGGGCTCTGGAGTGTGGAATGTCCCCTTGGGGCAACTGGTTTGCTTCAAGATCTTGGTTGGGACCTCACACGGCTCTGGGGCCTCTTTTTCTGCAGAGATGGAGGGATTGCAGGTGAGGGAGGTGCTGGACCTCAAATCCTAATTCTTTTAAGCAAGATGATCAAGAAAGTAATAAAAAAGACTCTTCTGAGAGCTGAGGCAGATGAGAACTGCCTGGGTGAAGGTGACAGGGAGAGAGAAATATGGGATTCTGGCAGAGACTGAGCTCAAAGAATGAGAAATGAAATGAATGGGTGGAGGGGGTTCAGTTCAGCCCCCCAGAATGCCCTCCCATATTGGACTCCAGCCCCTGTCAGAGTAGTAGGAGAGGGAAGCCGAGGAGTGGCCTCAGAGCTGTGTCATGGCCTCACCCCACCATTCCCCCTGCCATGTCCTCTCCCAGGCAGATGTCACAGGGGGTCATCAGACACCTCTTCTGCACTGAGTCTCCCTTAGGTGTGAGCCTGGCAGAGAGGTAAGGAGCACAGACTTGGAATCCTTAGCTGTGTGACTTGGGCCCGCAGCTACTTCATCTCTGAAAGAGAGGCAGGGACATCTCCGTGAGACCTGCACTTTGGGGCAGAGCAGGCGCTCTGCTGGAGTAAATGCTCAGTAAGCAGCATTTCTTGCTGTTGTTACAACTTTGCTGTTCTTGTTTCTCCCCTCTCAGCCCTACACTAGCTGGGGGAAGCAGTTCAGAAAGAAAATGACAGTTTCTACCCACAAGAATCTTCAAAAAGATCAGGAAAACATAGATAGCAGAGCACCCCCCTCACTTCCAGCCCTGAAAGTGTAACCCCCTCCAGAAGTAAGAACTGGAAACTCTTTGAATCACAGAAGTCCTCCATTTTCCTGTTTTTCCCATCATCTCCAATGAGCCTTCATTTTCTTTTTCCTTTGTTCTTCACCTTTATTTCATCAGCTACATCATACATACTGAAAAGTATATAAAACATTATGCACTCTATTAATTAAGGTAGGCAAATCCCAACATTTCAATGGCTTCACTCAAAAGAACTTCATTTCTTTATAATGTCAAAACTAGTATTCCTGAACAGCAAGGAGGAGGCCTCTGTTCCAGGGGGGCACTCAGGGACCCAGAATGATGGCATCTCCAGCATCTTCATCACCAGGCTTCCAAGTTTACCTTGGGGATCAATATCCATGCAGATGAAAGAAGAGAGTGGTTCGACAGACCAGGCCTGGAAACAGTATGCTTTATTTCCACCCATGTTTCATTGTCCAGAACTCTTTCATGGCTATGTTCACTTAAGGGGAGCCTGGGAAGTGTGGTCTGAGTGTGTTTCCAGGAGGAAGAGAAAACAGCCAGCCAGCTTTGGCCCATGTGTGGTTTAAAGCACACATCCATGGAGTCACCCGCCAGGTCAAAGATCAAGAGACCTTAATGTCCCTTTCAGATCACATGCCCTCCCTCCTCTCAAAAAGTGAGTGCTCCACGGATTCTCCTGATAATCACTTCTCTGTTTTTCTGTGCATTTTTCTACCTATATACCCATTCCTGGGTCTTTCAATAAAAAAAATAATAAGCTACTTTGTTTTTAATCTTTAAAAAACACTGTTCCTGGTGACTCTTAGTCTGTCTATCTGGATGCACACTAATGCATAATAGGAGCAGTTCATTATCAACTAAAGAGCAGTGACTAATTCAGGCACTGCGCTGAATGTTCTGCATGGATTATCTCATTTAATCCTGGCCACTGTAGGATGGAGATACTAGAATTATTTCTGATTTCCAAATGAAAACTCTGAGCTTGGGAAGGTCACATGATTAATAATGGCAGGGCTGGGATTTGATTGCAGACAGCAGCCCAAACTTTTAATCTGCATAATACACTGTCCCGGATTTGGCAGGCATCCTGTTCCTACCACCCAACAGCCATTCTCCCCTCTCCTAGCAAACATGCAATGATTTCCTGTCTAAAAAAGTATTCTGTTGACCATGCTTGGTTCACGTGATTAATGTGGGGTTCCATCCTTACTCCAAATATGAACACATTATGCAGACCTAGCCAATTTTAACATCACATTCCCCTGGCCATGGTAATTGGTTAGGGGTGAGTATGTGACCCAGACAGGATCAGTGAGTTGCATCCTTTGCAATGAGATGTTTCTTAGGCACAGCCAAGAAGCTGAAGCCTTATGATCTTTTTTGATGCCCTGGATCAAGCTATGCCTGAAATCCTAACTGCTTTTGTATACATAAACCAATGAACTCCTTTTCCAGTTAAGCCAATCTGAGCTGGGCTTCTGGCATTTAAATGGGAATATCCCACACTTTTATGCTGATTACATACTGTTCACACATGTCTGAGGAAATGCAATGCATTGAGGATAAAGTGTTTATTTATCATTTGAAAATTAAGATAATTCCTCCATAAAGGATCTTCCTATCCTCTCTTCTCTTAACTAGCGAACACAAAAAAGAAAACTGCCCAGCTGTAGAATAAGACCTCTTATTTCTACTTCCATTCTGTGGAGAAGGGGTGAGAAAGGCTTCCCTTTGTGAGTATAGGTAAGTAATATCTAATCCAGGGAGACTCACTGGTCTCAGTTTAAAGTGATAACCAAACCAAAATTATTCTAAACTAAGATTTTTAAAAATCAAACATAGATATACAAGGACCCCAATTATAAAGAGAGGAACTTAGTCTGTCACTTAAAATTATTTCAATTATATTTTCAGCTACTAAAATCAGAATACAGCAATCTTTTCCTTCTTCATTTGAGACTATACCATCTCTTTTCTCTCCTGGAGTTAGAAAAGAAAACATTTTCACTTCTAGTTCCTGGTTACCCATGTGGCAGCCTCTGCCCACTGGTCCCATCTCACACTCATTTTTACCCTGGGAGCCTCCAGGCCATAAATCTTACCTTCAGCACAAGTGGCTTATGGCTCACAGGGGCTCTCTGGGCTCCCTGAGCCAGGCCTGGCCAGCAGTGAGCCTCCAGCCAAGGGTCCAGAGTCAGGGAGGGGCAGCTCAGTAGAGAGTCCAAAGCCCCAGGGCCAGCACACTACAGCTGGCAGAGGGGAGAGGCAAAGAACTGGTTTTTTTTTTAATTAAAATTGAAATATAATTCACATACCATAAAATTCACTCTCTTAAAGGGTGCAGTTCAGTGGTTTTGAGTATGCTTGCATGGTCGTGCAACCATCAGAACTATCTACTTCCAGAATATGTTAATCACTCCAAAAAGAAACCTCACACCCATTAGCAAGTCAGTGGTCAAGAAGGAAATGCCACTCCCACCTTCCTAATTTTGGGACTTTCCCCTCCACCTACACAGCAAAGAAATGTCCTTCCCTTTTGCATGTTGGAGAGAATTAGATGGAGAAGACACCAAGACTGATGGGTGATTATTCCCTTTCCCTTGGGCCTTGACATTCAAACACAAGAACAAGAGGCCCACAGAGGCTAGACTTTCTAGGGAGAAAGGAAGCCACACATCTATGATAAAATGTAGTTATAGGGAGGGAAATTTCCTCTTAGATAAGCTGGACTATACCTGGGAATGGCTTTTTGCTTTTCCAAGTGTTGGGACGAATGCAAGGCAAGCAGGGTGCCTAGGGTAAAAATTTAAGGGCATTCTTACCCTCCGAGTCCCTCAAGGGCAGGATTCATTCCAAGTTGGCTGATTTTTTTTTCTGATTATATCAACTCCTGGAGATCTTGGGCAATTCAAGGGGAGGGAGGTGCCCATGAGGCAGATCTTGGGCTTTCTGCCCATCTATCATTTGAGAACTCAAATTGGGTTTAATTTGAGTTGAAAAATAAAGGACAAACCTCAAGTTTGTGAATGACTACTCCAGGGAAATTTCAACTGCCCTCTGTGTTCCATGATATAAATTGTAGGTGTTTTGATGGAGCTGGATAGAATCAAGGTTGGAGGGAAATGATTTAGTGGTATAGTGTGACATTAGCAGAAAAATGGGTCTACATCTTCCCAATAAAATGTGCTTTCTTTACAGTTACTCAACTTTACAAATTCACTTGAAGTTTTCCTCTGATCACGTTGGTAAATGGATTTTACTTCTTTTCTGACTCGATTTCTTCATTCAACAAACATTTACCGAATGCCTTCTATGATCCAGGCAGAGTGACAGAAAATGGGAAATAAAAGATGCTCTTTGTTCTCAAAGAGGTCAGTCTTAGAAGTATTTAAAGAAGACAGAAACAGATCTTTGGGGTCCAGGTCTGTGACAGATGTATGTACAAGGAGGGATGATTGTAATGAATCAACTTTAAGGAACTCTATCACAGCACTATTTATGGTAATAAGAACCTTGAAATAATTTAAATGTCTAATAATAAGATGAAGTAGGCGGGCAAAGAGGGCCAGCTGGTGGGGTGTTACTTTAGCATTTCTGAGACACCAGGCACAGCATGTTCACAATAATGATGACATGACCCAAATTCTACCAAGTTGTCTCAGGCTGCGTGTGTGTGTGTGTGTGTGTGTGTGTGTGTGCCTGCACACCTAATTCAGTGCTGTCCAGTATGGCAGGCCATACTCCAAGCGTTGTACTCAAGCTTTTGAAAATGAAGAGTCTGTTATTCAACAGATGCCCTTTGATTAGAACCCGTGCTATGTGCCCTACACTCCTGAAGTGCTAGGAAGACAGCAGTGAGGCAGACAGACCCGTGCCTGCCCTCATGGAGCCAATGTCCTGGTAGGGGAGAGACAATAAATGAGTAAATCATTGAAAAAATGAGAAAATACTTGAGGTGATGAGAAAATTAAATCAGGTGACATGATGCCTAGCAATAAGATTGGGAGAGATTTGATACATCACCATTCGGGACAGGCTGTCTTAGGTGATAGGATGAGCTCTAAGCAGAAACACCTGCTACCACAGAGGTGCTTGTGGGGCCTGGAGACAGCCTGGGAACCCGAATGGTGGAGCAGTGTGCTAGGTATAGAGTCCAGGGGAGGAGGTTATGGAGGGAGAGAGGATCCAGGCCTGGGAGCCTTGCAGGCCCTTGTGGAAAGTTCCAATTCATTCTCAGGACTGTGGGAATCTGTTGGAAGGTCATAAAACAGGGAAGTAACATGATCAGAATTATTTTCCCTAAGCTTTCCCTGGCTACTCTGTGATGAGTGGATCGCAGAGAACAAGTGTAGAAGCAGGAGGGCCAGGGTGGCAGACAGCACAGCAGTTCAGGCAGTGAAGATGGTGGCGGAGGCCAGCCTCATTTCCCAGCTCAGTCCCAGGCTCCTTGGGGTGGCTGTGAGTATCCCCCCTTTGCACTTCTCATGGGGATTGTCACAGTGCTGGACACACACTCAGTACTCCTGGGAATCAGAACCCGGGGTGTGGAGTCAGACCCTAGCCGGCTCTGTGGCCTTGGGCGAGTAATTCACCATCTCTCAGCCTCTGTTTTCTCATCTGTAAAATGGAGGTGACAAGCTTGCTCAGGGCAGGGCTGCAGCCCCAATGCTCCACGTGGGGCAGGGCCCATGCTCCTCCCGCCACGCGAGGGCCCCACCTAGTGGGCCACACGGCATGCCTGAGCCTGGGTCCCCAGCAGCACCTAAGGAAGGGCTAACTACTGAGCCCAGACATAGGGCCCACTGGATCATCCAGGCCGAAGCGCCAGTGTCTCCCGGGCTGCCCTGGGCCTCACCAGATCCCTCTCTCAGTGGGGAAATGGGAGGAAGCAGGCAGGGCCGGGCGGGAGTCAGCCCCTCGCTGAGAGCCGAGGAGGGGGCCGGTAGGGGGAGGCGGAGGACGTGACTCACTCTGCCCGCCCCAGAAGATCCCAGGAGGAGATGCTCAGGAAGCGGACCCACCCTCCTGTTGCTTCAGCGAGGACATCTAGCCCAGTCCACTCACATCCCCGACTTCTTGGACAGGAGGAGGGAGAGGAGCTGAGCAAAGAGAACAGGGGTCAATGAAAGGTTAAATGGGGACATAAAGGGTCCTGGGGGGATTCGGGTGGGCAGTTCATTGGGGGTTGATGGATCTCTGAAGAGTCAGTCATCAGGGACCAGTGAGGGGGTTCTGGGGGCAAAAGCAGAGCAAACAGTCAGCGGGGACTCTGGGAGTGGTGGAGACACGGCTCAGAGGGCTGGGCTGATCGGCAGAGTAGCAGAGGGTCCTGCTCGTGTACCCTCAGGACTCAGCATTTCCCTGAATGTTGGCCCAAAGGGGATGACCAGAAGCTCCTAAAATCCTCAGGGCGCTTCCTACAAATGGGACAGGCCAGAGTGCTGGGGGTCACCACCCACAGCAGGACCCCTCCGCACTGGCTGCCGCCCCTCTGCTGGGCTGGCGCAGGTGTTCTGCACCACCTCACAGAGCTGGAGCCGGCCTGACCTTCAGTCGCCGACGCTGCTAACTGCACCCAGTGTTGGCCTTCTGCCCTTGACAGCACTTATCTGGAATCACCTTCCAAATAAACTAATTGTAATCACATCCTCATTTCCAGGTCTGCAGCTGGAGATCCAAACCTAAGACAAGAGGGGAGGCAGAGGGCGGGTGGGGCAGAGGGAGGGTTGATTCTAGGAAGTTGTAGGAGATCAGTGAGGGAGGAGAATGGCCCAGGTGGGGAGAGGGAGGACACAGTGGGCCGTGGGAAACAGGGGTCAGCCCCTGAGCCAGGCCTGGCCATTATCAGCTCATTCCTTGAGGACTAGTGATGGGGAGGATGAGGAGCTTCTGCTCAGGCCCTGCAGAGAAATCTCTCCCAGGACTACAGTCCCAGGGAGGCTGGGGACGGGGCTGCGATCCCAGGCCCACACCAGTTTCCCTCCCAACTTAAAAGGACTGGTTGGAGAAGCCCACCGAAAGGATGGCTGGGGTTCCCCCAGAATTTTCCAGATACGTTAGGTATCAAAGCACTAAAGCCTTTGAGCTGGGGAGTGTGAGTTCTCATCAGGGGGTTCTAGACTTACATAGCTGCCGAGAGAGCAGTGACTTTGCTGAGGGAGCCTGGACTCTGTTCTCAGCCAAACTGTCCAAGAAAACCCACCCCTCCTGTGTGAGACCACCACAACTTCCTTTCTGCATGTCTCTGTTCTCGCAGTCATTGACTCAGCAGGTATTGAATGAGCACCTACTGAGTGCTGGGCACCTGAATGTCAGGAGGGTACAGCAGAAAACAAGACAGGCACCGTCCTTGCCTTCATAGACTTGTCAGTCTTGGACAAAGATAGACCATAAACAAGAGGATGGAGGTAGGGGTGCTGCTTCAGGGTACAACCTGCAACGAGCTGAAGTCCTAGAGATCTAATGCACAGTACAGCGCTTGTAGACATCAACCATGTTATAGTCACAGTGTTATTGAGAGACTAGATCCCGATTATCACAGCCACTAAAAAGAAATGATAATTATGCGACATGATAGAGGATTAATTATAGCAATCATATTACCACGTATAAATGTATCAAATCAACATGTGGCACACCTTAAATTTCCACAGTGTTGTATGTCAAATATATTTCAATAAAAAACAAGAAGACAAAATAAACAACTGCAAATTGAGAAAGCTACTGTGAGGGAAACCAGAGGACATACTCGGAGGCAAAAAGGGAAGCCCACTTCGAAGGCTGGTCAGGGAGGGCTTCTCCGATGAAGTCCCTGTGACATTTGAGCTGAGATGGAAAGAAAGAACCAGCTGTGAGACCACCACCTACCCAGAAAAAGCCCTGCACCCAGGGTTAATGGGTTCACACGACACATGCTGAGCTACCTACGTGCCCAGCACTACTACATACAGAGACTCGTTTAATCCTCATAACACCAGGAGGAAGGTGCAAGGATTCTCTTCTACAGATGAGGAAACTGGGGCTCAGAGACCGACATGACTTGCCCAAGGTCAGCAAAGCTGACCAGGACTCTTATCCCCAAAGGCCCAGGTCTTACCTTGAGGTCTTTGTGCCATTTTCTAAACAACCCTCTCTACTCTTCCTTCTCTGGTACTGGCTAAATCCCACTCACCCAATTTAGAGGTCACCTCTTTCAGAAAGCCTTCCCTATCCTGCCAAGCTTGGTTTACGGTCCTTTTCTCTGTTCAGGACACAGGCTGCTTGCAGAGCAGCAATTGCACAGGTTAAAACTGTCTACTTCTGGGAATGTCTCTTCCTCATAAAGCTCACATGGTTACAGCAGGATCCACCATGCTAGTAAGTGGCCCCTCCCCTGACTGCTGTTGATTGGCCAAGGGGTGGGCACCTGATACCAGCTAAGCCAATTAGAAACCTCCCCTGGGACCTCGGAATTGGAACCGAGAAAGAAGAATGTCTCTGGGCAAATGGCAGAAGCTAAGACCATATACAAAAGGAGCCACGTTCTGCCAGATGGCCTGAGGAGGAGAAGGGCCAGCAGGCAAGGAGAGAAGAATTGATACTGCTGCTAGGAGAGGAGTTGAGGTGAGAGAGAAAGAGATAAAAAGCACTTCCTGGTTCCTGACCATGAAGTCCACCCAGCCCTGGCACACATCCAGCTTCTGGAGGCCCGGAGTGGCCACAGTGTCCTCATCTCGGTTGTAACAAAAAGACTCCAAGTACAAGGTGTTCAGTAACCATTTATTAAATGAATGAAATGTGGTTCTGATCCTCCTGTCTCACCAAATCCTTCCTTGCTGGTACATTAATTTGGAGAATAATAACAGTACCAATAAACCTGTTTTTGTAGGAGACGGAGAGGCCCAGCTAGCAGGCTCCCTGAGTCCAGAAGAGAGGAGGACAGCAGGACATTTTCCAGCAAGAGGCCCCATTGCATGGCCAGGGGTCACAAACATCTCTTCCCAGGCCATCTTCCCTCTCTGGGAGTCACCCTCAGACAGAAGGTCACAGGATGAAATGGGTCCCTCCCAGTGACCTGGCCAGGCCTTGGGTGTGAGCTGGATGAAGAGGCATAGGTTTGCCTGGGAGCCAGAGGTCACCAGTCAGAACGGATGCTTTGAATTTAGACCCGGGTTTATGAGCCGCAGCGGCTGCCAGCGGAGGACAGGGCCCAGCCCTTTCCAGGCCAGGGGCCGCTGGGAGGAAGGCGCACTTCTAATGCAGTGTCTGTTTCTCCCAAATATTACACTAGGCAGGGAGTTTGGACCAGAATGAAAGCAGAGGGTCTAATTTTAGACAGTACCTATGAATGAAACTTGACCCAAGCTGGGGAGGAAATACCTTCCACAAGCCCGTGCCAGGACCAGTGTGTATGATTTTCTGCTAAATTAGGCGGCTCCTACAAACAGGTTACTGCAGGCACTTGGCCTTTTTTCCCTTCTTCTCTCCATGAAGTTGGTCAGACTCTTCATTTCTAAATACACATCCCTCCACGCTTCAGGCCCCTTCTTTTACAAAGGCTCCTGGTCACCATATCCCTGCGTGTTCTGGCTAGTTAACTGTTCTGCCTCTTTCTTCTTCCCTGCTCTTCCCAGTGTGGCCTTAACCTAGGACCAAGAGCTCAAGACATTAGGTTCAAGGACATGGGTCTTGAGAGACCTGGTGCCACACTAGCAGAACCAAGGGCCAGCTTGACTGGGGTCCGATGGAAGCCAGACCTAGGCTGCGGACCCGATGAAGACAAGGCTCCCATCTGTTCTGTGTCCATCTGTCTCCCAAGTGCCCAGTGCAGAGTCTGGCAAAGATCTAGGCTCAGTCAATACCTATCAACTCTTAAGCGGGAGACATGTGGCCTCTGGGCTGCCACATTCAAGCCGAGTTTGAGTAGAGCAGACGTCATACTTTCTTGGCTTCTTTTCTTTAAAATGATTTGGCAATGCCACCCAGCAGCAAAAGAGCATGAACAACCATCATCACAGATACTACAGTGGCAGAGCGAAAAGGCAGTCTTTAGAAGACCACATGCTGGGGATCCTATTCTAGCCCTGTCTTCCTGCCTCTTGTCCTCAGTGAACCTCAGTTTCCTTCTCTATAGAATGAAGAGAGCAATCCCAATTTTTCCTCCTGGCCTGCACCACGGACTCTCCGCAGAATGCCCCCCACCTCTCTTCTCAGCTCCAGCCCCAACCAAGGGCCAGGCCAGACTTG
The DNA here is from genome assembly GCA_032199065.1 of Smutsia gigantea. Taxonomy (NCBI): domain Eukaryota; kingdom Metazoa; phylum Chordata; class Mammalia; order Pholidota; family Manidae; genus Smutsia; species Smutsia gigantea. The sequence goes on along the minus strand of JAVSCE010008805.1, from coordinate 101,445 downwards.
GGGTGAAGGTAGAATCATGTTAGCCAAGCGGGACTGAGGCTGGAATGCAGCTCAGCTCCCAGTATGGGGCGCGGCCCTGGCCCAGCTAAGGATATGGTTCATTGGTAGCAGGGCTCTGTGGCTTTGGAGCAAAGGTCTGTGGAGGGTCCAAGGCGGCCCTGCGAACTAAGCAGGCCTGGAGCGGGGAGAGCGGCAAGGATCTCTGGTGACAACAGTCATCGCAGAGATGAGTTAGGGCGATGTGGGAGCCCTCCCCAGCAAGCCCTGACCATTTGCTCGCTGTATGTCAAATGACTCAGCCATTTGGGACCCATTTTCCCTTCTCTAGAAAACTTGCCAGCAATGTTCCTGGGGAGGGGAAAAGAAACTTCCCTAGATGTGTTTATCTGAGTATTTTTTTTCTTTTGGGGGATTTGAGTGGAGTGCTTAGTTTTAAAAAAAGGGACACACTCAATACCCACATTGGCTGTTTCTCTCTATGCCACTCTTCCCAAACAACCTCCCCCCCAAAACCATCTCTCTCTAAACAAAGTTTTGCTTGCCTTTCCTCCTTTTTCCCTTCTTTCTTTCCCCTTGTCTTTCCTTCTGTCCATCCCTCCTTCCTTCCCTTCTGTTTCAAGTTCAATTCAGCAAACGTAGCTTGAATGCCTACTACATATCAGTGCTGTGTTAGATGCGGGTGAGGCGGTCACGGTGGGCACTCGCCGCAAATGCAAATCCATTTAGCCAATGTCCAGGGATTCCCTGAGCACCCAGAGCATACACTAAGGACAGTACTGAGTCACCATGGGGTGGGGGGAGAGGAGTGGAAGCAAACGAGGACACAAAAGCAGGTAAAGGGCAGCACAGAGCGGTCTGTGCTTTGCTCCACCTGCAGGGTCAGGAGAGGGGTCCTCAGAGAGATGGTATCTGAAGGTTGAAAAGGAGTTCACCAAGCGGACAAGAAAGGAGTAAACACCCCAAGGAAAAGGAGCAGAGAGTGCATGGTGGCACAGACTGTGACAAAGCATGGTGCACAGTAGGCCACACAGCAGAATGCAAGGTGGACCTTTCCTACTGGGGCTTGTGGTCTCTCGGGATACAAGACACATGAACAGCTCAATACACTGTGGAGTGAACCGAGAGCACTAAGCGTGGCTCAGGGGCTCATGGGGGTCCCAAGGCAGCTTAGAAGGTGTTCGTCAGGGAAGACAGCTTGGAGGAGGGGCTTGTGAGGAGCGTGTTAATAATGAGAGAGGCTCCTCAGGAAGGGAAGAAGACACGACGGAGCACGGTGCCTCAGGATCACCTGGAACACTTTTTAAAATACAGACTCCAGGTCCTAATCCCAGAGAGTCTGACTCAATCAGCCTGGGGTAGGGCCCAGACATCTGTATTTTTAAAAGCTCCCTGGGAATTCTGATGTGCAATCAGGGCTGAGATCCACTGCTCCAGGTGAAGGAGACAATAGGAACAAAGGTGACAGTATGAGGCAGAAAAATGTGGAGGCGTTTTGGGGGAAGGGAAGCAAGCAGGACCTGCACATGGAAGAAAGCAGGAGGACACACTGACCCCTACTCACAGAGAGCCTTAAATGCCAAGCTCCAAGGTCTGCTCTTAATTCCATTTTTAAATACCAGCATTGAAAGTTTGGAGTGGGGGCACACTCAGAGTGAAGGATGCTGGAAGCAGGGAGAGACTGGAAGTAGGGCCTGTCATGGGCTGTTGGCCAAGGGGAGGAGTGTATAGCCCCAGGCGGGAGTGGTGGCAGGGGAATGGGTTTCTGGACCTGTCATAATTCCTGGGCCTCTGCTAAGGACCCTGGGCACATGCATCTTTGAGCATTCATCTTCTGAGTGCTTGTCAAGTTCACTGTCATCATTCCGGTGGAGGTGATGGTAAATTGCATGTGTCAGCTTGGCTGGGCCACAGTGCCCAGATAGGTAGCTAAACATAATTCCAGATATTTCTGTGAGTGTGTTTTTGAATGAGATTAACATTTAAGTCAGTGAACGCTGAGCAGATTGCCCTCCATGGTGTGGGTGGGCCTTATCAATTGGTTGAAGACCTGAACTGAACAAACAGCTTGACCTCCCCTGAGCAAGAAGGAATTCTGCAAAGAATGTCCTTCAAACTTGAACTGTAATGTTGGCTGTCTCCTGGTACTCTAGTCTGACAGCCTTCGGACTTGAGCTATAATATCAGCTTCTTCCTGGGTCTTTAGCTTGCCAGCCCACTCTACAGATTTTGGACTTGGCAGCCTCCACAACTGTGTGAGCCAACTCCTTAAAATAAATGTAGCTCTCTCTGGAAAGCCCTAATACAGAAAGGACACATCAGTTCCTTTACCCATCCATAGCTTCAACACAGCTGAACTCTCCGGTACAGCAGCAGTACAGGGGTACCTCCTGGCCAATACATGATGATCAATATGGCACTGCCTTCCTCACCAAAGCCCTACCTCACTTCCTGCAAGAGCTTGGTTGCATAAAAGCTGGGTGAACATCTGGGTTTTCTTTGTGTAAACTAAACTCTCTTAAGTAAACTCAGAGTACTAGGCAGGATGCTTTCAGCAACAAAACCCCAAAACCCCAAAACCCCAACTCATAAACCATAAGTAAATATTTAGCTCATGTATTAGAAAGGCCAGGTGCAGTGCAGGCTCCAGCATGGCTGACTCAGCGGCTCCGCACGGCCGTCACAGAGCGTGCCCCTCCCAACCGTCCTCTGTGTCTCAGTGTCCCTTTCATCCTCAGCCTGGTGATAACATGTCCACGGTGGTTCTGGATGTCTCAGCCTGACACCACAGCATCAGGGGAAAGTGGGAGGCCCCTTCCTTCCTGTGGCTCTCTTAGGAGAGGAGAGACTCTTCTTGACACCCCACAGCAGATTCCCCATACATCTCATTGGTCGCGATTGGGTCACATGGCCCCTCCTGACCCAGTAATAGCAAGGTGAGAGGAATCACATGAATTGGCTTAGAACGTGGATGCCCTGGATGTTAGAATGAATGACACCAAGTTGATCACCCCCCACACACACACCTGGGACAAGCTCTATTAAAAGAACCCCTTTGCATTACACATCTGTCTGATAAATTTTACATTGAAGAGGGGGATTCTGACAGAGCTGATGGTTACACTCTCTTCCAACGTGACTTTCTCTAGCCTCAAGTAAGAGATCACACTATATACAATGAGGACCAGGGAAAATAGTCAGTGACAACAGTATGCCAGGCACAGCACATACAACATGTCATTTCATTCCCCTAGGAGCTCTGGAACTATTATTGTCCCTTATGTCCATTAGGGATGCTTCAAGTGCTAGTAACTGAACACCCAAAGACTAATAATGACTTAATTACCTCCTGGAACAAGGATCTCAGGTCTGATGTAATATGGCAGCACTATTACCAAGGAGCTTTCTATCCATCCCCTGTCCACCCTAGAGCACAGACTTTTATTTAAGGACGCATCATCTCATGGTTGCAAGATGATTGCTTCAGGTACAGTTGTCACATATTTGCACAAAGGAATGCAAGTCAGAGTTCTCCAAAGAAGAAATTCAGATGGCCAACAGACACATGAAAAGATGCTCCACATCACTAATCATCAGGAAAATGCAAATTAAAACCACAATGAGATATCACCTCACACCAGTAAGGATGGCCAGCATCCAAAAGACTAAGAACAACAAATGCTGGTGAGGATGCGGAGAAAGGGGAACCCTCCTACACTGCTGGTAGGAATGTAAGCTAGTTCAACCATTGTGGAAAGCAATATGGAGGTTCCTCAAAAAACTAAAAATAGAAATACCATTTGACCCGGGAATCCCACTCCTTGGAATTTACCCAAAGAATACAACTTCTCAGATTCAAAAAGATATATGTACCCCTATGTTTATCGCAGCACTTTTTACAATAGCCAAGATATGGAAGCAACCTACGTGTCCATAAGTAGATGAATGGATAAAGAAGAAGTGGTACATATATACAATGGAATATTATTCAGCTATAAAAAAGAAACAAATCCTACCATTTGCAACAACATGGATGGAGCTAGAGGATATTGTGCTCAGTGAAATAAGTCAGGCGGAGAAAGACAAATACCAAATGATTTCCCTCATTTGTGGAGTATAACGACAAAGCAAAACTGAAGGAGCAAAATAGCAGCAGACTCAGAGACTTCAAGAAGGAACTAGTGGTTACCAAAGGGGAGGGTGTGGGAGGGCGGGTGGGAAGGGAGGGAGAAGGGGACTGAGGGGTATTATGTCTAGTACACATGGTGTGGGGGGTCACGGGGAAAACAGTGTAGCACAGAGAAGGCAAACAGTGACTCTGTGGCATCTTACTACACTAAAGGACAGTGACTGCATTGGGGTAAGGGTGGGGACTTGATAATATTGGTAAATGTAGTAACCACATTGTTTTTTTCATGTGAAACCTTCATAAGAGTGTATATCAATAGTATCTTAATAAAAAATAAAATAAAATAAGGAATGCAAGTCAGGACAGAAAGGGGAGGAAAATATTTTGCATAAACCTCCAGCCAGATTTCCTATTGGTTGGAACTTGTTCACATGCCTTCCAACCACTCAATTAGACCAAATATGATGTATCCCCATGGTAAGCACATTGCCACATGGATGAACCCAGGACTGTTAGCAAGGAAAATGGGGGCAATAGCTACCGAGTGGCCAACTAGGTGTCTGCCATGCCTAGTCTACAAATAATGAAACAGTCTTCAAGAGAGTAAATGAGATGCCCTAGGTCACCCAGGCTGTAAGAGAAAGTGGGATTCAAACTCAGGTCAAGATTTTCCAGATTAAGCACCTTTCCATAGTGCCATGAAACAGGTGAGAATACATATCCTGAAGCTCTTTTCATTCACATTACTGAACCTTCCACTGCACTGGCCAGTCACACACTTCCTGCTGTCTCTACCTGGTCACCCCAAGTGTGCACCAGACCCCCCACTCCCTGACCACCTGGCCCCCTCACAGGTGCAGCCAACCCCACAAGGACTTCCTGTTTGTTATGTGGGCGTATCCCAAAATGACTCTGCTGCTTTCCAAGAGTAGTCATTAACACCTAGTTGTTAAAGACAATGGCTCCCTGTTTGCACTGAGCCATTTTTATGACATCTAGTGAGCATGAAAGAACAGCAACCAGAATCATTTACAGACTTACTCTTAGGGCCTGCAATGATATAAATGTTTACTGCCTTTTCCAAGTGTGGATTGGGGAAAACTGTGTAAATCTTGAATTGACAAAGGACTGATAGAGAAGCACAGGGGTCGCAGAAAAACATGGTAGACAAAACTTTAGTTAGGGAATCAGAACAATGCCTTCTAGTGCCATCTCTGATGCTCACCAGCTGCAGCAGTCTGAGCTGGCCACTACTTTCCTCTCTCTGGGTGCTCCTTCTCACCCTCCTTGATTCTGCCCACAAATATCTTGGAGGAAAAGAACTAATTTTTGCTCACCTTTGTTTCCTTTTTAGTGTCTAAGGTCTAGCACATAACAGGTACTCAGAAAGTGTTTCAATGAATGAATGAATGAGTAAATAAGTGAAGTGAGTGAATGTCACTCTCCCTTGGGAAGGAATGACATCTGATTTCTCTGATCCTATCTGCAGCAGAAGAGGAGCTCAACCCAGACTGAATGAACACATGAATGAATGAAATGTTTCAAACACGGGATTATGTTTACTGACTCCTCTTGGCCATTGTACTTGCTTGTTCTTCTGTCTAGAACTTTCCTCCCTGACTCATTCAGACCTCAGCTCAAATACCCATCATCAGGGAAGCCATACCTGATTCCCTATCTCCAGCTCCAGCACCTTTTTATGTTTCAACATGTGTCCTTGTTCATTTCCTTCTAGTGCTTTTACCAATATGTAATTATTTCATTTGTTTATGGCCTCTCTCCCCTGACAAAAATATAAGCTCCTTGAAAGCAGGACTGTGTCTCACACATTCACTGCCATTTCTCATTAACATGTCTGGCACTTACTAGAAGTTCAATCAGTATTTACTGAGTGAATGAATAAATGAGTGCAACTCCAAACTTTTGTAAGACTTCCAGTGCTCCCTTCCTCCAGAGCCACATGCAAATTCTTGTCCACCTAAATCCCTCCAGAGCCTCTCACAATATAAAGCATCTTAAGAGTCTTTCCAGCTTTGGCCCCCTGCTCTTGCTCTCCATCTCTTTCCAGCTTTGGCCCCCTGCTCTTGCTCTCCATCTCCTGCCCCTCACCCTCTAGATGACTAGCTATGTTTAATTACGGTGTGACCACACAATGGAATACTATACAGCTACTTTAAATGATGGTAAGAAGTATGTATATTAACATGGAAAGTTGCTCACAATATATTACTAATTAGATTACAACATTTTATGTAGGTAGTTAGATTCCATGTCTACAAAACCTCTGTGTGTAGTTAGTTACATGTACATGCAGCACATGGAAACAAATGGAATATTATACAACAAAATGTTACCAGTCATAAGATTTCTGTGTTTCCTTTCTTTATGTTTTCCTCTATCTCTAATTTTCTTGTGATGCTTCTATATCCCTTGTATAATTTTTGGAAATATTAAATTGAAAGATGAAATTGATATTTGATAGATCAAAAACAAATATCTTCCATTTCATTTGATTGGATGGAATAACTGAGCTCTAAGATCACTGAGCATTTAGGGATGGTTGAGGTTGGAAGACAGAAAGAACATAAAAACTGAGAGACCCACGATGGCACACTGAGTGGAACTGCCATGTGGGGAACAAGCTCACCAGTGGGACCAGGTCTGCGGAAAGAGAAATGGGATGGGGCTCTTAAAGCCAAAAGACTGTGAGCTACCTGTGTCCCATATCAGGACACTTAAATCTCTGGTCACTGCTGGTCTGTGGGTGACACCTGGGACTATTGATTAGGAAAGCACTGTGACAGCTGGAGGTGATTTCTGTTACATCTGTAGATTTCCGTGTCCACTGCTGGGCTGGTGCCTAGTTTGGGAATGATGGTGCCCAGTTGTCACTTGAGCAGAAGTCAGCTCTGTGCCACTGTCAGCAGCTTGGAAGCTGTCAGGATTCACCAAAGGAGGAGAGCAGGAGGGAAGGAAGGCAAAAGGGAAGGAAGAAAGGACGATGATATTTCCCAAGCACAGGGGTCAAAGGCAGGTGCTCTCCCTGGTGTGTTAGGCTCCACCGTGCAATTCCTGAAAGGGGAAGCGATGCCACGTATCTAGGACAGTCATTTGAGAGAACTGAATGGTGACTATTGAAGGAGAAGCCCCGATGGAGATTTTCAAAAGCCTTTTGTGAAGTTCCACAGCAAGGCCGCTGATGCACTGCGGCATTTGTCAGAAGGACTTGTCATAGACAAGCACCAAGCTCAGAAATGGGAAATGAGGGCAAGGAAGATGGCGGGAGGGCGGAGTCTCCCAGTCACCGGGAGCTCTGGCAAGGGTTGCAACTCAGCTGCCCCTGCACGCAAACCACATCCCGTACACCGTGAATGGTAAGTGTAGACACCCACCGACGGCGGAGGAAGGAGCTCCGCCCAGTTTCTGGAAGGCCAGGGCACTGAAAGCTTCCACTCATTCCAGGAAAGTAAAGGAAGAGCAAATGTAATACACCTGCACATTAAAGAGAAAGAGAGAGGACCGCGGTGAAAATGGCAAGCCCCAGAATTTGAAAAAAAATTTCAACCAAAAATGACAACTAATAAAATCTGTATTTAACTTATTAAAAAAAAAAACAGGGAGAGAGGGAATTCAACTTCATTAGAAATCACAGAAATGCAAATTAAAACAATATGTTAATCCTCTGTCATCAAATTAACAAGTTTTAAAAGTTGAAAGTATGTAAGACCCCGTGCTGATGAGGGTGGGCAATAGGGGCATTCTCTATATTTACATGTAGATATAATAAAATACCCTTTTAGAAGAACTCTAAAACTTTGATTTAACTATTTATAATAGTTTAAAAGTTGAAACAACTTAAATTTTTAATAATATCGGGATGACTGGGCAGCTGACGACACAATCACTTAAAATAGTATAAAGATTGGCAATGATTATTTGCAAAGATGTGTTAATAAAGATAAAAGCACTTAAAGTGCTCATCACACAATATTAAGTGAAGCAAACAAAGGAACACACCTGCATGTATAGTAGTTTCCAAATTTTGTAAAAATAAAAATTCAAAAGAGTGAACAAGACAACCAAGAAATAAACCACCATCGGAAAACTGGTTGGAGGTGACTGAAATCATCAGCGATTTGGGGGTTTTCTTCATAGCCATTGTACTCCAAGGTTTCTTTAATACTTTATGGTGAAAAAAGTCAGCTAAACAGGCAGAAAATTAAAAGATGCACGTCAAATACCCTGCGATTTCTCTACCATAACTAACGCAGGGCAATGATGCCAGGCACACTCCTGACACATCGATCACATTCTGTGTTCCTTCCCCGGAAAGTAGTCTAGCTTCACTGCCTGAGAACGGAAGTGGGATTTGGGCCAATACGCTTACAAACTCACACAGGCACACGTGTCAGCAAACCCGAAGAGAAGAAAAAGAAGGCAAAAGACACTAAGGGGATAATTCTAATGAAACATAAATGAAGCACCACCAACTTGACACTTACAGAAAGGCAAAAATAAGAGAAACAGCCCTTCCTGACCTGGCCTTAAAAGGAAAACATTTTAGAAATGTTGAAAAGTGGACAAACTAGAAAAGGACACCTCAAAAACGGATTTTAAAAAATCTTGAAGGGGGTTGAAAAGTCTTGTATCGAAAGAAAATGTAAGTTTGATACAGACAATATTCTCACTTCCAAATTAATGTAAATTTACATACGATTTGTGAATTTGGTGATGGCAAATGGAGGCTGCTGGATCCAGGGGAAAGAGAGCCAGCTCCCGCAGTGGGCATCTCCACCCCTCCCCTGCTGGCTGGGAGCCCTCTGCAGGGCACTGCAGCCCTTCCGGAGGCTCGGACACCTCATCTGTAGAATGGGAGATGCATGCCACCCCTCGGAGTTGTAGGCAGGAGCCACTGCTCCTCCCTGCCTGTCTGTTAAGCACTCCCTTCCTGCTGGCACTGGGCAAGGTGCATCACATGCATTATCTTAATAACGAGATGCTAATGTCAAAGGTATATGGGTTTCATGAATTCTACTTTACTTCTCCTTGGTGAATTGATTTTAGATAAACAGCCTGTACCCTGAATGCTAGACTATAACACAAGAACCTACTGCCTCAGGCAAGTGTGGAGTTCTCCAACATGTCTACGTGCTTTCCTTCCACCAGCAGCAATTTACTGAGCCCCTACTGTGCACCCCCACCCTGCTGGGTGCCGGAGACATAACCATAGACAAGACAACAGTGGGCCTTTTGCTCCTAAAGTTTATATGCTGGGAGGGAGACAGATCAGAAAACAGGTCTTTGCAACACAGACTGACATATGAACCATAGCAAATCCCAGCTTCACCATTTACTACCCATGTGACCTTGGACAAGTTACTCCACTGCTTTATACCTCAGGTTTCTCATCTGCAAAGTGTTCCTACCACAGAGGGTATCTGAGAAGCTAAAATGGAATAATACATACAGATCACTTAGAACGATGCCTGGCCAGCATGTCTGAGGGCTATACGAGAGCTCACTATCTGTCTTGGTCTGTATTAATATCAGGATGAGGACTGGAGTTGGTGTTAGGATTAGGACGACCATGAGCAAAGCACTGCAGATACAGAACAAAGACACCTAATCTAGCCTAGAGATAGGAGTGGGTGGGGAAGACTTCGTGGAGGATGTGACATTTAAGTCAAGCCCTAAAAAAGCACTAGGAGTTCATTTGGGGAGTGCAATGGTGGAACCATATTCTAGGAATGGAGAATCATGCATGCAAAGGCCCAGAGTTTAGAGAAAGCAGAAATCATACAGTTAATTTCAAGATGTCCAGCATAGCTAACGCACAGAGGTGGAGGAAAGATGGTAAGAGATGAAGTCAGCTGCCGAGGGCAGCAGAGGCCTGTGGGCCAAGCTGTGGGGAGTTTGGACTCCATCGTGAGGTCACTGAGGGAGCGGTAGGGGAGTTAGCGGACCAGCTTCGGGTTTGAGGAAAGCCCTTCCCAGCAGCCATGTGGGGAAGGCCTGACGAGGGTTGGCTGGGGGCAGGGAGTCCAGGAGGGGGCAGCTGCCGTCATGGGGGGGGGAGGGAGGAGAGAGGCTAGAGCCCCAAACTAGCGCCTTGGCAACAAAGTGGAAAGAAAGGGGCAGGTCCTAGAGATTCAGAAGACTGAGTAGGACTGATCAGCAGAGCTCAGTGTCTGCTGGGATGAGGAGGAGCAAGCCAGGCTCCTGGCTTGAGTGACAAGGACTTGGGTTTTAAGATCTGTTTTTAACTTCTCATGTTTCGAGTCTGTATCCATAACAAGATAATGAGGTTTTTGGAGGGCAGGGACTGTTTTAAGCATCTGTGAATCCCTGAGGCTGGTACACAGTGGGTGCTCAATGAATGTCTCCTTGATTCCGGGCCCTCCCAGCCACCAGCTGTTCCACTGGGCTGAGCCCCGGCCAAGGCCTTTACCATGGAAAACCAAACCGCAGTGGGTTTCCAGAAATGTGGAAAACATCCCCTCAGGAATCTAGACATCCCCACTGTTCTCCGGCATCATGGAGAGGTGGTAGGAGGGGGAAACCAGGCTGGTGAGGAAGGCTCTGGGCTGAAGGCCACTGCTGCCCAGGAGAGTCATAAGTGGCCCATGGGGAATACTTGAAAGAGGGGTTAGGGAGAGAGGGCTGACCTAGAGTGCAGGCCTGGAAGGATACTGCACACGGGCTCCCAGCACTGAGGGCCCACTGCAGAAGGCCAGGACAGGCCATACAAATCTCTAACCACCACCCAAACGCAAGGACACACAGGCCACCTCGGCACAACATTTATGGAGCATCTGTGAAGTGCCTAGCACTGGACTAGGCGCTCTGCACACATTGTCTCCCATGATCATCTACAGCCCTGAGACTTAGGGATGATTGACAGATAAAGAAACTGAGGCTCAGAGAGGTGCTCTTACTTGCCCAAGATCACACAGCCAGTAAGGGAGGGACTGAGGATTTGAACCCAGGCTTGTACGGTTCTAAAGCCACACAAAAGTCCAAAGCCTGGAGCTAGTAGCCCATGAGGCCAATTCAGAATGCTGATGTGTTTTGTTTGGACTCAATGCTCCTTTAAAAAGTGGGGAATCTCACATAAAAATTCAGATTTCTGGCTTCTCTTTAGAAACCAGGTCTGGCAAACCTGGGCCCACCTTTGTGTAGGGTCACAGCAGCCTAGGCTGAGCAGTGGCTGCCCCGGATCGGGCTGGTGCCCTCCTCCCCCCGCCTCAGCCCACAGCCCTTGTTGATGGCCCCTTCCGGGTCCTGGAAAGCATCTGAGTTTGGACTCTCAGGCCAGGGAGCTCTCTCAGGAGAAAGACCCAAATCATAGTGTGAAGATTCTGAGCCCCTTCCCCAGCATCCACCTGCGTCCCCTTCTCTCTGTCTTGTGTTAAGTGTATGATCTTTAAAGTCAGGCCTGGGGCACATGGCTTCCCCTTTCTGAGCCTCAGTTTCTGCATCTTTAAAATAGGGTTGATAATAGTACTCATCTCATAGGGCTAGAGAGAGAGTTACATAAGCTTCTAAACTCCAAGTCCCGGCTTTCTCCTCACTCCATGGAACAGAACAGGTTCAGGGGTGTGCTAACAGTCACTCCGGCCAGGCCAGGCCACGTCTGTCAGAGCAGACCAGGAACAGGACAGCTCTGCAGGTGTCCCAGGCTGCGTGAGGCGCCACATCTGGGCTCTTGCAGAGCTTGGGCTAACCCTCCCCTAAAGCTTGCTATTGCTAGCCTAGTGAATTTGCTCGTTCCTTCTGCATCTGTTGCCATCTTTAGAACGCATAATCTATGAGACCTACAACCATGTTCTCTCCCAGTCTGTACATTGAGGGCTCACTGACATTAGTAAAATCTCTTAGTGGTGGAGGGCCTGAGATTCAGGCCTTCTTCCTCATCTCTCTCCATTTACACTTGCTCTCTTTATGATCCTTCCAATCTCAAGGCTTTAAACATCATTCATGTACCAATGACTCCCAGATTTATACATCCAGCCCAGATCCACTCCTACTCCAGACTGCATATCTAGCTGCCTACTCAGCATCACCACTTAGATATCTAAGGGACATCTCAAGACTCAACGTGGCCAAACATGAACTCTGGTCTTCCTCCCCAAACCAGCTTCACCCACCGTCTCCAGCCGGTCAGGTGAGGGCACCTCCATCCTGCCAGTCTTTCAGGTGCAAAGCCACCAAGTCATCCTAGATGCCTCTCCTTCCACACCTCACAGTGGATACTGATGGTTCTTGCCACCTCCACGGCCATCACCGTGGTCCAAACCACACCATCTCCTTCCTGGGTTATTGCAGTAGCTCCTAGCTGGTTGTCACCTTGCTTGTATGCTTCCCTCCCGACAGGCTATTCTCTACACGTGAGCCAGAGTGATCCTTTTAAAACTTACATCAGATCTTGTTTCTCCTCTGGTCAAAACCCTGCAATGGTGGCCTCTTATTCACAGTGGATGCCAGAGTTCTTAACAATAGCCTACAAGCCCTCCATGGCCTGGAGCCCTCCCTGACCTCTCTTATTGCTCTATCCTGCAGAGTTTCAGTAACTTGCACCAAGTCAGCCAGCTAGCAGGGCGAAGAGCTGGGACCAGAACTCAGGTCTGTTTTGACTTCCAGGCTCTCAGTCCTTCTACAACAAAGCACAACTTTCCAGTAAGTCTCATCGCTTTCCCAGAACTGCAGTTTCCTCATCTATAAAATAAAGATACTCCCTCCCATCTGAGTTACATAGGAAGTGCAACCAGATTAGATTCTTTCTAAGATTATGTTCCACCTCCAATATTTGATGAATTTGAATGGGACTTTAGCAGCTGGGTTCTAGCCATTTCTACATCGCAAACATGGGGTGGATGGGTCAGTGAATGTGTGGGTAAAATGATAGCTAGATGGATGGGTGGATGGAAAGGGGAGTGGAAGATGGTTGAATGGATGGATGGGGGGAATGAAGAGATGGATGTATAGATGGAAGGTGGGTGAGTGGATGAATGGATGGATAGATGGATAAGTGAAAGGTGGGTGGATGGGTGGGTGGAGAGATAGGTGAATGGATGGTTGAATGGAGGAATAAATTAAAGAATGAATTAATGCATAAATAAAGGAACCTCAGAAAGCTGAACAGAGGTGAAAGGGGAGGGAAAATGTTGCTGAAGGGGTTGCTTCCTGGAACTCTGATTTGTTGTTGGAGGATTGAGATAACACCAAGTATAGGAGAGCCTCACTTTACCTTACAGGATGCTCGATGGGAAACCAAACTTTGAGCCAATAGGTCATCAAGAGGCAGGTTGTGACAGAGGACAGAGCACAGAATTTAGGGTCAGGACTTGGGTTCAAATCTAGTCACTGCAACTTACTAGCTGTGTGACAGTAAGCCCCAGGGGCATTGGAGATAACATAATCCTCTCTTATGGTCTTTGTGAGGACTAAATGATAGTATATTAATACGTATTTTAAAGTGCTTGGCACAAAATAGGTGCACAGAAATAGCGCTGCCACCAGGATTATGAAAGGCCTAAACCAGGGAGAGGGACCTCGGCCAGGTCTGGCACCTCAGAGGAGACTCCCTGCGTTGACGCTGCCCGAGAAGCTTTGATGAGGGGTGCCAGGGGCAGGGGCCAAGCGTTCTGTCTGTATCTGCCCATCTCCTGGCCACTGGCTCCATGGTCCATCTGGCCGGGGCCTTATAGAGTACACAGGCTGGCCCCGTGCAGAGGAGGCCTGATGGGGTCCGAGGGCCAGCACCTGCCCTGCCCCGCCTGGCTTAGTGGGAGAATTTTGCCTCAGGGTCCAGAGCCCCAACTTCTCAGGAAGCTCTCAGACATGAGGAACTTTCCATCCACATTGCAGGAATTTTTTGCAGAAAAGGAAAAAACTGAAAACCTTCATCCTTTGGCCTCTGGGAGAATATTCCTTTTATGTGAAACTGGCAGGGAGGAAAATTCAAGATTCCTTCTCCTTCCCCTAATTGATATCAACATGAAATATTCTGGTGTTGTTTTAATAAGACTTTGGTTTTCCAGCAAGAGTAGGGGAAAAAAAGAAAAAAGATCTTCTCCTGGACCCGAATATTTTTAGCAAAAATATTTTGCTTGCATCCTCCCTGCCCCCTCCCTTCCCTGTTCCTGCCCTGGCTTCAAAGGCACAGCAGTGCGGTTCTGGGGTGCTAAGCGGCGGCCGGCCCACACTCGGCAGCCCCCTCCTCCCCTGCATGGCAGGCAGGCCGGTCAGGGAGTGCCAAGCCAGGAAGATATTTTTTCCAGAAGCAGCATCTGGCTCCTTGGCAGCCGCACAAGCAGTGGTGCTGGCAGCCGGGGCTGGCCGGGGTCTGTCGTGTGTTTAGGCTGCTGCGTTTTCTGACTCTCCCTCACAGACATGGTGTTCTCTCTCCTAGGCCCAAGAGGGCGGGGGTCCTCAGAGCACCTGAGGGCTATGCCCTGGCCTCCCGACAGGGTTTGATGCTGGAGACCCACCTGGGTTCCATCTCTTGCCAACTTAACTTTGGGGCAGGTGGCTTAACGTCTCTGAGTCCTCAGTTTCCTCAGCTGGGAAATATGAGTCATCACCATCTATATAAACTAATCTGCCTGTCTGATCTGGCCGATACCTGACTTTCCAACTGAGTGCCTCGCGCTCCTCCCATCAGACGGGAAACCCCCCACTAGCGTGGCCTCCTTCGCTCTCTCAGTCCCAGGCCTCTGCCCTCGCCGTGCCCTCTGTGCCCAATCTTTGAACAGCTGGTATCTTCTTCCTTTTTTTTTTTGAATGCTGTTTTCTTTCACTGAAGTATAGTTGATATACAATCTTATATTGGTTTCAGGTATACAACACAGTAGTTCAACAGCTACACACATGATTAAATCCTCACCTCTACTAGTGCAGTTGCTATCTGTCAACGTAAGAAGATGTTACAGAGTCATTGGCTATATTCTCCATGCTGCACTTCCATCCCCGTGACCAACTTATATTATGATTGAGAATTTTTGTGCCCTTTTATCCCCCTCACCCTCGCACCTACCCATCCCAACCCCGCCCCCATGGTAACCACCAGTCACTTCTCAGTGTGGCTTTATACATTTTGCTTTGTTTTGTTTTTAGATTCCACAAATAAGTGAAATCATATGTATTTGTCTTTCCCCACCTGGCTTGTTTCACTGAGCATAATACGCTCTAGATCCATCCATATTGTTTCAAATGGCAGGATCTCTTTCTTTTTATGGCTGAATAGTATTCCATTGTGTATATGTACCACCTCTTCCTTATCCATTCATCTCTTGATGGACATGGCTGGTTCTTTCTGATCCTTTAGGTCTCCATCCAAAGACCACCTCCTTTGAGAGACTGTCCGGACTTCATCTCAAGCGGCCCCTTGCTCTGCTACCACAGCACCATGGAGTTCTCCTTCAGAGCACCCATCACACACTGCTCTGTGTATTTGGCATTCTTGCCTCTTCCCCTGCCCCCAGTTCAGGGATGGGAGCAGCAATCTAAACTGTCTTGTCCATTACTGTGTTCCAAGCACCCCGCACAGAGCTTTCCCAGTGGCTTGAGGATGAGTGCAGGGCCCACTGGGGACGCCTCCTGATTCTCCTCACAGCCCTCAGGGCCGTGATGCTCCCAGCCCAGGCCCTCAGAGAAGGGGAAGTGGAAGGAGGCTAGTGGTCGGCATGTGCCTGGGACACAACACATCAGGACTGCCTCTGATACACTTTCCACCTTCACCTCAACCCTGAGAGACAGGAATTATCATTGCCAATTTACAAATGAGAACTCTGAGAAGCTGAGGGACGGGCCCACTACCACATAGCTGGGACATGGCCAGCTCTGCCTAACCCATTACCCTCTCTCTTCTTCTCCCCACCGCCAGCCCTGCCACCAAGCCATGCTAGCTAGAACCTCAGGCTTAATGCCACAGTAAATACCAATGACAGCTCCCACAGAGGCCCTTGTGCCATGCTGGGTATTCTCCATCCATCATCTCATGAAACTCACAACAGCACTGCCAGTGAGATCCAGGAACCCCACTACAGGGAGGAAACAGGCTCACAGGGACGAAGTGGCTTCCCTGGGCACACAGAGGAGGCAGGAAGCTCCTTACATGCTCAGTGGAACGGGGCCACTGAGTGAGATCCTTCTTGCATTTGTGCCATGCTTTCTAGGGTGCCTCCAAAGCCCATCACTGGTCACACAGCTAGAACGTGTCTGTGCTCAACGACTGTCATTCAGTGGAGGTACAGAGAGAAGGACGGACGGACAGAGAGCTGGATCTGAATCTCAGTCTCCCTACGTAACAGGGACCAAGGCCCCGATGCTGCCTCTGCCCCCCACTCCAGGCCCAGAAAGGGGTCTGAACCCCATGGATGTCCAGATACCAGCCTTAAGCCGTAAGGCCTCCCAAGGGGCTGGCCCCACAGTGAAAGTGTTGCAACCAGCCCATGCAGTCTCCCCACCATCACCTCCCCAAGAGGGGCCAGGGGTGGGACATGACAGCCATGGCTAATTAAATGTAGTTCTCCTGCAGCGTTCTGTGTGGTCACCCAACTCCATCTCTCCTGAGACACCAGGATGAGGATGCTGGCGGGCACCCCGAGGCCACAGGGAAACTGTGGCACAGAGAAGGGAAGGGCCTTTCAAGGTCACTAGCCTTGGATCCTGAGGTGGAGCTTGATCTGGGTGGGAAAGGCTTCAAATGCTGTTTTGGGCCCAGGCAGGTGGGGCCCAGCAGCTGCCCAGGACCCTCTGCCACGGGTCCGTTCATACAGCCCCCTCTTTGAGAATGGTGGCCTTTGTGGCTGAGACACAGCTCTGGCGCCTGTGGAGGGGCAGGCCAGTCAGCCTCAAAGCGCCGTGCTGTTCATGGGCAGCCCTCATTGGCTCCCCAGACATGACTGGGCACATTCAAAATGGCTTTAGTCTAGCCAAGGAACAAGGCTGGAACATCCCTTGGGTCAAGTAACGTGTCCCCCTGGTCGCTCAGCCTGCACCCACTCTCTGGGTTTAGGCCCATGTCCCAGCCTCCTGTGCCCTGCTAACATCATGTCCCGGCCTCCTGTACCCTGCTAACATCCCAGCAGCGCTGTGACATCCCGCAAGGCCTTCTCAGAGCCATGGCTTCTGGCTGGAACGTCCTTCCCTACTTCATCCCTGGAGGAATCGCACTCTTGCTATCATGCACAGCTCCCATGTCCCTGCTGCCGACCTTTTCCTCCTACCTGGCCTCTTCCAGCCCTCGATCCCTGCTCCTCACGGCCTGGCCACGGGGTTGTTGCCTGGGCTTGTCCATATGCCCCGTGCAGCAGAAACCTTGTCAAATAATCTTGATACCCACTCCCCTCCAGCCCCAGGAACTGGCTCATCTGCTAGTTGGTCACTGACGTCCTGATTCTCAGAAGGCTTTACTTCCCCTGCAGTTGCAGGACTCAGTCCTGAGATGTAACTCGCTTATAAATTCTCTTGCTAATTCGGACGAGTCCTCCGTGCTGCAGAGGAAGGCAGCAGCCTTCACCAGCTTTTTCAGATGACCCATGAGGGGCTGGGGATGATTAAGGAGCACGGTTCCCATTAGGTTATCCTTTCCTCTCTGGCCCCTAAAACCTCCCTGGACGGCTCACAGCTCTCTCCCCAGCACCACCAGCCTGACATATAAATCTTAACAGAATGAAGAAACGAAAGGATGCAGCTCTCAGTTCAGCGGTCCCCGAGTTGTTCAAACTTGTGGCTTCCCCCATTCCTTAGGGCAACAGGCTGCGAGCATCATGGTTTGGAGCCAAAGAGGCCCAGAACTGAGTATTCCCAGGGTGGGAAAGTGGGCAAGTCACAGGAGTAACAATGCATAATCCTGCAGTTTGAGGCTCAGAGGTGTGAGAGCACAGAGCACATGTCTGGCCTGCCAGGGCAGGAGGGTCTGCTGCCCGAGGGTCCCCTACCTGCCCACCAGCCCTGCCAGCTGTTGCTGGGGCAGGTGGGTCTGGGAGGGCCAGCCAGGCCATTTCCTCCCTTCCCGCCCTGCCTGCCTGCCTGCCCAGGCCCAGCTGTGGGGCAGACATTCCTGGGCCTGCTCATTGATATTCAGGAATGGAACTTGAGCGGGCTCTGGGTGCCCAGTGAGGGCGGTCACTCAGGCCCTCTGCCTAGCCCCTGCTGCCCATATTGGGAGGGTCTAAACACCCTCACCAGCCAGAGAGAGCATTCCAGGCCACAAACGCCCGCAGCTGAAGAGCCAGGGAAACTGAGGCCTCAAGTGGGGACCTCTGACAGCCCCAGGGCATTCAGAAGCCTGGGAGGGGGACATGAGGGTGGGGCATATGTGGCTGGAGTCTGCTGAGTCCCTGCACAGTGCCCATTCTCAGCCAGCCCTCTGAGCTGTGAAGTGTTCCAGGAGCTTCCTGCTCCTCCAGGTGCTCCACAGCCCCACACTGCTCTCCAGAGGCCCTGCCTGAGGCCCCACAGCAGGAAGCTCAAGGGCTGGCCCAGGGCTGGCCCGCTCTCCGTGGTCTCAGCGGGGGGACTGACCAGGAGGCTCCCCGCCCCAGCCTCCCTTCACCAAGCCCCCACCTCACACCTTGGGTTTTTGCAGATGGGCCGATTTCTCCTTGGGATGAGAAAGAGTCACTGAAGGGGAAATCTTTCCGCCAAGCAGCTGACTCAGGCCAACCACAGACTCCCAGCTCCTTAGGAGGCAGGCCCCTGACCCAGGGGTCACAGGCTGGGAAGGAGGTAGCACCCACCCCGAGTCCACTGGGACCTGCCTAGTGGGCCCAGACCTGCAGACTCCAGCCCCCACCCAGGAGGGGGCATGAAAGTCCCTCCATCCCTTCCCTCCCCGGAGCACCACTTCACAACACCCTCCACCACCTGGGAGCTTCTTGTCACATGTCCAAGTCTCAGCTGAATGCTACTGGACCCAGAGAGCCGCCCTTGTCCATCCAGGGCAAGGCCTCACGCCTCTGAAGGGCAGCCCGTCCTCTCATCCCCACGCTCTCTGCATCGTCTCTCCCCTGGCCCCGCTTCCACCTCTCCTCCTTCCAGAAATCTCCTCATGTGCCCCTAGAACTCCTGCCCCACAGACACACACACTCAACTCCCTCCTCCACTCTGATCCCCACTCCATCCCCTCTGCCCCTCCCTTGAGGACGTCCTCCCTCTTGCCTTCCCAGGATGAGGCTGTTTCCTCCCACACCTCAGAGAAGTAGGTCTGGCTCCCCCTGGCCTCTCTCTGAACTTTGCAGCTCCACGCTCTGTCCAAAACCCACTGCTCCTTTGGGGTTCAGGCGACTGGCTGCTCCTTATGCCCATGGCTATCATCCACCAGCCTCGCAGTCACTCCTCACCCACCGAGGGCCCCTTACTCTCCCCCCCCACCACCTCTGGCCATTGCCCTGGCTTACTTGGAGACCCCACGGGCACCCCAAACAACACCCTGGCCTCTGAGTTCTTGGACTTCCTCATCACCAATGCCCCCTCCCCTGCTCTGAATCAACCATCATAACTTGTCATCACCAGAAACTGGGCTACCTCCAACGTCAAGAATTCAAGCATTGCATTCTCCACTGGCAACCCTCTATCATGATTCACTTGTTCCTGTACTCCCGACTGGAACAGTTCTCAAACACATCCACTGGCTCCAGCATCTCCCTCGATCGCTCACTGACCTGGGTCCCCGTGCCTCTTCTCCAGCTCAGCTCCCATGGCTGGTCATTGCCATCACTACATGCTCTCCCATTCCAGCTCTCTCTGCCTCCGTCACCCTGATCTAGCTGAACCACCTGCCTGGATGAGACGACCACCCCACCACCTCCTCCGCTCTGCCCCTGGCAGCTGAGCTCAGTGGAAGAAATGTACCCAGGTGGGCCACCAGTTTCTGGAATCTCCATCCCCCACCTGCACTGGGTGACCCCCACTGCTGGCAGTCTCACTCTCTGCTTCCAGCCAGCTTGCTTCCCCCTCTCCGCAATGGCTACCTCACAGCTCCTTTCCACTCCTCAACCTTCTAACGGAAGGGAGAAGGTCTTTCCTCGTTTTCTCTCGCCCTTGCCCAAGCTCCTTCCCCTTTCTCTCAAGATAAGGACTTGTCTTGATCTTCATAAAGAAAATGGAGACCTTCTGATGGGAGTCGCTGTGCCTCTTCCAGCCCCCCGCCCCACTGCCCCTTGCTCTCCCTTCTCTCCTCTCACCGTGGAGATGGCAGCCCAGAGGCCACCCAAGGCCAGCCCCCCACCGGGGCCGCTCCATCCCATCTCCCCCGTCAACCTGATTCCCTCTGTAATGGTGAAGTCAGCTCTAACAGCAGCTGGTACATGCTGAGGACTCACCAGGGACCTGGCACTGCTCAAAATACCCTCCATGAGGCAACTCATTTAATTCGCAGAGGAGGGGAAATGGAGGCCAGAGAGGAGCAGGACTTGCCCAGAATCACACTGCTAGGAAGTGTGAACCCAGTCAGGCCTGACTCCACAGCTCACCTACCTGATCTCTGCAATATGGGGCCTCACCTTGTACAGCAGGGAACCACGACTTGTTTATTGAATTGAGTTGAAGTGAGTTACTTCCCCACCAGAGTGGAAACAAATCCTAGAGTTCAACCAACCTCCTCCTGTTCTTAGAATTGTAGACAGAGGTATCACTTGCCAAGAACCAAAGAAACATGTATGGAAGTGGTTGCAAGCTTAATCTGGAGGCAGACATTATTGGTTTTCAATGCTAGTGTTCTATTTACCACTCTTGGACCTTGCTCAAACCAGTCATTTATTTCACACCTCAATTTTCTCATCTTTAAAATGGGAGATAGTAATACTGACACTAAGATAGCACACATTAGACACTTAACAGAGTAGCAGGTACAGAGCTGATGAGCAACAAACATTTATTGAGCACCTGCTATGCACTAGGCAGTGAGCTGGATGCTGGAGTACAGATTGAAAAACATGGACTTAGCAAGGGAAGGAGCATTTACAAGTATGGGTGTAGGAAAACCAACCCCTGTGAGATTTGGCTTCTTTGATAACTGAGTTGCTGAGCTATGTGCTTGTGCTTGAGATGAAAGGGAAGCAACTCGATCGTTCACTCTCATACCTCTACGTCTTTGCTTAGACTGTTCCCTGTGTTACAGTAACCTTTCCCTCACCCTTGTCTAACTGGGAAACTCTTAACTTATAATATCAAGTATTACCCCCTTTGTGAAGATGACTTTAATGCCCACTAAATAGAATCAGTTTCCCTTTGTACACACTCTTGTATACACTCTTACCAAGTAACTCCATTCATTCACAAACGCAGTAAAATAGATGAATTGATCATTGATTGACAGAGAGAGAGAGATAAATCAACTTTTGTTTAGGGCCCAGGTACCTACTTTGGGCACAGAGGTCACCAATAATAGCTAAATATTAACATCTACGGAATGCTTATGAGCCAGGCAATTTCAAAGCTTTATGTTAATATTCACAAAAACCCTGTAAGATAGGAGCTATGATTTTCCCTTTTTACAGAAGGAACACTGAGGTACAGAGAAGTTAAGGTCCTTATGCAGTCCCACAGCCGGGAAGTGGTGAAGCCAGGGTTGCTGCCTGGGCTCTTACCCACCGTCCCATTCTGCCTCTCCCAGGCTGGATAACTCAGTCCTTGCCCTTGAACTTCAGGCGCATCCACTGCTTCTTTCTCAGGTGACTCATCCCCTGATTGCCTGGGACTGGGGGTTTCACAGGCTGTGAGATTTTCAATGCTAAACATAGTGAGTCCCAGGCAAACTGGGACAAGTTGATCACCCTCGTCTTCCCTCAAGACATCCTGGAACCAGATTCACACCCACATCTGTCAGACTCCACACACACCCTCCAAACAGCCTCCAAAGGAAAGAAAGAAGCCAGGTCCAAGTGGGGTCCTGTCCAAAGGCAGACCCCTCCTGGCTGCTTATCCTGGCCCGCCCAGTCCCCACGGCCTGCAAGCTGGTGGAAATGGACACGAAGATGTGCTGGCCCAAGGCCCATGGGCCGGGAAGGTGACCTCAGAGCAGGTGCTGGGCTCGCCTCATCCTCAGCGCCAGGCCGGGTCGCCACAGAGAGGCAGAGTTCCGGCCTCAGCCCATTCCCCTTCCCGGGGCGTCCTCTCCCTTCTCAGCAGGACCAAGGTACTTTCCCGATTCATCCAAAAACTGGGGAAGACTTGGTCTGCTTCCTCCCTGGTGTCGGCTGCCCTCCTGGGTTGACCATCCCCAGGAGAAGTGGGGATAGGGAAAGGCCATCCAGACAGGCTAAGATATCTCCCCACCGCCCATCTCCTCCTCCCCCCAGGCCACTCCCTGGTCCTCAGGATCCACTCCGACACCCTCGTCCTCTATAGAAAGCAGTTACTTAAAAGTGCAGAGATGGACAGGATTCTTGAAATTAATGAGAAACAAGAATGGGGTAAATAGCACCATGCCTAGAAAGAGAAGCCTTCCGTAAATGCTAGCTCAATCCCATGAGCATAAAATATGCCAAATAGTCCCTCACTTAGAAATAATAAACCCCTTGACTGCCACACCTCCCATCAGTGGATCACCCCATTTTTCTCCTCCCATTATGACAGAATGCCTCAAAAGAGACTGTGTTCACTATTTCCACCACGTTTCTCCCACTCTCCAGACTCCACTTCCATCGTCCCCACCTTCCATGACCACTGCACTTCTGCACCGCCAAAGACCTCTGGTCTCCACAGCCGATGGTCAGCTCACACTCTCCGTCCTCCTCTTCCTCCTCCTTCTCTTGTTTCTCCTCCTCAGTCCCCCAGCAGCATTTGGCACGAGTGATCCCTGCCTCCTTTTTGAAACCGACTTCACACTTAGCTTGTGGCCCCACTGTCCCCTGGCTCCTCTCCTGTCCTCTGGCCACACCTTCCCCGCTGCCTGGGCTGATTACCCTTCATCCTGCTGCCTCTAAACAGTAGAGAGTCTCTAGGCTCAGTCGTCCACCTACACAACTCCTATGGGGGTGCATCTCATCAACCTTACGCCTTTAAATATGCTCTTGGAACATCAACTATTTCAATGTGTATCTTCAGTCCAGACCTCTTCCAGACCTCCTGTTCTTTGAAAATGCCAAATAGGCACCAACATCAAGATCTCCACACTTTTTGATTCTCTTTCTGTCTACTTCATTTCTAACAGCTGGAGAACTGGCTCCAAAGCACCTTCTCCAACCACTTTATATAAAGCAGCTCACATCTCCGTAAATGCCTACCCCCAAGACCTGCTTTATTTTTCAGTGTCATTCATCACCGCTTGACATGTGATATATTTATGTGCTTATACCTCCTAGAATATTGTCTCCTTCCTCCAGTACAAGCACTTCCCTACTTTGTTTGCTGCTTTAGTCCTAGCACCTTTAATAAAGGTATATATATATAAAGATACAGATATATATATACACATACCACATATATATATGTAATTACATAATATATGCTCATATAATATATATATCTATTACATAATACATGCTCTGGTGCTATAACAGAGTAGTGCCTGTCACAGAGTAGGCACAAAGTAAATATTTGTAGAATGGATGAATGAATGGACAAAGTAGTAAATAATAAATAAGCAAGCATTTGAATAATGGGTGAATAAAGTAATAATAATAAAGAAATATATTAGTGATAAATAGAAGGTGGTATACTATAGAATACAAGTGAGCAATTTAAAGAATGGATTGCTGATATATGCAACAACATGGGTGAATTCCCAAATCATTACTCACAGTGAAAGGAGCTGAACATAAAGAATGAATACTATATTGTTCCATGTATAGAAAATTCTAAAAAATACAATTAATCCATAGTGACAGAAGGCAGATCAGGC
Source organism: Smutsia gigantea (assembly GCA_032199065.1). Taxonomy (NCBI): domain Eukaryota; kingdom Metazoa; phylum Chordata; class Mammalia; order Pholidota; family Manidae; genus Smutsia; species Smutsia gigantea. Next base: position 77,470 of record JAVSCE010008805.1, on the reverse strand, counting down.
CTTGTGAGGTGGGCCACAATATTCCCATTTTGCAGATTAAGTCACTGAGTCTCAGAAAAGGAAAATGACATCTCCACACTCATACAGCCCAAAAATGGCAGAGCCAGGATTTGAACCCAAGTTTCTCAGACTCCTAAGCTATATCACAAACTTCTCACCAAGGCCTCCATAGAAACTCTGTGTGTGTTTGTGTGTATGTGGCCTTATGCATGTCTCTCACCTCTCTGGGAGAAAGTGTTACCACTGCCGATGGGACCAAAGGTGTTTCTCATCCTTTTTGGGTGTCATGAGAAGACTCAAGAAGGAGTAGCCTGACCCAGGTGTTGTCTCTGATCCTTTGAGGACAGAGAATTCCGCCCAGCTGGGGCGAGAGACTCAGCCACTAGAGTCCCTTTGGGATGGGTGAGGTTGAAGGGGGCTGTTCTCTGCCCAAGTGCAGGGCCTAGGGGGTCATATCAGCAATGTCAGGAATGTGCTTACACTGAAGCTGGGATAGGGGAGCCAGAGGAGCCCACAGTATGACTTTGCTCTGTAAATCATGACTTTCCACCCAAGTGTGAGGAAGGAGAGGCAGAGGAATGCAGAAAGCTGACAGTGTTGAGAACGTAACAGTATTCAGGGCACTGTGGCAGACACTTGCACACATATCCCACTTGAGCTCCACAGAGCCCTGCCAGGTAAGGGAATATTTCCCCCCTTTTGTTTAGATGAAGAAATGCAGGATTGGAGAGATGATGGAATTTGTATGAATCACACGAATGGTACATGATATATTGCTTTCCTTCTCCAACTGGTGTTTCTTCCATAATAAAGGCCTTGCTGTCTTTAGCATTTTCCCAGAGAAACCCACTGCCCAATACATCTATTCACACACTCATTCACTCATTTACCCATCCTTCCATCTATTCTTACCTACATCTGACCTATTCACTTAATCATTCAATTATCCATCAGTCCACAGATTCATGCATCCAAGCATTCACACTGTCATCCACCACCACATGCAAATATGCAACCGTCAGCACTTTAGCCACCCATGGATCCAGCAGACAACATCCTACTACCCAACCAACCATTCCACTACCCATCACTCCACTCACCCACTCATTTACTTCCCACGAATCACTCACTCACACACATATCCACCTATCTATCCATTTCCTACCTACTTGCTCAACCAACCAGCCATCCACCCATCCACCCATCCAGCTATTCATTCATTCATCCTCCCATGAAAACACATAACCAACCACATGCTATCCATCATCCCATCCACATGTCCAACCATTCACTCATCATTCACTGATCCATTCAACCATCTAGCCATCCACATGCCTTGTATATGAGAACACATGCATGTTGGGATGGTTAATTTCATGTATCAAGTTGGTTGGCCATGGTACCCAGATAGTAAGTAGAACACCACTCTAGATGTTGCTGTGAAGGTATTTTTTAGATGAGACTAACATTTAAATCAATACTTGAAGCAAAGCAGATTACCTTCCACAATGTGGGTGGGCCTCACCCAATCAGTGGAAGGAACAGGAATTCTGAGGTGTGTAGGTTTGGGAGATGTTTTTCAAGCAGCATTGGCACGACATGGTGACTAAAATAAGATGATGACATCAAGGAAGACCCCATGTTTTTGTCTTGGGAGCCGAGATAGGTGGAGGTACCACTGCCTGAGAACAAGCTGATAGGAGAAGAAGGGGAGCCGGTGGGCAGTTCATGTTCAGCTCTGCTGGGTTGGCAGCTCCTGGGGAACCTCTTGGGGAACATTCAGCAGATGGGGAGATGTGACTGACTGGAGCTTAAGGAACAGAGAACTGAGGGTAGAGGCTTGAGTCAGAAAGAATGAGTAGGTGACTATCCTATTCGAACAGAGGGGCCTCCGGGCCAGAAACAGCCTTCTATAGCATGAGCAGCAAGGGGGTCCCAGAAGACCTGTTGCTCCCCTCGCGGAGGTCCTGACCTACCCCTGCTCTGAGCTCCTGGGAGCAGTTTGGCCCCGACCAGGGGGCCCTCCAAGCCGCTCCCTCTTTCTGTGGGGTTCATGGAGGGTTCACAGGAGCAGAAGGACCCCGTAGGGCTCCTGCACAGATGGGAAATGGGGCCATCTCAGGCTCTGACCAAGGGGTGGGCCCCTGAGCTCCAGCTGGAAACCCCATTTGGGGGCTGCAGGGGTGTGTGTGAAACTGCTCCCTGGGTGGCTCAGACCAGCGCGGCTCAGAGAACAAACTGTTGTCTCTGCCATAAATCCCCTCAGCCATAAAGTCCCTTCCCCCCTGACCCCTTGGTTGGTGTGAGAAACTGAGGGCAGGGCAGGGCAGGGTGATGACCTCCTGACTCTGGGGCCACTGGCCTCCCAGCCCACCATGTCGCTCCTTTCAAGGCCTCCTGAGCCCGCTCGGGGCCCTGATGCTGAGGGACACAGGCTCAGCCTGGGAGTCAGAAACTCTGGTTGAAGACCCAGCGGTGCCCCCAGCTTCCCCTTAGGTCATTTGCCCCGTCTTAGTCTCTTATTAGCAAATTGTCTTTTAGAATCCCTGTCTGGCTTCTGGAGGGGATTGTGTGGGTCAAAGAAAAGGGCCAGGCGAGTGTCACAGGTAGAAAGAACATGAGCATGCCCTAACATCATTTAACCTCTCTGGGCCTCAGTTTCCTCACCTGTAAAATTGGGGTAACAAGGGGTTGTGTGGATAAAGTGAGATACTGAAGTACTGCAGGTAAAGTGCAGAATCCAGTGCTTTAGAGCAAAGTCTCCCGAAAGAAAATCATATGCATTTCCCTTTGTTAAAACTGTTTTACACTGCTTAAACAATGCTCAAATGGTTATTTAACACGTGGATAACTAGAGAAAATGTGATTTATAATGATTCTGTAAATTGCCTGAGAAATGACATGATATTCTTCAACTGTACTTCATTTGCCTGTGATTCTTATTAACTTACTTAACAAATGTGGGCATATATATATATAAATAAATGCAATGGTACAAAACTAAGCTTATATAAGTGAAAAGTCAATCTTCACACTCATGTTTTGTAGCTACCTAGTTCCCAACCATTACTAACAGTTTTGTGTGTATTCTTCTAGAAAACTTCATATACATACATATATAGAGAAAGATGAGGAAGGGAGCCAGTGAGGCCACTGTTGTGGAAAACAGAGACCCGAAGACGCATGTGTAGATGAAGTTGTGGTACCTGGGGTGATGGCCACCTTCAGGACCAAGACACTCGATCCCCAGCTGCCTGCAGTGGCACCCGCTGATGGCACATCGCTGAGTCCCTCTCCAGGAGTTCTGCCCTTAGCCAAAGTGAGCTGCCTCACTCAAGGCTAGCCCTTTCCCAGGGAATGCACATGTCCAATGACTGGCCCCCTTGCCTTAATTCTGACAACCTGTAAGTGCCCTCCCAGCTCCAGGGATCCCCATGGGATTGGGAGGCCTTTGTTTCCACTGCATGGCAGCTCAGCTGCTCCCCCTGCCCAGGCCTGCCTTCCTCACCTGCTCTGAGGGCTCCCAGCCATGCTGCAATGATGCAGCTCTAAAACCTTCCACGAGCACTGCCACAGGACGGAACAATGCCTCAGACAGTTGAGAGGTTGGGAACAGTGGTCATTATAACAGTCCTGAAGCAGATGACTTGCCAAATGTCATTAATACATTGGAGAAAAGATAATAAAAGGTTAGAGTGATAAATTACTAATTAAAGGTGAAGTGTAAAAGCCAGAAATTTTCCTTGGCAACTGACGAAGGGATGCCATCTCCTGCAGGCGTGGTTAGAAGAAGCTGAGGATCAGGCCTGGAGTTAATAAAGTGAAGCTTTAGAAGAGGTTCAAATTTGCAGCAAGTATTCAATCTATGCCAGAGTCATGGTTCTGCTCGGAAGGAGTGGGTCCCTGAGAACTGGTATGTGGACATGTGGGTCAATGCACTTAAAAATCTAGAATCTCTTGGTCACCCTGAACCCTACGAGTGTGTAGAAGTCACTCACCAGTCCCTGTTAAATGCTAGCACCTCTCATTTGAAGATGGTATAGAGGCCTCTACCATGAAATAAAGGATCTACCCACTCATAACGTGCCCTTATCTCCCTTCCTGAGTGCCAGACTAATAACTGATGTTAATCACAACATGACACAGGCAGAGAGGTGCCAGGTCTGCAAAAGGAGATAACGCGACTACCACTAACTCAACCAAGTAGCTCCAGTTGCAGCTGCCGTGTGGGAGGTGGTGTCTTTGCTGGAGTGGATTAACATGGTGTCATGTACTTGGTATGTGGCCACTCATCTGGCAAATGTATTCATTTCTATCCCTGCTAGGAAGGAGGGCCAGAAGCAGCTCATATTCCTGTGGGGTGGATAGCAGCACTTCCCAGGGCTATGCTAGTCTCTCCCAACCCCTGTTGTAATACTCGAAAAGATGTTCCCAGAATCTCAGAGTGGACCATCACCCTGGAGAGCTGGCCTGTTAACCAAACCAGATGAACAGAAAGAAGTGGTAAGCATGGAAGAGACCTTGGTAAGAACCCTGCTTTCCAGAGACAGGGGAAAAACTACATGAAGATTCAGGGACCCTCCATATGAGTGATACTCCAGGGGTCCAGTAGTCTGGGACATGCTGAGTCAACTCCCTCAAAAGTAAAGAGCAACTTCTTTCATCTCATGGATGGCTTCCACCACGCAGAGGAAGGGAACCCAATGGCTGGTAGGACTCTTTGGGTTCTAGAAACAGCACATTTCATGCTTGGCAATACTGTTCTGAACCATCTACCAAACGATGTGGAAGCCGGGCTATGCATGGGTGGTAAGCACAGAAGCAAGGCAAGGAAAGTTATGATCCTGAGCTCTAGAGCCAGGCTGACTGGGTATGAACCCTGGTCATCTCACTTACAGCTCTGTGCCCTCGGGTGGGATAGTAACAGTGCCTACGTGGAGGCTATAGGGAGTTAATACATCTAAAGGGTATAGACCAGTACTGGCACACGGTAAATATTCCTTAAATGACTAAAAATAGCAGCGTGGAGCCTCAAATCCAAGTTTGAGCCAAAGGCTCTTTCCATGGCACCAACCAAGAGATGTAACCAAATGGCCTTAAAACCAAGGGAAGAGAGGTACAATGACACATGCAGTGACACCTCTCCTACCACACTGCAGCTCAGAGTGGAGAAAGAGGGGAGGAGGGAGGGAGTGGCTTCAGCAAACATTGCTTGTGGGCTGAGGACTAGAATACCAAAGTCTAGGCTGGACCAGGTGGGCTGCAGCAGTCAAGGTGAGTGACACTAGATAAGAGTTAAAGTGATATAATAATAATAATAAAGTAAAGAGCCCCAATGTCCTGCAGCTTAACAAAATACGGACTTATTTCTCACTTATGTCAAGTACCATGACAGTAAGAGGTTGATGGCTCTGATGCATGATGTCACTCAGGGACCCAGGATCTTCCCATCTTGTGGCTCCAGCACCTCCTAGGGCCTCAGAGTCTTTGGAATCATCTGCAAATAGTCCAGAAATGGAAGTAGAGAGAGAGCACTAAGGGTCCTGCAGGAGGTCTTAGGACCTAGCAGGGCCGCCATCACTCTTGCCCGCACACTGCTGGCAAAATCTGCCAGAGACACACTTCACTGGAAATGGGGACACGGTTACCTGCGAGCCCAGGGAATAACAGAAAGAAGATTTGGGGCATAGTTAGCCACTTCTGCCCTGGGCTTTGAGGAGGGAGGCCGGAATGATGCTCCTCCAGGCCATCCCTACATTTAGCTCACAGCTAAGTGCTCCGAAGTCCTCACTGGGACATGCGTCCCCGCAGAGCTGACATTCAGCTGGAGCAGCTGAGGGCTGTTCTGGGTCAGTCCTGCGGTTCACTCTAGTGAACACTGCCCGCCTCCCCTGGCTTAGAATGCCTCCCATTCAGGATGGAGTTCTGCATGGTGCTTCAGCATCTGTGTGCTGGAATTAGACCACTTTGCATGAAATGCAGGCTCTGCCCTTTGCTAACTGGGTGACCTTGTTCAAGTCTCTTAACCTTAACCTGGTCTTGCTTAGCCAGGCACTGTGCTGACCACACACGGTCTCTCATCACCCCCGCAGCTTGATGGAATCGAGATGAGATAGAACCTGGGGTACAGCGGGACGCATGCAATGTGGTATCATTCTTATTCCAACTCCAGCTAAGCAGTTCAGTCAGCCTCACCCAGAGACAGTAGCAGTGGAAAGATCTAGGAAGAACCTGTGGTAAAGCCAACAGGTAGACAGGAAAATGGAATCATGACCTCTACCATCAGGGGAGCAGAAGGAAGGAAAAGGCCTGTGTTGCCCAGCCCTCAGCACACAGAAGGGCGCCAGTGGGGCTCGCGTGCCAGCCCTCTCTGACCTCCAGGCCAGCTCCTCCCAGCCTCGGCATGGGGGTGGGGTGGGGTGGGGCTCGCTCTGCTCCCTCCTTTGAAAATACCAGCCTGCTCCCTAGTCACCCTGCCTCCAGACAGCCCCCTCAGCTCCGTTCTCCAAACCTCCTGCCCAGAGGGATCCTTCTGAAGCACAGTCCTGACTGCTGGCCCCGCCCAAAGGCTGCTGCGGTCTTCACCCTGTGCAGGGGAGAGCCTGGGTCACCCTCATCTTGAGTCCCCTTTCACCCCATTTCCCACCCCTTTCAGCTCTGCTCTACCCCAACACATCCACCGCTTGCTCTCTATGCTCCAGCCACTCTGAGCGTTTCTCAGTTTCCAGAACACACCAGGTATTCACTTTCTCTCTTTCCTCAGAGCCTTAGCACACGCTGGTCCTTTGGCCTGAAAACGCTCTTTCCCCACCTCCACCTAGCTGACTCCCACTCATTGATCAGAGCCCAACCTTAGATTTTCCTTTTCCTGGACGCTAATCCATGTTCACAAGAGATTGCTTTAAGTGATCCCACTTATCTACTCCTGCAGCCCTCTGTCCCCTCCCCAACTCCCCATGCCAGTTTATTCTGAGTGAATGGAGTGGTATGGAGCGGTAACACCACTCTGTATTATAATCTGAGATGCATTAACATTCAACTTCAGCTTCAGAATTTCACCCAAACTTGCTATTTGGCTTCAGCCTCGGCTTTAGCTTCGGAAACCCAAAAGCCAAATGCCAACTTGACTATCATTTTTGGCATCCTTAAGCTATACGTGATAAATGGTCACGTGATCATGTAGGCTTCCTATCATGTCCAATCGTTGTTAACAACATCAGTGATACATACAAGACACACCACTCAGGCTTATTGTTAATATCTGAATATTTACTTTCAAACACAGGCAATGATTCTAAATGTAACTAGAGTAGAAATTGCCTTGTAGGATTTATAGACTCAGTCAGTTAAAGGGTAATCTGTTGTTGCAAGCATAAAAGCCTGCAATAATTAAAAACAATTGTGAAGGCTGTTCATTTTATGTACAAAGGAGTACCATTAAGAGAGCTCAGATAGTTAATTAAGGGAAACAAATTGACAGTTGTCAGGAGACAGCTCTTGGTGGGTTTCCCACTTTTCTACACATCTCGGGAGCCAAGGCTCTGACTATCTTTTCAAGGATATTTGTACAGAAGAGACAAAAACCCTGGAAGATAGACATGGTGTCTTCCTCCAGAACACTGGGTAAATGTGCCACCAGTATAACCAGGAAAATGTCTTCCTCCAGGGCAAAAGTCAGGCAAGTTTTCTGCCCATTATAAAGACTCCATGCCCTCAACTTGCACACCTGTGCCACAGACCCCCTGCCTGGCCCCTCCACAGTGATGAAGTTCATGCAGTCACAGCTGTGCTGCGGGTGACACGCTTTGATCTCTGACCTAGGAGTTGCGTGTCTTCTGCCAGCTTCCGTGAAACAGTGCAGGCTTACTTGTTAACTAACAAGGAGGTAAAGTCTCAGACCCTTTAGAGTTCATGACAACAATGTATTGGAACATTAAAAAGTTTGTCTTAGGTCAGTTTCTCTGGGAAACTGGCTTGGAGATTGGAGGTTTGGATGGATGGATGGATGGATGGATGGACGGACGGACAGACAGACATGTGTATGGACAGAAGGAGAAAGAAAGGAAGGACTCCTCTTGGGTGTTCAGGCAGGAGAGGTGACTCCTGTCTTCCCAGGTCTGGGAGCAGCAGGCGATGGGTGACTTCCCAGACCGCTGCTGCCTGACCCAGCACTTCTCCTGTTTCTAATCTACATGCTGAGTCTGCAAGGAGGGCTGCAAGTCAGACCCAGCTGAACATAGAGCCCCGGGGGTGGGAACTCAACAAATTATGTGCCCCAGTTGACAGACAGATGGGGTTGTCAGGCAAAAAGAGGGAGGACTGCCCAGGACCAGGGCACAGACCTCTCCCTGCCTGCTTGGCTGATGACTTCAATGGAGGGATTGTGCACATGATTATTTTTAGCCAGGTGAAATTTGTAGAAAGCAGATAGGGCTCAAAATCCAACAGAAACCTGCTTTGCAGTTACAGAGCAGCCCTCCATAGGAGAAGAGGGGGGTTGACTGGAGGGATTGCCTTTCCAGGAGGAGAAGGTAGAGGAAACAAAGGAAAAAAGGTGGGGAGGACTCACCCCCAAGGACACCTACTGCATGTCAGGGAGGAGACTAGAGGCTTAGAAATGGCATCTCAGCGTGGCCACACCGCAGTCACTCCTCTCACCGCCATGTGCAAGGACCACCTGTGTGTTGCCACTACTAAGAATGCAAGCTCTGATCAATAAGAGTAATAACAGCAATGGGGTTGGCAAACTATCTGTAACGGTCCAGATAGTATTTTGGGTTTGTGAGCCATATGGTCTTTGCCACAACCCCACTCGCCGTTGTAGTGTGGAAATAGCCATAGACAGTATGGAAACGAATGGGTATGGTTGTGTTCTGATAAACTTTATTTGCATAAGTAACATTTTATTTTGGACTGGATTTGGTCCACAGGCCATAGTTTGCCCACCCAAATGTCAACTTAATGTTACAAAACACTGCAGCTTGTTTTAAATATCAGCAAAGGACAAATCAAAGATTTTTAATCCCCACAAAATGCAAGGTAGTCCCAAGAAAATTTCAGGACTTCTTAAAAATATGAATCCAAATAGCAATGCAGGCAGGGCAGTTCAATAGGCTGCCTGGTGAAACTTGTCTTCTCTTAATCCTGTCCGGGTGATTCTGGGGGGTGTGTCGGGTGACCAGATAAAATATAGGATGCCCAGTAAAACTGAAATTTCAGATAATTGACAAATAATGTTTTTATAAGTATGTCCATGCTTAAGAGTTAGAAGGAACTAGAATATTTGAAACATACTTACACTAAAAAATTATTTGTTGTTTTCTGAAAACATTTTTATTTGCTAAATGAGACAATCTTAACAGTATATGTAATCTCACTTGAAAAGACTGTTGAATGTCCATATCTCTGGCCCTTCAAAATGTCGAGTCAGGGCCAAATGGAACTGGTGGCCTCAAACTTTCACCACTACCCCATGAAAGACAAAGTAGAAAAGTCACCTTTGAAGTAGGGGGAGCTAGGTTCAAACCCAAATTGCCTAGCACATAGTGGGTCCTCCAAAATGTATAGCTGTGATTTTTATTTATTTGCAGTCTTGATGTGTTTTGTCCTCTCTTTGTAAATTCTATCACCCACTCTGTGATGTTGACCAAGTTCCTTAATTTTTCCCGAGCCTATTTTCGCTGTCTGTAACATGGGGATAGTGAAGGCACCTCCTTCAGGAGTTTATGATATGAATTAAATGAGCCAGTGCTTCTCAAGTGTTTAGCATAGTGCCTGGCAACAAATATGCTTTCTAGAGATTTTTAGGAAAGCATAATAACTAAATCCATCTTCACATTCATTCTTCCATTAAATCCACAGAACAATCAGAGAGGTGGCTATTAAGACCCTCATCTCACAGACCAGGTAAACTGAGGCTCCAAGAAGTGACATTATTCACATCAAATAAGCAACAGAGATGGCATTCAAACTGGTGACCCTGACTATAGTCATCTCAACAACAGACAGACCATAACAGACAGACAAGGCTGAGGTTTGGCCTCCCCAGACCTCAGACCCAAGGGCCCCCCACATTCGCTGAACCAGCTGCCAGGCAGGTGATGCTTGCCATAGAACAGGCACATTTTTACCTGTGTCAGGCCGAGCCACTGGACTCAGACCACCCAGAGTTTTCCAGCTGCTGCAGAGGAAGTGGGAGAGCCCCTCGGACCCTCAATATCTTCTTTCCTTAGCCCCAAGGACCCCTCCTGCCGCCCTGTACTGGGGCCCTCTCTTGTGTCATGAGGGAGGAAGCTTCCCGACCTCACTGTCCTCAAGCACCGTCCTTCCCCATTTCCAGTCCGTACCTGACCTGTCCTTCTCTCTGGCGGCACAGGGCCCACTTCAAGTCCCCCAATTATGTGTGATGATTTGTTTGGTGCTCTTTGTCACTGGGCTGTGAACTCCATGGGGGTGAGACTTCATCCCTGTGCTCCTGGCTTGGTCCCCAACACCTGTCCCAGGGGCTGGCTCAGGCAGGAATCCACTGAACGCTTGCTGAATGACAGACAAACTGAGGCAACTAATACTTTTCAGGCACCTACCTTCATTTTCCTCCAGTATGTCCTAGGCCCTTTACCCTCATTTTCTCATTGCATTGTCATACAAGTTCTTTGAAGTGGCAACTGGCAGTCCCATTTTACAGATAAGGAAACTGAAGGTCAGAGCCACAGACAGAGGAAGCACCAGGACAAGACAGTTAAAGTTAAGAGTGGGGCCTCTGCCACTGGCCAGCTGTGCAAACATAGGCAACATCCACATCTGCAAGACAGGAGCAATGATCTTACCCGCTTCAAAGGACTGTTGTAGGGACTCAGAGACTGATAAAAAGTACTCAGCCCAATCTCTGGGACACAGCAAGTGCCCCGTAATTATTAGAGTTACGACTTTTACTAACATGCACGGCCAACAAGTGTGGGTGCTGCAATCTGATTTCACTGTGTACCCCACTACATCGGGGAGAGGCAAGACAAGAAGGTGGCAAGGGGGTGGGGTAGGGGCCTGAAAATCACAGTCCTTTTGTGAAACAGGCGTGGCTCCACACTGGACCTTTTCTTAAAAAGAAAGACTTGGCTTTGCTGCTCCTGACTCAGTGGGCTGGGAGCCCCACCATTAACTGCAAGGCTTAGTTATGCTACCAGAGCAGACTATGCTAAGGATTGAATGCGATAGGAGAGGAGAAGGATAGCCCAAGGCCTGGACTTCTCTACTTCCAAAATGGCCATCCATCTCTGTTCTCCCCCAAACCTGGAATGAGAGCTGGATTGCCCCTTGGAAAGGGGTAGGGCTCTGAGTGGATAAGTCCTCATAACACAGCTACGTTCCCAGGTGCACCTATAGCTCAACAAGCATTGTGAGAAAGACCCAGGCTCTGGACCAGACATGCCTGTGGGCAAACCTGAGGCTCACCCTGCCTGGATGTGTGAACTTGGTCTGGCAACCTCAGCCTTTGGGTTTCAGTTTTATCCACAAAATGGGTAGAGAAAACACACCATGCAGGGTTGCTGTGGATATCAAATACAATTAACATAAGAATACATTTGGTACACAGTAGGCACTTCATAAATGTTAGCTGAAGCTCTTTCCCCCTCCACTTTCACCTCAGTCCCCAGTCCCCATCTCCCTCTATGTCTCTCTCTGTTCCCAGCTCATTTCAGGGCAGGAGTTAGAAGGAACTAGAAGAACATCTCAGAGGCAATCTTTAGGCCCTGCAGAAGGGACTTAGGTCCAAACATAATATCAGATTATTAAAAATGTAGATTGTAAACACCAGCATAACTGGCCAGAACACAGTGACCACCAGACCACAGCCCAGCTGCTCCTCATGCCCGCGGCCACATCTCCTGCTGCCCCTGGATCTGGGAAGGGCCCAGTCCACTGGGCACAGGCCGATGTGTTTTCCCTGAGCTCAGCCAAACCCTGCTCTCATGGTCAGAAGGCCTGGAGAACAGCTCCAAGGTCTGTGCTCCAAGGGGAAAGAGCCTCCCACCCTGCCGCTGTCCTTGGCCATGAGACAGGCCCTTAGTAGGTGACCAGAGACCAGGCCCCCTGGGGACTCTGACCTAACACTGGGCTGCTTGGTGCAATACACAGACCAGGAAGGGAACCCCTTCCCACCCCCAATAACAGCTGTGTGAGCCCAGGCAAGTCACTTTACCTCTCTGGGCCCCGGGAGCCTCAGCTAAAAATGAGGATTTTAAGAGCCATCACTGCTCAGACTGTAGTGTGAGGCGTCAATGAGATCATGCATTTAAAGCAAGTACCTGGCAGAACAGAAGCACACCTTTGGCTCGGCCCCAAGCTGGAGGAGGCTGAGGCTGGAGACCAAGGTCCCATCAGAGCTGTGGGCCATGTGGTAACTGGAGTGGCCACTTTGATTAGCACCTGGGTGCAGGGGTGAGTGAGCAGGCTTTGGAGCCAAACAGCTGGATCTGAACCCCAACCCTGAGATGTCATCATTGTCTCTGCCCCAGCTGAGCTCCAGTTGCTCCACCTACAGACAATGGTATTACCTAGTTCACTGGCCTCACTTGCTCATTCAAGAAATCATTGAAATGATTACTGAGTACCTGCATTGTGGGCAGCTCTAGAGCCTGTGGAAGAACGAGGCTGGGATCCTGTCCTTAAGGCTGCTATAGAGATCCAAGGAGATCCTGTGAGGACAAGGCCTGGCATCTGGTGAGCGCCCAGGAACCTGTCTTTCCCATATGCCTCTACCTTCCCTTTCTTCCTCCCTCCCTCCCTCCCCTTCTGCCTTCCTCCTACCACTGAGGCCTGAATCAGACATTGGCCCTCTGGGAATAATTACACGGAGAGGGGATAGAGGGCCCAATCTCCCCATTCTCCTAGCAGGTGCCAAGCCCTTCTTGGCAGGTGCAGACCAGGGCCTGGAAGGAAAAGACCGAACTGGTGTGGCCACAACAGGAGAGAGGATTTAGAAAAACAATCCACTCGAGTTACCTTCTGAATGGTTGAAACTTTGTCCCAGACACCTTCCTCCCAGCCCTGAAGTTCCCTGCCCCTCAGCTTGGGCAGAGGGAGAGCAGGGAGCTCCATGGCCCTCTCAGCACTTCATTCCAGCCCAGCGGTCCGGAGAAGCCCCTTTTGGGGAGAGGAAGATGCCGGTCACGCAGTCTGGGACTGGCCCTGGGACTCCCCCCGATCACGCCAGGGTCACGGCCCCACAGGGAACGGGCTTACAGGGCCCTCCCCAGTCAAGGCCTCGCTGGCCTGCCTGCCTGCCTGTGTCATGGCCCAGCCTGGCTGAAACTTGAGCCAGAGAGATAGAGCCCAGGCTGAGCCAGCCAGTTATGTCTTAATGTAATTTAGCTGTAATCGCAGCGTGTTTTCCTTCGCTATAATTAGTAAAATGTGGTTGTTTTCTGTGTTCCTGGAAGATGTCTGAACTGGAGCCAGCTCCCTGTAGCCTTTCTGACAAGCTCTCCCAAACGGGCCCACCAGCAACACCAGGGGTTTCCCAGTACTTTCCTCCCCTTCACCTGATTGGTCCTGATTCGCGAGTTAGGGCCCCTCCCTCCTGTCCCCACGCCCCCAGGACAGGCCCCCGGGCTCAGCGCAGTGACGGGCACACTGCAGGTGCCTAATGAATGTGGGGAGGCAATGGGCACCACCAAACCAGCAACAACAGAAAGGCATGTAAGGAAGGAATTCCTTTTTTTAGGAATTTCACAAGATCCTCCGAGAACCGTGTGGGAGTGGGAGGCGGGGCTGCACACACACAGGCCGCTGTCCACACGTGCTATGTGTGCGGCTCTCCTGCCTGTGGCTCTGGGTCTGCGTGTGTCCCCTTGACAGTGCTAGAGCCTCTGCGTGTATGTGTGAGCACAGCCCCCCCGGAGCAGACCAGAACTGACCCCCTCTGCTCTGATGACCTTGGGGGAGGCTGGGATAGGGCAAGAGGCATGGAGCACCCAAGTCCCACTGTCCTGAATCTATAATTAAGCACAGTCCTTCGTCCTTAGGCTCAGGCAGTCAGTCCATGAAGGTTTGCTGGGTCGTAGTGTGCCTTGTCATCTGTCACTCTCGGTGGCCCTCACTGTGTGTCCCTGTAGCACCTCACCCCCCACTTATTCGCCCTCCAGTCACACTGTTAAATGATTACATGGCCTCGTCTTTGGGGGACTCGGGGGGGTTTGTTTTGTTTTTCGCAAGAAGGGTCAAGATTCACATTTTCCACCCTTGTCAAAGTCTCCTCCAGTGGGAGACATATTTAGGATAGATTTCAGACTTTGATTATTATTTCATCAGTCACCACATTAAACAGCGCAGTAAAAGCACCCACCTCACAGAGTTCTTGTGTGCAGTTCATGTCTAAAGTCCCTAGCACAGGACCTAGCACCAGGAAGTACTCATGAAATATCACTGATGACAATTTCTATGTCACAGAGGAGGTAGAACAGGCAGGAGCATGGACCCCTCACCACTGTGTGGCCTCAGGCAGGCTACTTAACCCCTCTGAGGGCATTTAGAATGTGATGGATGTGTAAGTGCTTAGTAAATGTGAATGATTATGTTAGTAGTGGGATTATGTTAGTACGTGGGATTTATTTTTCCAGTTGGCTTGTAATTCTTGGAAAGTGCCCGCATCAACTACTCCTCCAGCTGAGCCCCTAGTTCTATCTTTGCAGAAATCGACTACCAGGCGGGCCAGCCTGATTCTGCACCAAAGGGTAACACTATGCTCTGGTTGGCAGAATTAGCCTAGACTCTGAATGCTCTGATTCACTAGTGGGTGGAACACTGGCGGGTGTGGCCCATTCTCCAGGGCACATTTAGCAGTAATTCTTGGAGAGTGATGTCAGACCATGGATTTGGCTTTTTACCTGGTTATTGTTCTTTTTACCTTTTCTCAGGAAATCTCACTAATGTCCAGCTCTGTGATTTCTGCTGATAAATTCCTCCAACACACATTTCCCCTAACAAAATGCATAGACATTGTGGTATTTACCCCACAGCACTTGGATGACTGAAATGGAAAGGTGCTTATGGGTGAGGATGTGGAGTTCCACAGTGTCACGTAAGGCAGGAGGGTGTTCCTGGAGTCCTGGCGTCAAGCCCCTGCTCACAAGAGGAACCTCTGATGCTCCTTGCAATAGGACACTTCCCTCCCACAAGCCCTCCTCTGGCCAGGAGCAGAGAGCATGAGAACTTCACTTGTGAATCATGAGACCAAGTGGGGAATTCCTCTATACCCTGTACCATCTCTGAGGCTTGAAGTGGTTCTGCTTTTTCATTCATTCATTCGCTCACTCACTTGCTATGCCTTAAACGCTGTGCTGAGCCCTTGGTAGGTTTTAGAAGAGATACAGCATCAAGGCAAGGATACTCAGAGAATATACAACGTGAAATGACATTTAAAGGCAATACACAGAGCTACAAGTGTCCACAGAATATGTGAAAAAATGCTTCACCTCACCAGCAATCCTAGGAGTCTCTATTTAAACAAGATTCTTTTTTTTTGTTTCTTCTTTTGATAAAGATTTAAAAGGTTGATCTTAGTACCGAGAGTTTGAGAAAACAGGTGCTCTCAAAGAGTGTTAGTGGAAATGGAAATTGAAACCTTTTTGGAAGACAACTGAGCAAGTTCACACCTAGAATTTATCTTACAGTAAAACTTGAACAAACATGCAAAGATAGGAATTTTATGGCATTTATAATAAGAAATTTTAAGTAATACAAATGATAGTCAAAAGAAGATTAATAAATTATGGTATGTTATGCATCCATTAAAGAAAAGGGGGACCATTAGTGGCAATGAAAGATATTTTTAAAAAAAGAAAGATATTTAAACAAAATAAGGTAAAAAGCACATTGCAGAAAAGTCTACAATGCCTATAACATTAATAAATGTTTATATAACAGATTTTTTAAGTATTCCAAAAGGATATATGCTGCTCTTGATTGTGAGTCTTTTTAAGGGATGATTTTCTTTAATCAGTAAACTTAATTGTAGAGCAGTTTTCATTTTAGCACAGAGAAATTGAGCAGAAATTACAGAGTTCCAATATAGCGCTGTCCCCATACAGACACAACTTCCTGTACTATCAGCACACTATAGCAGAGGAGTGTTTTTGTTATAACGATGAACCCCCATTGACGCATGATAATCACCCAAAGTCCATAGTTTACATTAGGCTTCACTCTTGGTGTTGCACATTCTATGGGTTTTGGGAAATGTAGGACATGTATCCACTGTTACAGTATCATACAAAGAAGTGCCCTGAAAACCCTCTGTGTTCCACTGATTCATCCCTTCCACATCCCTAATATCTGGCAACCATTAACCTTCTTAATTCTCAATAGTTTTGCCTTTTTCAGAATGTCATATAATTGGAATCAGACAGCACTGTGGCGCTTTCAGATTGGTCTTCTTTACTTAGTAATATGCATTTAAGATTCCGCTATGTCTTTTCATGGCTTCATCACTCATTTCTTTTTAGTGCTAAATAATATTCCATTCTTAGACATACCACCATTTACCAATCATTCACTCACTGAAGGACATCTTAGTTGCCTCCAAGTTGTGGCAGTTATGAATAATGCTGCTCTAAACATGCACTGTGTAGTAAGTAGGCCTTTAGTAATGTGGTGGAAAGGTGTTGGGGGAAGGTTAGCATTCTATAGTCCTGTGATTAGGTTTCAGTCATTCTGTGAGCCTGCGCCCCTAGAATAATTTGAAAGAGTATTTTTGCTTTTCATCTGTATTAGTCAGGATTCTCCAGAGAAATAGAACCAGTAGGATGTATATAGGGAGAAAGAGATTTATTTAAGGAATTAGCTCACCTGTAGAGGATGGCAAGCCCAAAATCTGTAGAGTGGGATAGCAGGCTGGATACCCCTATTGCTAAGAGCCAGTGTTGAAGTTCAAGTTCAAAGGCCCTGTGCTGCAGAATTCCCTCTTGCTCGGGGTGGGGGGTGGGGGGTCAGTGTGTCAGTCTATGCAGGCCTTCAACTGATTGGATGAGGCCCACCCACATTACGGAAGGTAATCTGCTTTACTCAAAAGCCACCAATGTTAATATCATCCAAATTCACCCTTACAGTAATATCCATAATAATGTTTTGGCCACATATCTGGGCAGGTGGCCCAGCCAAGTTGACAATAAAATTAACCATCCTACTATCTATTTGAAAAACAGTCTACATTGGCTCAGAATGTTTACAGTGTGTCTGTTCTGCTTATAATCATAAAAAAATAGTAACAGTAAAAAATTAAATGAAAAGCAGTAAAATGTGGTAAAGTATATATTAAAAGTCTAGGATGCATTTGTAATGTGTTGCTTCAAAACATGATGTCTGGAAACATGGTAAGAAATCAGGCTCAAATCAAGTGTAAAGTCAGAGCTAAGCCCTGAGAATCCCAGGTGGGAAGAATCTTCAGTGATAAGGAGTACAAACTTGGTAACTTCTCCTCTGGCCGCCCAGACAGCATTTGTTTTGGCTTCCATCCAAACTGTTGTCCATGTCCAAATATGCGGGGTGCCATTTTTAAGGGAAAAGATTCCATCTGAAGCTGGAGACTGCTGGTGGAAGTTTGTCAGGACCAGGCAACGGGACCCAAGAAAGAGGAGAGTGGTGGAAATGGGCTTGCAGGGCATAGGAGGCAGAAAGTGAAGGGAAGCATGGAGGAGAGAAGGGGGGACTGAAGGAGTGGAAGAAGGCAGAAGATGCTTCGCAGTAAGCTGGAGAAGATGGGCAGCTGCACCATGCCTCCCAGAGCTGGTGAGGAAGAGAAGGTCCCAGCGTTTCTTGTGTGGTGGAGACCCGCTGGGCCAGTGTGTCAAAGGATGCTCAGCTGCCTCTCCAAATCTCTCATGTCCTGAGCATGAGTCTCATGAGGTCTCAATGCCCCTTCCACGACGCATGTTAAGACTCTTAGTAATTCCCCATTGCCCTCAGAATAAAGCCTAAACCACCTAGCCTGATCTCAAAGCCCGGGTGGTGTGGCCCCAGGCTTCCCCAGCTGTGTTTCCTGACACAGCTGCTCCGGCCACGCTGACACATTGAACGCTCATCAATTCCCTCTGCCTGGAAGCCTTCCTGATGCTGTCCACACCCCAGGTCATCCCTGCCCTCAAGGCTCAGACAAAACCTTCTCCCATCCGGTGCAGTGACTTGGGGCATTGTGTTTGCCTGCTCCCCAAACTGTGGCCCCTGAGATCAGGGGCCATATGGCATTTATTGGATGTCCCTGATGGCAGCCTGTCCCATGGGCACGAGTTGCATGGTTTAGAGTGACCCACGAACCCCTGCCTCCTCTACATTTCTCCTCCGCAAGCCCCACCCACTGCCATCAATACCACACGTGGACCACGGCTTGGTTGGGTAGCAGAGGGGAGAGAGAACATGACCAATGACATGAACACTGGCTTCCATTCACTCATTTACATGGCATGCTTGCCATATGTCAGGCGCATTCCTAAACACTGCACAAGAATTATCTCGTTTAATCTCCATTAAGAGTTTTATGAACTTGGTGCCACTGTGAGCCCCATTCACAGATGACGGTCAGAGGCTGGAAAAGTTAAGTCTCTACCCAAAATCCCACAGATGGAGTGGCTTTAGGATTTGTGCCCAGCTGTTTCGGTTCACAGCCTATACATTAGAGCATTAGACTCCATAAAATTGTAGAATTATAGAAAGAAGATCTTATTTTCATCACAACCTTATGAAATGATCCTAGAGTTCATCTGGAAAGATAACTGTGAGAGAAAAGCCATGAAATATTCGAGAGAAAAGAATGATCAGGGTGTGGGGAGGTCCCGCTGTACTAAATACCAAAATGCATTCCAAAGTCACAACACTTAAACCTGTGGGATCGAGTCTCATCTCATAGACAAGCAATTACAAGAATGGAATCCCATGACAAGGAGGTCACTTTACCTGCAGGCATCTCGCAAGAGAGGGAGGGTGGGCATTATCGTCACTGTCAGCATGGCATTCCCTTTCACAGAGGTGGAAACCGAGTCCGAGGGGAAGGTGAGTCACTCTCAACCATCAGGCCTTCTGAAGAGGAAATGTCTGAAGTCATGGAGGGAGGAGAACCTGAGTCAAGAGAACTTGAGAGCAGAGACGAGAACTTCTTTTCCTTTGGGGGCGAGAGTGAGCAACAATCCGGGAATAGAAACTGTTCCTGCTTCTGCCCCCTGACAGGCATCACTAATCCATCTCTGCACTCTCCCTGGCTGAACCGATGCAGCCTGAGATCCTTCCTAAGGCAAAGCTGTGGCCAATCAGTGAGGCCTGACTCGGGAGGTGGAAATACTTGCTATCTTAATCTGGGTCAAACCTTCCCCTGCAAAGGATGACACGGCGTGTGGAGTGGGGCTCGGTCACACCACACTGTCTGGAGCCCTCCCAGCAGCTCGACCAAACGCCAGCTCATCATGTGTGACCCTAAGCCAGCTGGGGCCACCCTTCCCATTAACTTCCAGACACACTCACCCGGCCCCACCCCACATGAGGCCGCAGAAAGCGTGGTGCCCTCCTGAACGCTTGTGAGAAGATCCAGAGTGGAGGCCTGCCTTCCCCTCGTTTTCTGCCTCCTTCTCCAAAAGGCCTAGCTGGCCGTGCTGGGATCTGTTCTGTCCTGTGGTCACTTTGCCTCCCTGGTGACCTCAGCCGCCAGCTGCTGGCCCCTCCTCACCGACAGTTCCCTAAGTATGGACACAGCCGTCTCTCCTTGCCTCTCCAGAGCACATGGCATACGGGGCTTTGAGCCACAACAGAAGGAATCTGCAAAGAATGACACTCGATTTAAAACTGGGGACAGAAACTAAACTGCCCTTTGCCCCAACAAAAGGAATCTCTTGCATGTTTCTTGGGAGACCCTTCTCCCCACTCCTTTAGCCCCCCAAAACTGTAACTCCTCCTTTGGGGCCACCTAAAAGGGCAACCTCTCCTGGAAGGGATGTTGGTAGCACAGGCCCCATGCTGTTGCCAGTAGAGTCAGAACCGCACGCCATGCAGCGCCTCTCCTGTAGGCCCTGGCCCCTGCCGCCGCCACCGTGCCTCCCCACTTCCTCTTCTGCCACTTGCCTCTCCTGACCGCTCCTCACCCTCGGCTGGGCATTCACTCTCTAGGGGGACCCTCCTACACTGAGTAGGGGCCCTGCCTCAAGGAACCCACAGGCCCCTTATAACATATTATCAGGTTGGATTTTGTCTATGGGTTTGTTTGGCCTGTCCAGACTTTTTTTTTTTTAACTTTTAACTCTTGTGATTGATGGTTTTCTCCCCCAGATTTTTAAGATTAGTTTTAAATTGGTTTTCTGGGTTGGGAAAATGGCAGAGTTCACACAAATATCAAAATTTCTTATTTGACTTGACTTCAAAAGCTAGAGCCTCTGACCACATTGGGCCCACATGGCAACAAGTGGCTACAGCTGTAGCCGCCATTGCCTCCTTACATTAAGGTTGAAGTTTACCACAATACCCACTATTCCCTATTGCCCTACACTCGGTCCCCTCCCTTATTTGCCTTGCCCATCTGGCCCAGTATCATGTGGGCTGATGGCCCTGGTACTGTTTGCATTGTATGTCCCTGATTGCCTTTGTCTCTTTAATTGGACCGAGAGCTCTAGTCACTCATCTGCATAAAGGCGGTGAAAACACCAGAGTTCCTGCCTCACAGGGTTGTTTCAAGGATTCACTGCAATCATGCTAAGGAGGCCTCCTCCCCAGAGGGTACACATTATTAGTTCCAGTGCCCCCAGCCCCAGCCTGACTCACCAGACCACTCTCCACAGCTGTGGGGATTTCTTACCCACAGTGCGGCTGAATTTATCCCAGCATCACTGCAGAAGGAAGAAAATTCCAAAGATTCAACTTTTACAAAGAACAAGGTAGACCCAAGGCAGACCTGGGATCAGGAAGTTATTCGCCACACCAAAGGGAGCCTCACACAGTGCAGGGACCACATCCCACGCCAGAGCTCCTGTCCCCACGAGTGGCTGTGAGACCATTGATTCAACTCTGTGGCCACAGGCTGCCCCAGCATCTTACCCAGGAGCGGCGTCAGTGCTGTACACCAGTCAGAGGTGGCAGAGGGGCTGCTTGTCTGGGATGGCTGCGGGGAAGACCGGTAGAGATTATGGGAGTCCGATATCTGTCCCCCAGGCCACCTCATGGCTGGCACTGTCTACAAGAGCCCATGTGTCCCAGAGGTCTCCAGTCAGCACTAAGCCTCCTCACCCAGGGAAAGAGTGAAGCATTCCAGTCACCCCAGGCCTGGACCGAGACAGGACATTCTGCTGGCCTCAAAGTCAGTGCAGCACCTGGGCAAGCCATGGACGGTGGGGGGCTGGGGGGGGGGGCCAGGAGGCCTGGGTTCTTCTCTTGCTCTGTGCCCCTGACCACCTCTGCTCCTCTCTGGAGCCAGAGCGGTGCACCCAATCAGGGGTCTTCCAGATGTGGCCTGGGGGTCCTCAGGCTTCTGTCCCCACCCCCCACCCCCACTTTCACCCACCTTTCTCTTTTAAATATTAAGATTCTGGATAAGATCCATCTAAAACAAGATAGGCAGCAAGTGTGGGAGTTAAGAGTCACAAGCTCTGGAGGCAAACAGACCCGGGTTCAAATGGGTAAGCCTGGGCAAGACAGCTGGTCTCACTGAGCCTCGGTTGCCCCACCTGTAAAATGGAAATCACACTAGAACATATCCTCATTGGATAGTTTCAAGTATCAGGTAAGCTCATGTGTGTAGATCTTTTGGTGTTACGCCTGGCACATGGTGAGTGCTTCATGGATATTATCTGCCAGTATAATTATTAAAAGCCCCTCCTGGATGTTTTTTTTAAGTTTGCAACCATTCACTTTGATGGCCCCAGACCATCTCAGCCCTAGCTCCCATCCCACCCGTCAGCCCCTACCCACCCTGGGGGCCACTAAACCCTCAGCTCTGGGCCTGAACTTGACCCTGGTTGGACATGGTTGTTGGTCCCAGTTCTGTCACTGACCAGCTGAGTGACCTTGGGTCAGTCATTTCCGTTCTCCAGATCACAGTTTATTACCTGTTAAGTGGGGATGATGGCACTCTGTACCTCCCGGGGATGCTGTGGGGATTGGTACAGCACCTGATATGTATAAATTCCCAGTAAATGATGGATGTTACAATTAAGTTCAGTTGGGGTAAGCATTTGGGGTTTGTTTCTTAGTCATGTTTTGGGAGTGGTGGCGCCCTCTAGTGGTGGGGCCCCCTGAGAGGGGGACCTTAGCCTCCAGCCCGGTGGGGGCAGGAGGGTCGTCAAGAGAGGGCAGTTGGGGCCTAGATCCTAGAAGTGAACTGGCAATGAGTGTCCACCAAAAGCCACCACAGCTGGGCCTGGGACCAGTGATCTACAAGTTGGTGTGGTGGGGAGGGAGGGCAGAGTAGAGAGGTCCAGCTTAGACCCCTAGGTAAACTTATCTGCAAAGAAAGACTGGTATCCACAATGGAGCCAGGAGTCAGGCCTGAGCGAGTGTGCAAAGGTGGGTGTCCTTCGTCCTGCTTCTGTGGCTAGATGTGCCCACACCACCACCTTCCCACTCCATTTTACAGATGGGGAAACTGAGGCCCGCCCAGGGGAAGAACCTCTCCCAGGTCACAGAGGGCATCCAAGGCAGCAAACCAGAACGTGGACTCCAGGTCCAGTGCTCTCTGCCCAAGGCCAGCTTAGCCAAGCCAGGCGATGGGGAGCAGGGACATTGCATTGAATCATAGAGCGAAGTTTCGAAGAAGAAAAACTGAAGCAACAGGCGGAGTTCCCAGGCCTGGAGCCGTGCCCAGCCGGTCCCAGGGCTCAGGGAGGGCGGGAATGACGCAGCCTGGGCCCGTGGCGGTCTCAGGAGCTCCATTCGCCGGGAATCTGCTTGTGGCGGCAGCCAGAAGGGCTACAGAGGCCCCGGGTGTGACAGCGGAGCCAGAGGCCCACGCTGACTCCATGGGGGCTCCACGTGTGAGGCACCCTCTCCGCACCCGACAGAACCCCCCTCCGCACGCGCACCCAGAAGCACCCAGGCCCAGCAGAGAGGGCGTGCCTGTGTGAGCAGCAGGTCTCCTTGTCAGGTCAGGGGTCAGCCTGGAGCAGGGAAGTCCCCAAAGGCCCATGAGAGGGGCGGCCGCGAGCAGGAGTCCAGGCCCAGCTGCCGGCTGAGGCTGAGGTGGAGGCTGCGGACAGAGCCAGCTCCCTTCCCCCACTCCAAAGGGCCCCCTTCCTGCCCTCCGACCTGGGAGGCCTCGCCGCTGTGTGTCCTGAAAGCTCTCTCTGCGTTATAGCTCAGATGAGACTCACACTGCCTTTGTCGGGTCTTCCCAACCTGTAGACGAGGAAGCCAAGGCCCAGGGAGGGGAAAGGACGGCAGGGCTCTGGGGATATCTCCATCCTACATGACTGTCCACCGTTCTTGGGATCAGTGGAAACAGGCTGGTGGGAAGGAGCAGATTCTGTTCAGCTGGAGAGGGCCACTGGCCTCAGGGAGCCACGAGCTCCCAGTGGGTGCGCGACCCCAAGGCTACATGCAGAAGGATCTCGCTCACAGCGACAGAAAGAGGCAAGCCTTGGCCCCAGCTGACCTGAGTTCATATCCTGCTTACCACCTATTGTACCTGTTCTAAACATTTAGCTGCATTAACTGATCAAATCCTTTCAACAATCCTCTGATGTAGTATTTACTGATGGCTCCATTATGGATTTAAAAGCACCTGAGACACAGCTGGGAATAGGCAGGGTGGGGATTTGAACTCAGCTTGTCTGGTCCCTTGAATACTAAGCTATGATTCCATTTATAAATGTTACATGTGCCTTGGGGCTAGGTGTCTGGAGTTGAATGGAGGTGACTTCACTAGATGGACAGAAACCTTGAGAGTGGGAGGGCTTGGAGAACAGCCTAACCAGGGGACACGCATCCTGCTGGGATCCATTCACACCACTCATACACACTGGGTCTGGGAGACCAAGAGGAAACTGAGTCAGAGAAAAGCGAGTTAGAGAAGGGCTCTGGTTGGATCTGAGGTCCCAGCTCACAGCTCTAACACAGTCCCGTCATCAAAGTCATCAGCTTCTTAATAATTACTGAGGCCCTCTTGCCCAGTCCACACTGGACATTCAGGACAAAGTAGATGAGAGCCCCAACCCCTTGGCTTCTTGAAGTGGGACTAGGCCCAGATGGATGCCATTATGGTAAGGAGGTAAGACACCAAGACATTTCTCTGGGGCGTAGCCCCACTGCCTATGGGAAGGCACAGAGCTCTGACCTCGGGGCTGAGAATCTGAGCTTTCCCATCACCCCTGCCAGACCCAGCTGCCCCTTTAAGAGGTCTGGCCCCTTCAAGAAGAGAGGTGGGGTGAAGCCATTTCCCACCCTGTGCCCCCTCCAGCTGCAGCTGCAAGATTCCTGACTTTCACACGCAGGCAGAGCTGGGGATAGGGAGCCCCTTGCTCCTCTCTTGACCTCCAGCCCGCCCCGGCCCCAGGTCCCTGTGCCTTGGTCCTGGCCCCTCAGCAGCCCCAGTCATCCCATCCGCTCTTGATCCCGTTCCCTGGCTGGGACTCCTTCCCACTGCAGCCCTTCCCACTCCGTGCTTGGCAGAGGGGTAAGTGTCTGTTCTTGAGCCGGGGCCCAGGGGGATGGTCAGGGCCAGCAATGGAAAGGGGGTGGAGGGCAGGGCTATCTAGAGGGAACCCCTTTTCTAAGGAGCTCGCTCCGCCCGCAGCAGGGCTGCAGGGTTAGGGCAGGCAGAAGGGAAGCCAGCCCACACTTGAAGGCTAGAGAGCATCTATCTCCAAGGAAGACCAAGCAAGTGATCTTCTAGAAGAAATGATTAAGCAAGGAGAGCCCAGAATCCTGCAGGAACAGAAAGACCCCATCTCCCCAGGCAGGCTTAGCCTTCAATCACAGGAGGGCACAAACGCAGGAGCCTGAGAGAGCAGCCATTCTGAGCCTGGCACCTAAGTGGGCTGACACCAGTCCACTCCTGTCTCTGTCCCCCTTCCCACTTCAAGCTCTCACCCAACTAAGACAACAAGGTTGAACCTGGGCTTTGGAATCTGACAAATGCTGGGCTCAAATCCCAGCTCCACCACTTACCACCTACATGATCCTGAACAAGCCATGTGCCCTCGTGGGCCCTTAGTTTCCTCATCTGTAAATGGTGATAAAAGCGTCTGCTCTAGGGGCTGCTACAGTGAATGCCTGGCATGCAGGGTGTGCTCAGTCAGTTTGGAAGCCTCTGTGAGTCTGCCTGCCCTGCACACCCACCCAAGTCTCACTGGTCCTGGGGAGCCCTAAATGAGGACTCCTGACCTTCGAGCATGGGAAATCCTTTCTCTCGGCTCTGCCATCCTCCTGCCTGCGCACAGTGGATCTTCAGTGAGGACATACAGCCGTACGGCAGCTTCTTGCGGGAAGAACGGCAGACCCTCACCATGGAGGCCGCCTGGGACGCAGCCCATGGCCTCCCCTCTGCTGTCACCTGCTCAAATCAAAGTGAGGCAGAGAAGCACCACCGAGAGGGAGATGGTTCCCCAAATCTGAGCCAGAGAGCCCAAGGTTAACTCTCTGCCTGCCACTTGCAGCAGAACGGCCTTCTCCCTTCTCAGCCTTACTTTCTCATCTGTGAAGTGGGGCACAGGGCACGGGAGCACAGAGACCCTTGTGAGGACAGTCTGCCAGCCTCGGCTGAGCAAAGCCCAGGGCCCCAGATTCACGCCTCAAGGCTGCCCTCGCCTTTGTTCGTTTTATTGAGTAAAAGAAAATACTTTGAACATTTTATGGGGACTTGGGGAGGGGAGGAGGGGTCAAGGAGAGGCTTCGTCCAAGAGAAACAGCCTCTAAGGAGGGTGCTGCCAAGAAAATCCACGGGTGGGGGCCAGGAGGGTTGTCCTCAGAGCGAGAGACGGCACCCTGAGGGGACACAGGAGCCAGGAGGGACGATGGAGCACCGTGGGCAGCGGAAGGGGCCGCTCAGCCCGCTAGGTCCTCCGCGGAGAGCCAACTAAGGCAGCCCCTTCCTTTCCTGTGCTGCTACTGTTCTAACCCAGATGCCAGCCCAGAACCCCCAGCTCACCCACTCACTGCTCAAATCAAGGCGAGTTCATTCATTCCCTCACCGATTCATTCATTCATTCACTCATGTATTTGCACACTGGTGAACGGCACACATCCTGCCCCCAGGGCATTCTCTGGTTAGGACTGGCCCCCACAGACCATCTTCAAGGAAGGGCCCACCTGCAGCTGCAGGAGGCAAATGGCTCAGTCTTTGAGGGCCTCACAAAGGAGGAGGCACCTGGAAAAGTCGGTGGAGGGCACCAGATAGTGAAGTGGGAGGAGAGAGCAGGCCAGGAAAACAGCCAAGGTGTATATCAGAAGGGGGAGAGAAGCCAGAAAAAGGACAGAGCTCAACACCCACAGAGCAGGCCAACCCTGGCCCCAGCAGGGCACTTCATGAGGTCCCCAGGACTGCAGTGAACCCTCACCATTGAGCCAGGCCAGGATCCCCTGGAATTTTCGGCATTCCCCAAGGGCCTTCTCCCTCCAGCTGAGTCCAGGCCCTTGCTTCACCTTCCGGCTGGGTCCCGCTCACACAGCCTGGGGAAACCTGCAGTGCCCCTGTCTCTCCCACCCCTCAGGAAACCCCAGGGCTTCCTGCCATCTGGGTCTCAGAGCTAAAAGCCTTCCCCTGGACTCCCATCCTCAGAGGCTGTGGGTCTTGAAGTTCAAGATCAGAGACTGGCAAAGTACCTCAAAACTGCTGAGTACTTCTCTGGAGGAGGAAGAAAGGGAGAGGCAGGAATTGAGGGGGAAGAAAAGAGTGCCTGGGAAATGGGCAAAACAGACTGCATGTTCCTGTAGCTTGTAAGCCCATGCGGGGCCCCCCACCAAGGGTGCCCCAAGGCTCCTCCAGGGTGGGGGCCTGGGTTCCAGGCCACGTCTCTGCCCTGAGAGGTCTTTCAACAAAGAGCATAATTCTTCCCAGGGAAGTCACTCAGGCCCTTTGCCTCAACTTAGCACCCGAGGGCATTAAAAACTCTCAGGTCACCACTCCTGCTGGGGATCCTGGCTGTCACCCAGAACTCCAGGGGAAAAGCCCAAGATGATAGACAAGCTCTCTACTTGTTCCTCAAAGTGGAGCAGGAAGAGGAAGCTCTGCATGCAAGGCCCCCTCTGTCCTTGACTGAGTAACCTTGGATCAGTCAAGTGACCTCTCTGAATTTCAGTATCAGTGGGGACACAATAACTATGATAATAATAAGAGTGATGTTTATTGAGTGCTTACTACTCACCAGGCTCTGGCTAAACACATGACCTAATTTAATCTTTACAACAATTCTGTGAGGTAGGTACTCGTATTATTGCCACATTACAGATTAGGAAACTGAGCTCAGAGATGTTAAGTAACCTGCCCAAGGTGATCCAAGCAACAAAAGAAAGAGCAAGGATTCCAACCCAGCCACTCCAACTCCACAGCCTGCAGGCTGGACTATTACACCAAATCTCACAGGTTTTTGTGCATTCGTTGAACAAACAAATTCAAATGTCTTCTTGGGCCGGGCACTGGGTATAGAGGTAGCTTGCATCTGATTTCAAGGAGTTTCCAGCCCAACTGAGTGAAGCAGATAAGTAACCAATAATAATGCAGCATGATTGTTGTTAGAATTATAAGATGCTGGGTATATTGAAGCATTTAGCGCAAGCCGTTTTAACAAATGACCCCGGCATCTCAGTGGCTTAACACGATACCATGCAGTGTAATGCACTGGCAGGGGCTTCTGCTCCGTGTAATCATTATGAGATCCAGGCCTCCTTGGAATCCTCTACTGGATGCCAGCCAACAAGCAAGAGAGGCGTCACGGAGGACTGCATGGAACATTTAATGACCCAGCCCAGAAATCACGTACCTCATTTGTCCGTGTTCCATCGGCTAGAACCAGTCACATTGTCCCACTTAGCTGCACGGGAGGCTGGGAACTGAGTAGCCAGGCAAGACTGATGTACATCTAGCAGGTCTCCACCACAATGGGGAAGACAGAGGAGAAAGTAACCGTATCTGGTGGAGCAGAGAGGCTTCCCAGAAGAAGCAAGGGTTGAAAAGGGTCCAGCAGTGAGGTGGGCAGTAGGAGGCGTTCTGGGCAGAGACCTGCATGTGCAAAGAAGCAAGCGTGTACGATCGTCTATCCAAAAATGCTCTGCACTGAATTCTATAACTTTCATGTATCATGATGGAATAATTTCCTAATAAATAGAGAGCAGGAATGTATCTTAGGTCAGCTTTCCCAGAGCCTACTGTGAGCTGAGCATCGGAGGGCAAGTGCTTTACTAAGGAACTGCTTTCAGTAAGAGAGTGGAGGAAGGAGGGCAAGGAAAGGAAGGAAGCCAGGCCAGGGTACAAGCCAAGGCAAAGGCCTGGCCTCGGCCCAACCCCGCAGGGAGACTCTGGAGCGGATGTTACCCCTCAGTTTGTGTGGACCGAGACACCACCAACTCTCAGCATCTGGGTGAAGCATCTCCAGTTCTGGGCAACCCTGTGAAGAGATAGCGGGCACAGGGCGACAGGCCCAGAACACAGAAGCCAGGGGTCCTTAGAGGGAAAGGGAAGAGGGGGGAGCTGGTCAGAGCAGCGACAGAGTGCACCCCAGGAGGAGGGGGTCCTAGGGTGGCAGTGGAGCTTGGCAAATCCCACTAAGTACCAAAGGCCATACCCTTAGGGCCTTTCTAGCTGGAGGCAGGTGGGGCTGGGAAAAGAGCCATGGATGCAGACCATGAACTCTAAATCTGACTCTGCCCCTGGGTTTGCACGTGGGTAACACTATGAGGTCAGCACCCTTGTCTGTGGGAGGGTGTAAGAATGAGATAACTAACTTGAAGGGTTGTGCTGAAGATGAGAGGCAGGGCCAGGTGTACACAGTAGGCTTCAATAAATGGTGACCCTCCTGGCTAGATGGTTCCTTCAATCCACTCGCAAGCCGTGGGTGTTCTCCAACAGTGTTACCTGATCAGATGAGGAGGGAATACTCAGTCTGGGTCCTCGCACAAGATCTGAGTCCCCCCACTTCCCAGTCTGCAGGTCCCCAAAGGAGGGGAAGGGGCAGGGGTGGGGGGAAACTCCAGCTACAACCTGAAAGCCTGAGCCAGGAGATGCTTCCCACCCAGTGACTTTAGATCGTCCGTTCCCACACTGTCAGAACTGGAAGACACCTTACAGATCATTTGGGCCATTATTTAACAGATGGGAAAGCTGAGGCCTAGAGAAAGGAAGGAATTTCCCAAGGCCCCAGAGTCCGAGAGGACTGGCAAATAGGTGGCACTTCCTGTGCCAGCGTGGAGTGAACGCCAGCAGATTGTGGCTGCCTGGAGTATCAGAGTAAGATTTCTGGGTTCAGTGGAAAAGAATGCCAGACTCGGTTAGTCATGTCTGCCACGGGTGGGCTGAGTGTAGGGTAGGTATTTACATTTCTGCAGGAGATGAAAAAATGTCTTGGCTCTCCTCACCAGCCTCTACCTTTTCCCTAAAAGTTTAGCAACATTCACAGAAGACAGTTCCAAGATAAGTAAAAAGGACTTAAGGGGACACAAACCTAACGTCCAAAACTGTGAAATCAATGAATAAAAGCTATAAAAGCTGGAGTGTAGCAAATGTAACTCTTGACCATCACCCAGGCATGATACCCCTGGAATCCACGGAGCGGCTCATATGTCCTGAATCACAGTGAGTTTTTGTTGCTCCCACTCCCCCTTCCTAACAGTGTCACAATTTCTTCTTGCAGAATTGCTGACTCCCCATCACACAGTCTGTCGCATCTGTTCTAGCCTGTCTCCCACTCACCCAAGCCTGGAATACCAATGTCATGCAGAGAGACTAAGAGATGGGAAATGGTGGAGGCTCATCCCAGCCGGTGGCAGCTTGCTGTTCAGGCCCAGAATGAAGAGGCTCCCCCTTCACCTATCACCACCATAGCCCGTGTTTCCTACTAGTCAGTAAGTTTCCTCAGGACAGGGGCTCTGTCTTGCTCTCTGGTATATTTGCACAGCCTAGCAAAGTCTTTGCCCACAGTAGTCATTCAATTATTTTTTACTGTTTCCAATTGAACTGATGAATGCACAAATACAAAGAAATATACAAATCTGAACCAGAGGACAAGATTTAAATACTAGCCCTGCTTCTCACTAGCCGCATGTCCTTGGGCAAGCCTGTTACCTCTCTGAACCTTAGTTCCCTCATCTATAAAATGGATGCAATTACACACACCTCCCAGGATTGTTGACGGGTTTAAATGAGATAATGGATATGAGAGTGGTTTATAAACTACAAGTGATGTGCACAGGGTAACTACTCTTATCACCAAAGTAGGGAAGAGGCCTGGATTACACAAATAAAAAGCCCACCCTAGGAGATAATTAGGGACAGGATAAAGCAGGAGCTGTCCTTGCCCAAAACCAGTTTGTGATTCAATGTCTGTATCAACTTGAAAGTGAGAGAAAACTTAATTCAAACATACAGGGAATCTGTTGACTCAAGATACTGGAAAAACTGTTGTCACTGGCTTTAGGTAAGGTTTACTCAGTAGTTTAAATGGCATCACTAAGGACCTAGTTTCTAAACACCAATGATTGGCTAAATACCAACCGGTGGCTCAGTTACTGAGCACATGGTAAAATTGTAAGACATTTTTGCTGAAACAAAAAAAAACTAATCTGACACAAGGAAGAAATATAAATTTCGATGACTCAAGAGTCAGGGTCTTTGGTGGCATATAACAGAAACTAACTCAGGCAAAGGAAGGGTATTGGAAGAACTGATAGGGAGGCTGGAGAATAAGGCTCGGAAATGAACAGGAAACTGATCAGCAGGGCAGATCAAGAAGAGTCTAATAAGCCATGGAAAAGAGTCCTGATGTCAATGGGAAAGCATGGAGGAATTTCAGCATGCTTCTATCTGCATTGTAGAGATGCTTCTCTCCGCAATTTAGAAATATTTTAGAAAAATCCCTCTAGCTGCAGCCTGCAAGGTGGCAGGGAGAGACGGGGAAAAGGAGGCCAGACATGAGGCTGCTGCTGTGGTCCAGGTGAAAGGTGACGGAGGCCCAGACAGGGCAGTGGTAAAGTCAAGTTGAAGAAGTTTAAGGACCTAAGAAATTGTCATAAAGGGAAATCAACAGCATGTGGAGGCAGATTAGATATGGCAAAAGAGTCAAGAATTACCCACAGTTTCAGAGGCTGGCAGCAGGGTGGGCAACGGCACCATTCACTGAAATGGGGGATGTGGAAAAAGGACAGCTTCAGCCAGCAAGTCTTGAGTGGGAGGTGGTACAACTAGTGCCATTTGTCCTGCAAAAGGCCTAGGCCAGGCAGCCTACCTAGGACACTGGCCAGGGAGGGATGGACTGGAGAAGGATGCCCAGTTTTGTATCAGACGTTGGGGTAATTCCAAACTCTTTTGGGTACTGAGATGGGCCTCCCGAGCCAAGTTCTGGGATGCTCTCTGCCTCTGGCTTCCAGCCATGCGCATCATCTGCAGAGAATATTCAAAGATGTAAACATGATGATTTCATCAAGGTCCAAGTGTCGGGGGACACATGTGCAGGCGATGGCAGCCCATCAAACCCTGGAAATTCTGACCCAGGAGGTTCAGACACAACAATGTGGAGGCTTCCCTCCCCCGCATCCCCTCTGGCCTGCGCCCAGTTCTCAAACGTGGTTAATTAATGTAATGAATTATGACAAACGTGTATGGTGCCTCTGATTTGCTGACAGCTGATACAAACAGAGACGGTGGCCAAGAATCCCAATGCGTACATTACACACACACACACACACACACACACACACACACACACTCCAAACTCCACCAAAAATAGCTTGCAACTGGGTTTATAATTCAGTGACTTTCCCATCTGTACTGGAACATGGCAAAAAGTGGCCGCTGCTGCTAAAGGTAAAGGGAAAATTTGGAAACATGTTGCTACCTTTTTTTTTTTAATAAAGTCCTCCTTCTCACCACTGCCTCTCCCTATGACATAAATTCGTTAACTGCCTTTAGCCAATCCTATATTCCATGAAGGAAGGGGCCCACATTCACTAAAGACCTACTATGTGCCAGGGGCTTTATACACTACGTCAAAATTCTTTTAGTTGTAAGCAACAGAATTCCAATTGAATCAGCTTGGAGTAAAACACAAAGGGGTAGAATGGAATGTAAAAATGACCTTGAAATCTCTCATATAATCAAACAAAAATTGAATATTCAGTCCATAATAAGGGCAGTAAAGCAGCTAGTTAGAACCAGTGACTCAAACCCCACAGAGCTGAGCAAGATACAGAGATGAGATGGAGATGCCTCTCTTTACATGTGTGTCTTCATTTCTATCCACCTATCTTACCATCTTACAGTCAATTCCCATTTTTCATGGGTTCTATATTTGTGAATTTGCTTATTTGCTAAAATCTATTTGCAACCCCCAAATCAACATTTGTGGCATTTCATGGTCAATCATAGACATGTGCAGAGTGGTGAAAATTTTGAGTCATCTGATGCACATGGTCCCAGCTAAGGTCAATTAAGGTGACACCCTGCTTTCTTATCTCAGCTCTCATATTGTAAGCAACAGTCCTTTCCGAAGTCTTCTCAGCACCATGTTTTTTCTCACTTTAGTGTTCTTTGTTAGGAACTTCTTTGTTGAAAATGGTCCTCCAAGCATAGAGCTTCAGTGCTGTCTAGCATTCCTAAGTGCGAGAAGGCTGTGATGTCCCTTATGGAGAAAACATGCTTGATGAGCTTCCTTCAGGCATGAGTACAGTGCTGCAGGCCATGAGAGTCATGTCAATGAATCAGAAGTATATATTATATAAGGTGTCTTTAAACAGAAATACATATAAAACAAGGTTATGTATTGATCAGTTTGTGAAAATGTTGTGACTGGGCTCACAGGACTCTATCCCTGTATTTCCCCTAGGAACAATGGTTTAGCATTCACTAATTCAGTTTGTGGGCACTTTATAGAACATAACTATCATGAATAATAAGTACCAACTGTATCTCCGATTTTTCCTTCCCTTTGCCTGTCTCCCTCATTCCAGGTTAATGTCCTTAGAGCAGACTAACAGCTCCCAAGCCATATGTCTCCTAGCTTCTGCCACTAAGAAGGGCTTTTCGTGGTTTGAAATGTCCTGAGAGAAGAACCAGGACCTACTGAATATGGTGGAAGTAAGGAAGGTCATATATGTATATGACATCTCCCCATGAAACCACATAAAATGCAGAAATGGTAGTTTCTGAAAGAACAGAAGTCTGTTCTTGTATGATTGGAAAAAAGAGTGAACAGACAAACATTCATACACACACAAACACATACACATGTTATTTATTTCTCATTGCCCAAGTGTTATCATAGTCACATACCACCTGTAATATCACCAAATAGTTTTCCTTAAGTTAACTTTTTTCTTTGTTTAAATATATTTAAAAGGAAAATTTGTATTTCTGCCTTATAAAGAAATTGATCATCAAAATAAACTCATAATTGTTTATGAACCCATCTAAACTCTTCTCACTTGAAGTGGTTTAGAAACATGTGTAGAAGTACAGGTATATGTTTTTGTCTCAGTCCCTGGACTGGGAGTTCTATTCAGAAGGGACCACATCTTGGTCACATCAGCCCAGCACAAGGCTTGGCACAGAGCGAACAGTCAATAAACATCTTATATCTAGGCTGAGGGTGCAGCTACCCACAACTCCCCTCCAGTACATTTGCAGAGGAGACTGACTGAAGAAGAGGAATCTCCCAGGGGGAATAGAGGGCCAGAGGGAGGCAGAGAGAGAGGAGAAATGGGGTGCTGCCTAACCTGGCTGAACCCTTTTTGACCTCACCTCTCAGAACTATGTGTTACTACTCACATTTCCTGTTTTCTCAGCACCTTTGTCTTTATCCCCTTCTTGAAATGCTCTTTCTCTCCTCTTCATGACTCTTCCTTCAAATTCTCACTCTTTTTCTGTATCAGTTGGGAAGCTTTCAGCAACATATAACAGAAAACCCAACAGAAAGACACTTAAATAGAACATTCTGTTATCTCCGTGAGAAGTCTCAAGGCAGGAAGGCCCCATCTAGTGTATTTCAGCTGCTGTCCAATCGCGTCAAGGACCCAGGCTCCTTCCATCTTTTTGCTCTGCCATTCTCAGTGCAGCAACTAACTCTCCTTGTGGTTGCAAGATGGCTACAACAGCTCTAGCGCTCACGTTCTCACCAAAATCCACACTCGGAAAAAGGGTCATGACTTCCTTGTGTCTGTTTTTAAAAGTTAGGAAACTTCCCTACAAACGAGCCTCACCGCTACCCCCATCCTACAGACTTCCCCTCACAGCTCATTGGCCAGAGCATGGTCACATGCCCCTTCTTAAGCCAATCGCAGGCAGGGAATGTAACTACCATGATTAGCTTTGACAAATCCACTCTCACCCTGTGAGGATGAGGATGCGGACGCGGCCAGGCCTCTGTAAGGGCTTGACCCCATAGGGGAGCAGGGAGCCCAGACCAAATCTGCGTTTGGAAATGAGGTGCCTGCCGCATTCTTTTAAATAGTTCCCCTCTAACTACCCGATAGGCCACTTGTATAAAATCTCCCCTTGGGCCATGGAAGCCTCACATTCAGTGATTCAAATGTCTCCAGTCTCATCTCCCCTGGTCGACTCTCTGTACAGAGACCACACCAAGCCACCTCGCTCCTTTGTCTAGACTTGTTGAATTACTATGCCCTTACCACACCGTGGTCGAGTGTATAATTTATTTATTTATGAGTCTGCCTTTGTCATCAGGCTGTGAGCTCCTTCTGGGATGGGCCAGAATCGTACTGGGATCTAAGAGCCTGGCCCACCTAATGCCAGCAAAAGTGTGAATGCTGGTTACATTGAATTTACCGAATTGAATTGTGAGGGCCAAGGGTAGAGGGTAGGAAGAGGGAGAGAGAAGCAAGGAGGAAGGAGGAAAACAGACAAAGCAGTCCATAAAATGCAGGCTTTGGCTGCAGACAAAACAGAGGATGTCTGGAAGAGCCAGTTCACTCACTATGAGATGGGGGTTCTATTGTGGGAACTAATCATTAGTTAGCTTAAATGAACCCCTTTGCCTCCATTAGGTGTAATACACTACAGAGGTATTGAGTCAGCCTGGGGAGGAAGGCAGAAGTCCAAACTCACCACCGCTTCATTAGGAGGCACTAATTGTCCCAAGCCTTAGGTCAAAGGTGACTGCAGGGTCAAAATTGGCGGTGAAAACTAAAGCAAGACCTTGACTGCTGAATTAACTAAATGCTCCTCTCTTCGGCCTTACCCTGGCTTCTAGAGGACGCCCTCTCTGGGCTGGCAGGTCCCTCTGCCCAGCAAAGCCGCTCTTTGCAACCCTCCCCCGGATGACCTGAATCCTCACTACACCCAGACCCGACTGGAGGTATAGAAAGCAAGGGTCGTAGTGTACTAGAGGCTGGGGGAAGGAGGGAGTTGAAGTGGCTTGGGGGTGGGGGTTTGATTTTTGCCCTCAAAACACCACAGCATTAGATAAGCACTCTCTATGTCCCAAGCACTGTGAGAAGAGCTTTACAGGAATCATCTCATTTAACCGTCAGTGAGCCCTGACATTCTTCACTAAAAGGTACCCAGGCTCTGGGAGAAACAGCTGATCCCAGGTCGGGGGTGGGAAATGCACAAGATGAACCAGGGACATCTCGTTTCCCCAGGAAGCAAAGAAGCCATCAGAATGTTCCGGCAACGACTAAAGGACACAGGTGCCCCCGGAAGCAGTCTGCACTAAAGATGGAAGAATTTGACTCTCAGAAAGAATAATGATTGCCATCGACTGAAAGGCATTAAATAAGACATAAAAAATTCCCATGATAATACGAGAGCATGCCTTGGTTACCTTTGGAGGACGCTAGTTAATTAACTATTCTTAAAACTGGTAAATAAAGAGAAAGATTCAAATATTTGTCTTTCCTGTCTGAATTGCCTCTTGGAGTAACTGAACAGTTAAGGGGGTGAGTGTTTGTTTTATAGAAGAATTCCAGTCAATAAATGCACAAGAAATGATAGAATTAGAAAAATCACCATTTTGTCACCCTCCTGTAAGAATGGATCTAGGCCAAGGGTCTCACCCTCAGCACAATTGACGTTTGGGGCCAGATAATTTTTGGTAGCAGTAATTCTTTGTCCTGTACATTCTAAGAGGTTTAGCAGCACCCCTGGGCCCTTCCCACTATATGCCAGTGGCAGCCCCCCAGGAGTGACAATTGTGTCATCACACACTGCCAAGTATCCCTGGGGGACAAATCGGGAACCACAGAGGCCATGTGGCTCAGCGGCTGCTCAGGCCCTGAGGTGTAAGCTGATGACAGATGGAACTGCACTGACTCTAAAGCAGCCCCCAGAGGTGCTGGAGCCAGGGTGGGTACCTGCCACAATCACCCACGTCCATCAGCCTGGGCCTTCAGCCTCCCCAACAAAACAGAAGCCCAGGGTGAGTCCTCCCATAGCATCTCCTCCATTTTTGCAATCAAGTCGTCACTCCTATATCAAAATCATAAATCCTCCCCGGGCCCCTTTCTGTGTTTTTCTACCGGTCATGCTTTCTCTTAGCCAGGTTGCTGTGTGGGCTCCTTCTTCTACCTAGAATGCTTCACCCCTCCCACCCCTTTCTATTCTTGCCAATGCTTCTTCATTCTTCAGGTCTCAGGGTCCATGCTTCTTCCTCCAGGAAATCTTCTCGGACTCCCCCTTTGTACTATGCTTATCCATTGTATCAATTGTCACACTGTATGGTCATTGTTCACTGTTGGTCTTGCCAGGAAGGCTTTGCAGGGCCAGAGACTGCCAGGTTCGTTGCTTTATCTCCAAGAACCCCAGTACAGAGTAGCCACTCAGAAAATGTTGCAAGCAGGAAGGAAGGAGGGAGGGAGGAAGGGAGGAAGGGAGGCATGACCCTGTGCTATCTTAGTACCACTGGGTGCACTTGTCTAAGCATCAGAGTGTGACCACTGCTCACGCGCATGGAGCACAGGGTATTTGTGAACATGGAAGTGTGTTCCCAGTGGAGGAGTGCCGTGCAAAATGAGGGCCTCCAAATGCCACAGCCTTGGCAATCTTACCTCTCTCCCCTCCCAGCTTCATCTCCCATCACTCCACTTCAAGCTGCCCACATCTGCCACAGCATCCTTCTGTCAGCCTTTGTATGGTTTTGTTCCTCCCCAACTTTGCATTCGCTGTACTTTCTGCCGGGCGGTCCTTCTCTGTTTTGCAGTTAAGCCTGCATCCTGCTTTCCAGAGTCTCCTGGACCCTTGTCCTTACCCACTCAGCCACCTTGTCCACTGTTCATCCACAGCCTTTGGGCCTCTGTGTGTTCCTCTCTCACTGGTTCATAGTCCACCTGCTCACAGCACTCAGCTGTGAGTTCCCCAAGGGCTACCTCCTGGGGTTCCACCCAAGGGGCCATGTTGAGGTGTCCCTGTGCTGTCAGCTCTGCTGGCAGGCAAATAGCCAGTGCCTAGAGACATGTGTCCAGATTGTGCATCTGGGGGTGGGTGTCAAGCAGACAAGAGGCATGAGTTGGACTATCATGGGGTCATCACATTCTTTAAACGTATGAATCCTCTTCCGTAATTTTGAAAAGTACATCTTTGGAGTGGAGTAGAATCCAAGTCATATGCAATTAAGTTCATTTAAATCTAACAAATACATACTGAAAACAAATAAAGGAATAATGACAATTGACAGCAAAGAAGAGATTTACATCCAAGTAAAAAATAAATTGGACTTATAATTTTTCTGCAAAAGTTAAATGAAAACATTTCCCCCGTAAGTCTGAATAAATATTCAAGAAAATATAACTAACTTCCCTCTGATACAAGAT
Source organism: Smutsia gigantea (assembly GCA_032199065.1). Lineage (NCBI taxonomy): Eukaryota > Metazoa > Chordata > Mammalia > Pholidota > Manidae > Smutsia > Smutsia gigantea. The sequence continues at coordinate 39,544 of JAVSCE010008805.1, read as the reverse complement.
GTTTCACTCAAAGACAATCTGTGGGAATTACGTTTGGAATGTTTCAGCTCCTCTTACTTGAAATTGGGTAAAATACCACCCAGAGACAGACATAGATAGAGGAAGGATGGATGAGAAATGCACGAGGCTCTTTTTCTGTACTGAGAATGGTGACAACACAGTGGGATATGCTTTGCCCAGACTGGTATTTCCAAATGCCTTTCCAAATCATGCATATTCTCATTCTAAGATGGTTTGGTAGGTAGGTAGGTAGATGATAGATAGATACATTTTTGATAGCTAGATGGATGATAGATAGATAGATAGATAGACAACATATAGACAGATAAGGCATGGAACTTATCCATGAGTTTGTGTCCTCTGAATAAAAGAAGTTACTCCCACTATTGACATTTCTTTTGCATTCACAAGACTCTCCCTTAGTAGTGAATGCATTCCAGAATAATATTTGGGGAACAAAAGAGGCAAGGTAATTAAAGAAAAATTGCCAGTACTCTCACCATCCCACTATACAACATACCTGGATTGAAAATAACCCAACATGGACCACAATGGATGCATCGTTTGCCCTTACAGAGCAGACCAATATTAAGACAGGAGAAAGCATGAGGGCTTTACCACAGATTCATGGCACCATAGCATCCCTTCATTCCATGATCTGGAGTTTTCTACAACCCAGGCAATGCTCACAGTGAGAGGCAGGGAGGGTGAGAGCTATGCCTTTCTACTGAAAAGGGGAGGGACTCTGTGGCCAGGGTGGTGGGAAGGAGAGCTGGCTGGCCACAGGAGCATTCTCCAGCAGATCTGTTTAGGAAAGAGCACTTAGGAAAGTTGAGAATCTATAAATTGATCTCTATAAGATTACTGTGCCAAAAGACCCCCTGGAAAGCCCTTAAATAGCCTGAGGTGTATGTGTCCTCAGTCTAAAGGCCTTGGATCAGAACATGTCCCCTTATGGCAACAGGACACAGTGACGGTGGAGAAAGTAAGGATAAGAGAAAGGTACGGACCAGTGGTTCTTAAAATAGGGCTCCCAGACCTCATTTTGTCAGCAATCCCCTGTGAACTTTCAAATTTTGGGGCCCACCCCAAACCTACTGAAGTAGAACTTGTAGGGGTGAGGCCTGGCAACATGTGTTAACAAGCCCTCCTGTGGACTCTGATGGGCACCCAAGTGGAGAAACCCTGGAACAGACTTTTCTTGCCTTTGCCCTCTTCTTCTGGTAAAAACACTTCCACACTGCTTTGGGAAACCACCCCTTCCCTATATGCAGAACTTTTAGCTAGGTAGACTGCCCTATGCCTCCCACAGTCCAGCTGTGGGATCCGGCCCCTGACCTAAGCCTGGCCACTTAAACTATTCTGTCTCTCTGATCACAGTGATTGGTTCAAGGATAAGCAAGAGAGAGGATCCGTGCAATCAGAGTCAGCCCTGGGAATTTTACTGGAGCCTCTAGGAAATAATATGTTCTCTTTCTCCTGAAGTTATTAAGCCAGTAGGGCATAAGCCTGGAACTACAGGGAAAGCCCCCCCCACTGAGAAGAAGCCATCACAGCCGAAAGCAGGAAGAGAAGATGAAGCAACTGCATCCAGCTTTCCCTGAAGCTAGATGCTTATGCATGTTTCTGTTACACAAGCCAGTAAATTTCCTTATTGGCTTAAGTCATTTTTCATGAGTTTCCTTCACTTCACGTATAACCAAAAGACTCCAGAATAAGACAGGGACAAAAGTGGAAGGTCAGGAGGATTGGAGAGGTAAGAGTCTAGAGTCCAAAGTACTCAGTGTTAAATCCTGGCTTCACTACTTACCAACTGTGACTTTGGGCATCTCCCTTTGCTCCTCTGATCCTCTGTCCTTGTGTAAAATGGGGATAATACCAATCCTTTGGGGGCTGCCTTTGTGGTGAAATAGTCATGTGCAGTATTTGAGGAATCAGACAGATGACGTTGAGTAGGTGACCTCCACTCTCTGAGCCTCAGCGTCCTCATTGGTTAGAAGAAGACAGAAATAACCATGTCAGAGGACTGTGGTGAGAAGTAAATAAGAGGACTGGGTAAAATGTCCACACACAGCAGGTGTTCAATAGATGACAATTAGCCCTTGTGGGGCAGGCAAATGAGACTTCAGTCTGTGACAGTCTTTAAACATTAGGCAGCTCCTCTGACCCGCCCCAGAGGGCGACACAGGGCCCAGCAGCTGCATGGTCAACCTGAGAGGCTGGAATACTGGAAGGGCTGCCCCCTCCACAAGCAGAGGAGCTGGGCAGAAATTCTAGCAAGTGCTAATTAGGTCCCTGAAGCTATCCCAGGGAGGGGAGATGCCTGATTAATTACTGGCCAGCTCTGCAGGGAGCCACACACCAGGGCTACCTGCCTCCTTCCCTCTTGCCAGAGCTGGAAACCTCATCCAGGAGGCCAGGCAGTTCTGGGACGGGGACGGGACAGCCAAGGGTGAGCCTCTCCGACATCTGGTCCCCAACTCCCTGCCTAATGTCTGTAGCAGACCCACTACTTAATTGCATGGTTGGGGAGCAGACTTCACATCTTTAGCACCTAATTCACTATTGTTTTTTTGGAAGCCCCCGTCTTGTGGCTGGGGAGGGAGGGCTCTGCCCGTTTATGGGGCTTTCAAGCCCCGGGCATCCCAGCCTGGCCTTGTTAGGCTCCAGCTGGGCAGGCAGCCAGGAGGGCATCTTGCCCCCCACCGCTTCCTGCATGCAGTAACCTGGTTGGCAAGAACACCTCTAAACACCACTTTTCCTGGTTGTCGTGTCCACCCTACTCATCCATCCATCCAAGTTTCAGGGCTGTACTCCCCTCTCCATCCCCAGCAAAGGGATGGAGAGGAACAGTAGGGAAATAGAAAGTGGGAACAGGGAGGCCTGCGTTCAAATTTTGGCTCTGTTACTTTCTACCATGGGACCTGGGGCCAATCACATTGTTCTATGGGCCTCAGTTTCCCCATCTACAAAATGGTCCTCCTGACACCTATCTTGCCAGGTTCTTGTGCCAGTCAAATGAGATCATAGGTCCCAAGAACTCACTCTGCACCAGGAACCATCCTGAGCAGGGTGCATGCACACTGTTGTGATCAAAGGGTGGGTCCAGAGAAGGTGCCGGGTAAACGTCACTTCCTTCCCCTACCCAGTGGTCAGGGGTGGGGTCAATGGCCATAGAGGAACGTTTATAAGCACTGTTAACATTGAAACATTGATAACGCTGATAATCCCCAAACTGCCCAAGGGTGAGGCAGGTAGGCAAAGAGTACTCTTTCCCAGACCCACTTCTCTCCCTGATTCAGGGGCTGGTCCCTCTGTTCTTGCCTGTTGGCCTCTGGAAATGCTATGGCAAAGGGTCTGTGCTGACTGACTTCTGGCACTAGGTCACAAGGCACCACTGGAGAAGTCAGGTGCAGAGGGCGAGGAGGGTCTGTGACCAAGAGAGCTCAGCCCTCTCCTTCCTGCTCAGTGCTTCTTGGGGTCAGAGAAGCAAATTTGGGAAGGACGCTAAGAGGAACCCGGCTGGCCCTGGAACTCCCTGAAGAGCCTCGATCTCCATGTGCGTCCTTTTGCCGTACCGCTATGTTCATTACCACTACTGTCACTGTTCATTGTCCACCTAATGGTCTCCGCCATTAACCCACTGGGTGCTCCTGGAGCAAGTCACTTCCCCTCTCTGGGCCATGGTTGCCTCCTCTCTGAAGGGATGAGGCTGAAGGGAGATGGAGGGAGAAGACTGAGGACAAACTGCCTGCATGGGTGTCTTCCTGCTCTTATTGGGCAGGAATAATCCCCAACTATTTGCTCTGCTCTCTCTTCTGAACATTACCTCGGCCCCACAAGGTAAAACAAATGGGTTAATGAGGGACATTGCTCACAGAAAATAAATGATGTGCCCCAGGTCACACAATTGGAAAAGTGGCCAAGCTTAAAACAAACTCAGGGGCCTTAGGTCCCAGATCCCTGCACCCCGTGACACTGACATACCGAGGAGGGTCCAGAGGGTCAGAGAAGGGCTATCATTAGGTGTGTGGGAATGTGGTCTATCTACATCTACCTCCTGCCCTGCTGGGTTGGGAGATGGTGAACACTGAGGCAGGAGAGGGGGGTGGGAGGGGAAGATTGAACCCCTGCACAGATGCTGGGAGCTGCAATCATACAGGCTTGGGTCAAGCCACAACTCTAGGGACAGAAAAACCTGGGCTCAAATCCCAGCTCCTCTGCTGTGTAGCCTCAGGCAAGTGACTCCACCTCTCTGAGCCTGCTTTCTAAAGTGAGGCTAAAAATGGCCATCCCAGAGGCTGGTTGGGTGGATTCACTGAGTATGAACATTCTTGGCTCAATGAGTATCCATGTGTGTGGTACCTGATAGGTGGTCTGAAAGGGTTTCCTCCTCAGGTGGACTGTGGGACCCTCAGCTCCTCCTCAAGCTAACATCCCAAGAAGACATCATCCATGCCTGGGAAATCTTTCTGCCAGTCCAATATGCTGATCATGAACCCATTTCTCATAGTTCAGGGAATATCCAGAAAGCTGTCTAGTGTAAATAGAAGCTGGATCCACAATTTCCAAAGTCAAGGAGTCTCTAGAGGGGCAGGAAAAGGAAATAACCAACTGGGCCCATTGCTCCCTGAGATGGAGTGAAGGCAAGGTGTTGGGTGTGGGGGGGGACCGGCAGCCTGTGAGAGGGCAGGCAGAGCAGGAGTCAGGGAGGTGTGCTGAGAGCCCAGATTACGGCATCACGCAGCCCCAGGTGGGGATCTGCCTGTCCTTCACGTCATAGCCAGACGGGTCCCTTTAAAGTGTGGGCACATCACATGTGGCTCTGCATCTCACTCCAAATACAAGCTCAGGCTGCAGTGTGGCCCCCTCTCCCATTCCTCTGCTCCAGCCCCACTGGCCTCTCCTTATTCCCATGATGGAACTCTGGGCCGTAGCACTGTCTGATTCCCTTGCCTGGAATACTCTTCCCCTTAGTGCTTGCATGGGTCCCACTCCAGAGGCCTTCCCTTATCACTCCATCTAAAATAGCCAACCCATTACCCTTTTTCCCCTCACCCTATCATATTTTTTCCTTACGATTTACCGCTACCTAACATATTTTTTACCTATTTGACTTATTGTTGATCTCTCCCCTAATGGAATGTAAGCTCCATGAGCTCAGGGAATTTGCTCAGTTCACTTCTGTATCTCCAGCCCCTGGAACAGCATCTGGCACAGAGTAAACTCAACATGTATTTATTGGATGAATGAATGAATGATGATTGAATCCTGGGTCCATGATTTTCTAGCTTGGATTGCTTTGGGCAAATCATTTGACTTCTCTGAAATTTCCAGTGCAAAAGATAGTACATACCCATCTCACAGGGTTATTAAATTAAATAACAGAGTGTGAAAGGGACTGATGCATAATAGGTGCTCAGTAAATGACAACCACCATCACAATTACTATCACCAAGGGTCTCAGGCTCAGCCACCTTCTCACTGAGGCCTTGGGCATGTCAATGATCTCTCAAGCCTCAGTTTGTTCATCTATCGAACATGGAATTTAGAAGTACCTATGTCCCCACAGGGATTTTGGGAGCATTTATCTGGACAGCATACATAAGGCATCTAGCAGGGGGTCTGAAACACAGTAGGCACTCACCGAGTGGCAGCTACTGCAATCCTAGAGACTCTATGACTTGGATACCAGCCCCAGCACTTTCTTATTCTGTGATCTTGGGGAAGCTGTTAAACGTTTCTGATCCTCAGTCTTCTCATCCATAAAATGGGGATAATGATAGTACCTTCCTTGAGGGTTGCCCTCAGGTCACAGTGAGGTTGTGCACCTGAAAGGGCTTCACAAAAATGTGCTGTGATGCATGGGACAGGGCCCAGGGGTGAAGAGAGACACCCTCAAAATGTAGGGAGGAAAGACAGAACCAAGAGTGGTGTGTGGCTCAAACTCTGATGCGCGGGTATGGAGAGACACCCAGCTCAGAAACTGAGCCTCCTCCCCAGCCAGGAGCCCTCTGCAGAGAAGGCACTCCTGCCCCATCCCCACCTGTCTGTAGGGCCTCACTGGGGACCTCTCCTGGCCAGGCTTGGCAAGAGGTGTTTTCAAGGGAGGCAGGTGACAGCAGCAGGACCCCAGAGAAGGCATCTTCCTCCTCGGTCAAACTCCTTTCTGATTTGCCTTCCCAAAACTAAGCCAGCCTCTCATTTGATCCTGGGAAGGCCCAGAAGAAAGGAAGTTAAAGACACTGACAGGGTCTTGCATTCCAGCCCATGACAGTCTGAGGAGAGAAACATCAGGTGCCCACCTGACCTGGGCTCTCTGACTCCTCTGGCACCCGATGGAAAAGAGTGGAGCCCCGAACTGCCTTGTTCAGCCTGGGCCTAACAAAACCCAGATGTGGGCTCTTCAAGCAAGAATCCCTGGGCTGCAGGCTCCACGAGGCAGGGTTTTGTTCTTTGGTGAATTCCCAGTACCTTAAGTACTTAGTAAGTGCTGAATAAATATATGTTGAATAAGTGACTCCATCAATAAATCAATGAATGAAGCAGTGAAATCAGTGGGTTACTGTAAGTGAAGTTCCCTACAGGCCAGGATTTTTTTCCTGCGTCCTTTCATAAATACTCAGTGCCTAGAATAACCCCTTGGCACATAGGAGATGCCAGGTAAATGTATGTGAACATATGACTGAGTCCATCATTGAATCAATGACTCTTTAGAATGTCATCTCTCTGAAGGCAAGAATTTCCAACTGCTTTGCTTCAGGCTACATTCTCAGTGCCTAGAACACAGTAAGTGTTGAAGGCATCACTGAATGAATGAATGAGCAAGGCTCCACCCAGCTCTGAGTGCAAAGACCACAGACCAAGAAGCATGAAACACAACGGGGCCGCCGTGCCTGAGACCTGCCCTGGCCACCACTCACCTCAGGGTTTTTTAAATAATTTGTTGATTGTTTTTAATTGTTGAGGCAGTAATACTTGGTTCATGAAACTGCAATATACAGAGAGGTGAAATAAATAGCTTATATATATATAATATATATAATATAGCTGGTTTTAAACTATTCCCTTATCATTGGTGTACTAGGTCGTGTGAGTCACGGAAGGGTGATAGCAGCATCCTCCAGAACTGTGAGCAATGCGGGGGTCACGATGATTGGACGAGGCCGTCTGTCGTCGGAAGTCGAGGCGCCGAGAATTCCCAGGGGCGCACCTTCCCTGCGCGGTGTCTCGGGACAGCTTGCAGCAGACAATAAATAAATGACTGCAAACCAGAGAGCGATTTTTGTTGGACTTTGGGGCAGGGATAGGGGATTGGGAAAGAGGGCAGTTGGGGGGCTACTACTTTCTCTTTGTCTTTGTTTTTCTGTTTTTTGTTTTTTTGTGTGTGGGTTTTTGCTTTTTTTTTTTCTTTCAGAACCTTTGGGAAAAAGGACTTTGGTTTCTCAGACTGTCGTTTTCCTCATTTGAATTCTCCTCTGAGGACAATAAGTTTAGGGTTGTCTGTTCCTAGAGAGAGACAAGCACCTGTGGGTTGACAACGGTCCCTTTGCGTGAGTCTTTTGTCATAGGGGATTTTAAGACAATAAAATCCTTATCACTTCCCCTCCCCCAAGAGTTTTGGTTCAGTTTTTGTCTTCTTTTAAACGCAATGTACAAAAATAGAGCTTCTTCCTTATTTTTCATGTAAAAATATTCCTCTGAAGCAGTTCTCGGTGAGTGTGAGTGTGGGCTGGGGCAGCCGGGGGCCCCAGCGGGCCGGCCTAGCCCGGATGCGTGGGACGGATTCGCCGGGACCTCTTGGTCACTGTGGTGTATTTGAAGGGCTTCTGCAGCTCCGCCTGCCCCTTGGGGTAGCGCTTCATGAAGTGCACGTCCTGCTGGTTTTCCCGGGTCTTGGGGCCCTTCCGCGGCCGCCCTTTCTTGGTGAAGCCCACGTACCAGCCCGAGTACTTGGCCGACATCAGGGCTGTGTAGTTGTTCTCCAGGACTTTCTCAATGAACACACACTCCTTGCTGGTGCCATCAGGCTGCGGAAGGAGAGAGAGGCAGGAGGTGAGACAGAGAGGGCGGGAAGGGGTGGCAGAGCTGGGTGGAGCGGGCATGGGCCGGGGGCTAAGGCTTGAGATGACAGAAAGGGCCTGACCCAAGCTTTGGCCTCAGCAAGGTCACTTCCTGGATCTGTGGAGAGGACTTGTCATATCGGTCCCTACATCTTTTCCTACTCGCCAATGAGGTAACAGATCCCCACTGTCATTCAGGAATCCATCCCTTCCCCACTCTCCACCCTGAAGCCAGGGCTTCTACCAGACCCGGCCCATAAAACATTATTGCCCATGATTGGTGCAGGGCTGGGCATGCGGCCTGAGGCAGCCAATTAGAGTACTCCTTGAGGCCCTTGTACAAGCACTACCCCCAAATACGGGCTGATTTACACTCGAGGGACATGTAAGGCTGAAGCAGAGGCAGCCATTTTACCACAAGAGGGGAAATCCTGCCTGACAGCAGAGCCAGCACACAGGAAGCCAAGCCAAGAGGAAGAGAAAGAGGAACCAAGCCTTGGCCACGTCCTCTGGGCTCCGGATGGAGCTGCAGCTGAAGCTCATTACCTCCCTCTTAGGTGGGCCAACGATACCTCGTTTCCTTTAGACCAGTTGAGATGGCGTTCTATCACTTGCAACCGAAAGGAGTGTCCACAGGTAGGGCGCAAAACCCGACATGAAGTCAGCAACTCCACGGCTACATACTTAAGTGGAGACTACATTTAATGTGGGATGTGGTGTATTTTAATGTTCGATGGGAAGAGGGGTGGGGCCCTCCAAAAATAAGTTTTAACATGGCCAAACTCCAACGCCTGTGCCCTTGGTTCTGAGATTTCAGGCTCCTAAGCAGATGTACGGACCCCCTGAGGGACCAGGTATGCTGGGCAAGGAGCACTAGACTCAGAGTCAGAAGCTGAATCAACTCTAACCCTTCTTTATGGGACCTCAGGCTAGGTAATTCCACTCTCTAAATCTTGGGTTCCTCAACTTACCAGATGGGGTCAATGACCTCTGCGTCACAGAAATGCTTTGAGGAATGACACAAATGAGCCTGGCGCACAGTAGGAACTTGCTAAATTATCTCTGAAGAGCAGATGGTTCCGATGGGTCTGGCCTGCCTCCTTGCATCTGATCTGGACAAAGGGCTCAAAGGCTCCTCCCTGAGACAGCTGAATTGCTCCGTGCAGAAGAGTGGGAAACACACAAAGTTGGAAGGCCTGAATTAGAGGTACTTGAGTTTCCAAATAACATCTCCAAATTTAGGCTGGGCCCACTCCTCGTTACAGACAGATGCCCAGCCAAGTTGGAAGCCCAGCAGTCTGGCTGCGCGTGGAGACTGAGGTGTAAGTTCCAACCTTTTGTTTGAAGTGGAAAACGGGCTGGAGCTTCCAGGAACGTTCACCTTTGAGTGGAGGGCAATCCTGGGCCTTGCAGACAAAGCGCTGAACTTTGCAGAAAGGGACAGGCAGGGTAAAAAAACATTTTCTGGAGCATGAGATCTTTTGAGGAGGCTACAGAATGGGCAGGGGGTGGGCCTTGGAGACACATGGGGCTCAGAGGACAGTGTGGGTGGGGTGAGCAGTGAGAGCCTCTTGCAAGGGAAGCCAGGGTATATGTGCAAAGTAGGTAAAGGGGAGTGGTCCCTGGGCTCTAAGTCCCCCGTGGATAATTCTGAAAGCTGCCTAACCGGAGGCCAGGTTGCTTGGTCAGTCTTGATGGAATAGTCAGAGCAAACTGAACAAAGTCTATACACCATGCTATTTCCACACCCTAGAATACCTGCCACTGCCTTGAAGACTGCTTTCATCGTTCAAGATTCAGCTCAGAAACCACCTCCTCCAGGAAGCCTTCCCTGACTGCCACACATCTCCCTGGGCATTTCCCCCTCTTCTTTCAAGACTCCATTCAAGCACCAAGCTTTATTGGACCTCACATACTCCATCTTTTGAACTCCTTGGCATCCATTCCTCCTCCCACCCCCCACCCTCAACAGAGCAATTCCCTATCTGCCTTCATCCTAATTAGCCCAAGAACTTTAGGAGGTCGGAACCATTACTTAGTTGCTCTCATGGCTTAGCGTGGGACTTAGCCCAAGACAGGCATGCCCAGAGCACTTTTGGTTGAATGGATGAGACTTCTGTTGGGATAGAAATAGTGGGGGGTCACACATGAAAGGGTTTTCCTCTAAAATGAAGAGACTCTGCCTCCTAGCTCCCTTACTGATATCCCAGAGACAGTCATGAGCTATGAGAGGCCCCTCCTGGGGGGCGTACTGAGGAGACAGAGCAAGCAGAGGGCCAGAGCTCTCTGCCTAGCCCACTCACTTGTTCTGATGTCCCCCTCGTTTGTTCACTCATTCATTCAGCATTCACTGATCGTCCACTCTAAGCCAGACATTTCCATATCCATTATTTCCTTTAATTCTCTTAACGTGTGAGGTAGACTACCTGGCAGAAGAAAACAAAGTTCAAAGAGAGGAAAGAGGGCTTGCCCAAGATCAGGAAGCTTGTAGGTGGCAGAGCCAGGTTTTGAGCCTGCATTTACCACAGCAGTTCACTTCCCCTCTGTCTAATGCCAGAGAGGTCCACAAGGACAGATGGTGTGGGAGGGCAGGTGTTGCCCATCAGAACACTTCACCTCCCTCAGGGCTACACAGCGGCCATGAGCATGGAGCAAGGTCTTGGATGTGAAAGGAGCTAGCACATGCTCACACATGTCTGGGTTTACTTAAAAGAGTTGAGGTGCTGGGCTTTGGGCTGAAGTTCCCAACGCCCCAGAGCTCAGGCACCCTTGGGAGGAGCCATACGGTCTATGAGGGTCACCAATTCCCTACCATGAATTCCGACACAGCAAATACGAAGCTAATGGCAGGCCCCACCTGGGCTCGACCTTAGCCTCCGCTCCTGACTACCTCTATGAGGCTGCAGAGATTTAAAAAAATCTGTGCTTGGGCCTTATCTCCAGAAACACTGCCTTAATTGGTTCAGGCAAGGCAGATCCTTTAATATTTAGGGAGTGTGTGAATATCCCCTCCCAGATCCTTGGTGATCGTGCAGAATTTGATCGTCTCCCCCCACACCAACTCCAACATCCTCTCCGAACTGGAGTCTTATTCCTTCTATTTCATCTGAAGACTGAATCCTGATGACATCATTTGGCCCCTAGATCCCATCATACTTGAAACTAGGACTACCCCACCTGGGACATTTTTAGTTATATAAACCAAAAAGTTCCTTTTTGACTTAGGGCATTTGAGTGGGTTTAGTCACACCCAAAGCAGTCTTTACAAAGATATGGTAGTAGGAGGGTATCCCCTACCCTGAAAGATCTGGGGCCCCATTTTGTCCAAAGAGGACATACCAGTGATCATATAGACAGGGGCAGATGAGAAAAAAATCAATCTAGGTTGAAAAAATGCCTAGCAAATAGTGCCCAACACTCAACAACTATTTATGGAATGAAAGGAAGTACAGTCTCCTGGGCCAGCCAGATGGGTATGGGATGCAGAGAAGTGGCGAGAAGAAGGGACATGCAGGGGCTCAGAGACAAAGCTTTGGGATATGACTGACACAATGCAGCAGGCAAAATAGCTGCAGCCAAGGGCCTGGAGCATCTGAAAGGGACCTGTTGGAGACTCCGTACACGTGCCCTGCTTTCACCAGAGAAATGCAAGGTTGGCATTCAAGGTCAAAGCCACTCTCCTGATGAGCCACTTCAAAGGAGCCAGAGCCAAAGCTGAGGCTAGGGGCTCCCACAGATGAAGGAGTGACTCTGTGGCCCAGCTTCAAAGGGAAAGGGAACATTTAACAAGTGCCTAACAAGGGCCAGCATTATTATTCCCATTTTACAAATAAGGACACTGAGGCTCAGGGAGGTCCGGGCACTCTGACTCCCTGGCCTGCTCTGGGTAACTCTGGCTGGAGGTTAAGTCAATCCTCAGAAAGCAAGAACCACATTTTTATTTCTCTGGTACCCCTCAAGCCCTGGGGCCAGATACACACAGCATGCATGGATGGACCCAGATTTGGCCCTCAGTGAGCTAGTTCCCTGTCCACTTGGGGGACACGGTGACAAAGCAGGTCAGTGGAGGGGCCCCAGAGAGCTGTGTGAGGGAGCCTGCTGATGAGGCCTCGGGGAAGCCAGAGGCTGTTGCAGGTTAAGCAGGCCTCGGGGAAGATGGACAGAGAGAAGGGCAGGCCCGGCAGAGGGGACAGTACATACAAGGCCAGGAAGTGGTGGTCTGTGGCGTAAGAAACATGAGGCAGGGCCATGAGGCCAAGGAAGCTCCCAAGGGCCTTAAGTGTCCCCCCAAGGAGTGTGGCCTTTCTCCAGTAGGTGGCGAAGACCCAAGGATGGTTTTGAGCTTGGCTGGGGGTGGAGGTTTGGGGAGACCTGGTCCTTTCGCAGTTTGGAAAGCTGGGGCCGGGCAGTGGGGAAGGGCCTCGAAGTGCCATCTGAGGCGGGGAGCCCGGAGGCAGCCGAGGCAACCATTCCTGTGAAGGTGTGAAGTGCAAGCAACCAGGGAAGGAGGGTAACCCCAGCACCTGGGCCCACCTGGCCTGGGAGGCCACGACGGAAGAGCCACCCAAGGGTGCCTATGGCTTCTAGCTGCGGAGCCAGAGGGTGAGGGCAGCCGCACTAGACAGGCAGAAAGGGGGCCCTGGCAGGGTGCGGTTGGGACAGGTGGATAAGGGGGGCACCTTTGGAGACAGGCCCAAAGTCAGGGGCCCGGCAGGGGGAGGGAGCTCGGCGAGGGGCCGGGCCTCCGTGGGCTGCTCCAAGCCTGGGGGAGCGCGCCCGCTGAGTCCTCCCCAGTACCAAGGACGGGAGGGCGGCGAGGGGGCCGGAAGTCGGAGCCGGCTCCTGTGGAAGCAGTGACTCAGCGGCCAGCCGGCGGCGGGAGCGGCCCGAGGGGACGGGGCCGCTCCTCTAACCCCAGGACGGCTCTCCTGGGGTCAAGATGCCGGGAAGCGCGCAGACGGGGAGGGAGGGGCGCGCGGGCACTGCGCAGGGCGGGCTACCCTCCTCCGCCCTTAAACAGAAAGAAAAGAGCAAGCGAACCTCCAACGGCAAGCAGGTTGGGCCTGGGAGGCGGCCCAGGCGGGCAGGAGAACAAAGCGCCTGACGCGGGCTGGGCCACGCCGCCACAGGAAGCGCACGGCCAGGCCAGGGGACCGGGCGCTCAGCCCGCCCACCGCCCCTGCTCCAGACCCCTCGCCGGCCGGCCTTGGGACACAGAAAGTGAATCACTAATTAAAAGCACTCCTCGAGCCACACTATGCAGATTACTATTATTTTGCTAGAGAGGCTTCACTTGGTGTGGGCGATGCATCTGTAATCTTTGCTTTCCAGCTGGGCTTTGAATCCTGCCAACTGTAGGACCCAGGACAAGTGCCCAGGACCTGGCCAAGCCTCAGCTTTCTCATCTGTGTAGTGGGGATGGTAGAGTCATCAAACTCGTGGGATTATTCAGGAGAATTTTTGCTCAGTGCCTGGCAGAATGTAGGTGCTCAATCAGCTAAGGCTACTGGTGCCATTATCATTAACGAATAATAAGCTACAGTATTCTGGCTCAGGTCAGTGGCCTGTCACACTATCCCCAGACCCTCAGGTGTGGGAGAGGGGAAGAGGGATAATGGTTGGGGGATTCAGGAAATCAGACCCAGGGCTTAAACAGGAATCGAAGTCATGAGTCCTCCCTCCAGGACTGAGTAACAAATGCAACCAATCAGCCAGGGTCTTGCCCCCAAGCAGGAAAAGCCATCCTCCTTAGAATCTGGGTCTGCCCTCCACCCCTGACTCCTCCTGTTAAGCAGAAGCTCCCAACCATTATACCAGTTGGACACATAGGCAAGTAGGCTCCAGAAAGAAGGGAACACAGAGCATGACTCCATCATAGAATCTTCCGCTGGAACTCCCAGAGGAAGCAAGTGTGTGAACTTCACCAACAAGCACACCCAGGAAAAAGTGGGGCACCAAGAAGCAACATGGTGAAGGCTCAAAGCTCCTGACGTGGGTACACTCAACCCAGACCCTCACCCCTGCCTGATTTGTTACATGCAGCTCTCTTGCCTGTTCCAGAGTGACAAAATATTCCTGAAATGACAGAACCACGAGGTCCAGCGCTGACAAGGTAGTGGGTTCCAGAGGCACTGCTGTGTGGTGCTGGAACCCCTGCTGATTGTCAAAACAATGCTATAGCCCCAGCCCTTGGCCTACGTTCTCTGTCCCTGTGTCAGGTACACACAGGCAGGGAATGCCAGGGCCCCTTGAGGGCGCTCCCACCCCCACGTGAGCCAGACTTGCACAGCCGCCAGGAGGTCAGGGACCTGGGTGTTCCCTAAAACCACCACCTTGGACACCTCAGCCTGGCAAGGCTGCAGGTACAGTGATGGAAAAGGAGGAAAAAGGAAGAGATAACCATAGGAATCTCTCTCTTTCTCTCTCTCTCTCTCTCTCTCTCTCTCTCTCTCTCTCTCTCTCTCTCTCTCTCTCTCTCTCTCTCACACACACACACACACACAGACACACACACACACACACACACACACACAGACTCACCAGGCCTATTTTCCATTTGTGGCTGACAAGGCCCTGTAACACTGTTGCAGCTACCCAGGTCTGCCGGGGGGCACCCAACCAAGCTCCCTGGGAATCCCAGACTATCACTCACCTTCCCCACGAGTTTGCCTTTCCGGTTCATACACAGGTAGAATTCCGTCTCCTTGCCCTTGATCCGGACTTGACTACCGAAGGTGTCTGTCTCCACTAGGAGCTGGGCTTCGAAAGGCAGAAGGAGAACAAGACACATTTTTTTACCAGGGGCAATGGCTTGCCCTAAAGGCTCAGTGACATGATCCCTGACCCTGTTCCTGGACCCCCACTGCCCCCAAACCAGGCACGGGAGAGGCCTCTGGCAAGTCCCATTGGAGCACACCGCCCCTTGGGCAGGGAGAGAAGTTGTGCAGCACCTGTCCCCTACAACCCCCAGCCTCTCCTGACTCCACCTGGGTCCTAGATCCCTCAGCCAGAGGAGCACTCTGCCCCCTGTGGCTAAATACCACTGTGCCCCTCTCCTCCTGTCATCACCCACCTCCCCCAGCCCCTTAATTCCATTCCCCTAACAGGACAGACAGCCACACAAAGAGCCCCCAAAGTAGGAGCAGTCTCTGGAATAAGGGGACAGACACACTCGAGTTTGCAAGAGCATGCGCGCTAGTGTATGTGTGCCCACGAGTACACACCCTGCCTTGGGGGAAGTCAAGCTACTTCCTCCGAAATTTAGGTCAGAGGCCCCTTCCTCCTGAGCAAGCAACTGGAACCCCTGTTAGGATCCCCTCCTGGCTCCACACCTTTGCCATTTGAAGTGAGGAAGGCCTGGGGCAGGAGGGAGGTTCCAGACCCCTAGAAGAGTGGCTATCTTCAGGATATTCCACTTTCCTCCATCAAGGCCACCAAGGCTACAGGGTAACAATTCCTGAAGTCCCAACCAGGACCCAATATTCCCTGGTCCTGGGTAGGCGATCCCACACCAAACCATCCATGTTCCAGAGAGCCTCCCTTAGGATAGGGGTGTAAAGAGTTGATCCCCCAAAGCCCTAATTGAACAAGGACATCGAAAGGTCAAAGGGTGACTGTCCCTCCACTAGGCATGCTTTGTCCAGATCCCTCCCTGTCCCTTGGCCAGTCACATTTTCTCCCTAGTAGGGTGCTTTGTGACTTTGGTAAGCCATGCACCCTCTCTGAGCTCTCTCCTCTCTAGTCTTGAATCATCGTGCCTGGTTCCCACCACTGCTGTTCTTTGTCCCCCAGTCTCACCCTCCCAACCCTGACCCTTTGCTTCCCAGCACCTGCCCCTCCCTCCCCCACAAAATTTTAGTTTCAGTGACAAGGGACTTGCTTTTCCATAACAAAAATCATAGCCCTAAATACAGTATCCTTGGAGCCACAAAGAGTGTACCTCAGTGCCCCTAAAATACACCAGGTATGATTTTAATAAAAAAGTTTTAAAATATATACCCTGGTGCCCTGCTGTGAAAATTAAAACCATCTGGCACTCAGGATTTCCAATCATTAATCTAGCCCTCTTTTGACACCACTACTAATTAAAATATGATACCCCACCTTTCCAAGGAAAATAAGAAGAATTTACATAAAATTTAAAGATCTAACAAGAATTTAGTAATTCTAGAAACAGGGTGGGGGCACATTCTTCTCTACACCTTCCCCCACCCCTAGTAAACACTGGGTCAAGAACATGAACCAGCTCTGAGCTGAGATGGGCTGTACAAGCCCTTAGTCCTCCCTGCTCCCCTTCTCCAACTCCCAGTAAGTCTCCCTGGGAGCCCAGGGCAAATGGCGCAGCAGTTTGGGGATTTGCTTTCCACATCTCCTCAAAAAGCTCGACCCCACATGGAATGGGAGTTGTGGGGGGTCAAGAGGGTCTCCAATCCCAGAAGCTTCTGAAGAAGGCAGCATGTGTAAGGGGAAGGTGAGAGCTTTGGAATGCATAGATGTGGACATGAATCCCTGGCCCCACATGCCAACTGTATGACCCCAGGCCTCAGTTTCCTCACCTGTGAAATGGGGATAATGATCCCTAATCTTCAATAGTTGTTGTGAGCATTCCACAAAATAATGCTGGAAAGGGCCAACCTCCCTGTTCTCAGAGGCTGAGTAGAAGTAACTCAGTAACTGTTGTTTAAGTTTCCCACTAACAGCAAAACAAAACTGCTTTTTTCCTCAAAGGAAAAAAAACCACACAGTGGAAAAAAGATGTGTGTAAAAGGGCAGAGGTGGAGCCGAACTTGCCTCCCCAAGGCATGCCCTCTGACATGAGCTTCTTCAGCATTCCCCAGGGCTGCTGGCATCCTACGCTGTGAAGTATATTGGAAAATGTCTTCTTGGGCTGGAATTTATGGGGTCTGATTCCATTTTTGGCATGGCCATTCTGGGCTGTGTGACCTAGGAAAAGCCATACCTAGGAAAAGCCATACCCTCTTCTAGGCCTCAGTTTCCTTCCCTGTGCAAGGGAGGGGGGCCTCCACCCTATTTGGATTCTCTCTGGGATTGGGGGCAGGGTCTAGGAGAGGGATAGGGAAGGGGAGGCCATAGGAAGGGGGCGAGACCACAGTGCTGCGGCCCACACAAGCCCAAGTGAGTCTGAGGGAGAGACTGCTCTGTCTGCCCCTCTCCCCGAATGTACATGGGCCTCCGTCCTCAGAACAGCTCCTGCTATATGCACACTCCGCTTCCAGTGTGAGCTCACTGAAGTCACACATCCCCATGAGCATTGGATGCCTTTGTCCCCATTTTGCAGTATAAGAAACTGAGGTTCAGAGAAGCAATCCAGCAGGAATGGCTGGCATCAGGTCTGCCTGCCTCCTTCTGGTGGGGCCTGGGCTCCAGGGGACGTGGCTCAAAGCACAACCCAGCACTGCTTACGGGCCCCAGCCCACCACAGGAAGCCCTGCCTTTTGCTTGAGCCATCCAGAGGGCCTGGGGCTGGGCCTGGGGCCGGGCTGCACCTCCACCCCCACAAGCCCCGCCACCCTCACCCCAATGGGGAGGGTCTACTCCAGCCACCACGCCAGGGGAGCCAGCAGTCTGTTCTCCGGACCGTAGTAAGCCATAGAGTGACCTAGACTCCACTCTGCACATGACATAATGAGGAGGGAGTCAGGCCAGAATTATGTAAAGTCTTTGGGGAGTAATAGCGGCAGCAGTTCTCAGAGTGAGAAAGAGAGAGACTAACAGAGAGGGAGGGAGACCCCACCCACCCAGGCCAGGTTTGCCTTGGAGCCTGCCTTGTCCCCAGCATCACGGTCCCCTCTCTCATGACCAAAGCCCACAAGAGGCAGTCCCCGGGAGCTCACAGCCTCTGCTGGCTCAGTTCCCCTCCAGAGGCCTGTGCCAGGCCAGGCGGGAGCAGACAGGGACGCGGCCTCGCTCCCCTCCTCACCAGACCTCTCCTTCCAGGCTGCGCAACCCGACTGCCTCCTCCCTCTGCCACCTCCCTCGCTGGCCAGGGAGATCCTTTAAAAATATAAAATTAGTTAAGTTTCTTCCTCGCTAAAAGTCTCCTAGGATCTCCAACCCCCTTAAAATCTAGCCCTTTACAGGGACCCACAGGGCCGCAAGATCTGCCTCCACTAGCCATCCCCACCTCTCACCCTTGCAGCCCTCTAGCCGACAAGCTCCTTGCCCTTCCTCCCAACACACCGAGCACATCCTGCCTCAGGGCCTCTGCACTTGCTGTTACCTCTGCCTGGAGATTGCCTTGCCCAGAACTTCCCATACTAGCTTCTCATCTTCTATGTTGCCATCCAAATGTCACCCCAGAGAGGTCTGAATGGGCCGTGCTCTCTAATGTCATACCACCGTACCCAGCTCCACGTTCCCCAGAGCTCTGCTCCAAATCATCGTATGGGCTCTCTCTTTTACTGTATGTCTCTATCCAACAAGATAAGTTCCAGGAGGGCAGGGCCTTATCTGTCTTACTGATTTCTAGCACCTAGCCTATACCTGGCACACAGTAAGTGACAAATAAGTAAATTTTCATAAATGCATAAATAGCCCTGTGGGTATGAGTAACACTATTGAAGAGTTAAAGAAAATGAGATTCAGGGAGATAAAGGGACTTGGCCAAGGGTGCACAGCTGGTCAAAGCAGGGCAGCAGTTCCAAGCCAGTCCCTGATCCCACAGTCAATGCCCTGAGCCACTCTGCTCCCTGCTGATGCTGCTCCTGGTGGTGCCCCTGCCACTCACCAGAGCTCTGAGTTCCCGCCTCTCCATCCTCAGCCTCAGGGTTACAGTCACATATTCTGATTGCTGTGTGACAAAGGGAAAACCCTGTCCCTCTCTAGGATGGGACTAGGTGACTTCCGAGGCCTCTTTCAGTTCTGTTCCCCCAGGAAGTATCAGTGACTTACATTTATTTAGAGTTGTGACATGCTGGGCACTGTGTTCTAACTACCTTATATGCATCATCCCACTTAGGTTGGACAACCCCATAAATTGAAACAATTAGTTTCATCCCCATTTTACAGGTGAGAAAACTCAGTTGCAAGGTCACACAGTGACAGAGTTAAAACCCAGGTAGGATTCAAACCCAAGCAGGCTAACCCAGAAGTTTTGGCCTTCACCTGCTCCCCGTCTTCCTCTTCTCCTCTACTCCAGCTCCTCTCCTGGGGAGTGAGTGACTGAACACCAAAGACAGGCAGAGAACATCCTTGCTTTGAACTCACTTTCTTGGGGCCCGTCTGTGGGGGTGGAGATGCCCACAGAGCCAAAGGCTGGGGCCCACCCCTCCCTGGCTCCACCGCCAAATGACCTTGAGGGAGAAGGGGTCCCTAGGGTCATCCTGAAGAAGGTACCTTCAAGCTGATGCTGAGAGATGGGGAGCCCTGAGGAGCACCCACGCTGGGCTCAAACCACAGCCGAGGGGCAAGAACGCGGCTTTAGATCTGGTCACGGGAAGAAGAGGCTGCATGAAGCAGAGCGGGCGGGAGTGCATTATGGGGTCCCCCACAACACAGCTCCCCGGAAAGGAAAGCCCACAGAGCAAGCCTGACCGGTGCCCAGCACAGAGCAGGAGCCCAGCTCCTGCCTAAGGACCAGTCCCCTCTCCAGCATCCAGACAGGAAAGCAAAAGGGAAATGAGAGAATGAAAGAAAAAGCCTTTTCTATAAAAAAAAAAAACCTCATGTCTTTTTTTTCCTCCCACTTCTCTTAAATGCATGTAGTGATAATGATAACTTGAAAATAACAGCTAATACTTATTTGAGCATTTACCAGTCAGGCACTGCACTTAAAGTTTGAATGTGGAATGTAATTAGACCCCTTAACAACCCTTTGAGGTAGAAATTATCACGCCCATTTTACAGATGAAGAAATTGAATACTGAGAAGTTACTTGCCCAGTCACACAGTAGGGCCAGGATTTGGACACAGGCAGAGTAACTCCAGAACTAGTCAGAGTGAGATAGAGATTCAGAGTTAGGCAAAGTGGGATGGACACCGTGCAGACCGGCAACAGCACGATGACACTGATTGATTGACTGACTGATTCCAGTATGCTTTCCTAGCTTGGCCTCCCAGGCTGTGATCCAGGGTCTCATTTTGACGACTTTTGTGTTGAAGCGTAGGAAACAGCAGGGAAAGCTACAAAGAGGCAACCAGAGAGGGACATAGCACAGAGACACACAGGAGACAGGACTCAAGAGGGAGAGGGGGACAAAGATGGAGAGGGAGCCCGAGAGGACAAAGGTGGAGAATGGGTTTCTTTTCCCCAAAGCCTCAGGTCAACACCCCAAGCCCTGGGATGGCAGAGCGGGCAGCCAGAGCCAGCGAGAGGCTGGGAATGCCAGCCCCTGACCCGGGCCCCGTGCAAGGTGGCCAGCAGCTGGCTGGCCTCTCCAACTGCACCACTGACAATGCTGCTGGCCACTCGCCAAGCGTCACCCTCCAGAGTGGAACCATCCCTGCCACAAAGGTACTGGCAGGAGCTACCAAATTGGCACTCCCAGCCCCCCTTCTGAAGCTGGGCCAGGGTGAGAGGAAGGAGAGATCCCCTTCACTGTGCGTGCATACACACACACACACACACACACCCCACACACTATGGCTTCTCCAAAGGTGCCCGCAGCTTCCCTTCCTATAAAGTCCCTGAGGAGGTTCTCTGGCCACATGGGCTCACCAGAAAGGAAGGGGGAGAAATCAGTAGGATCGATCAAGAGCTATATTTAATCCTAGCTGTAGCTCCAGTGCGGCCATTTCACCTGCAAAGTCAAGAGGTGTGGGTGGCCACTACTGGGGACAGAAGATATGGGATACAAGCTCAGAGGGCACAGGATTTAATGCCTTTCCCAGCTGAGAAAGAGCTAGGGGAAGCCGCTGGAGCGGTGGAAGAGAGCACGAGAGAGGAGGACGGAAGGAGCACTGACTCTTCAAGCTGTGTACTGAACTCTGTGCCAGAAACTTGCACTGGGGGAACACTCCTGGATGCACACAGGGGTCATCCATGCATTCACTGGTTCAAGCATACACCGAGCACCTGTTGTGGCTGGCTCTGTGCAGGGGACATAGCAGTGAACACAACAGACAAAGCCCCCTTCCCTCAAGGAGTTTCCATTTTAACAGGAGAGACAGAGAGTGAATAACTAAGTACATAATATAATGCCCAGTAGAGATAAGTGCTAGGAAGAAAAACGTACCCATAAGGGGACAGAGACGGGAGCTCTCCAATAAGGGGACAATTGAACAGAAGCCTGAGTGAAGAGAGGGAGGACGCCGTGTGAGGAAACCTGGGCAAGCAGCGTCCTCAGGTGGAAGGGACAGCCACTGCGAAGGGCTTAGCCTCTGCAAGCATGCTCAGTGTGTTGGAGTGGTGGTGGCAAGGCCCCTGCGGCTGGCACAGAATGGGTGAGGATGAGGCAGTACAGCCCGAGGCTGAGCCAGTAGCCAGGAACCAAGCCATGCTGGGCCTTCCTGATGACCTAAGACCTTGGATTCCGTTCTAAGCGCGATGAGCGCCTTTGAGAGCAGAGTAATGCAGCCTTACATTCTGGACTGCGGTAGGGAGAATGGGGTGCCAGACTCAGAGAGCGGCCTGTTTTCTGCTGCTTCAGCCATACAGGCCAGCCCAAAAGACCTTGCTCCTTGCTCACACACAGCCCTCAAGCAGGCACCAGGATGAGAGAAATGGGGACTGGCGGACCGGGCCCATGCTGCATCAGTTCAGCCCTGGAACACCTCACACGCCTTGCTGTGGGAGCTGCCCACGTCAGCACCTGACTGTGCTTTCAGTTGCCCCACAATTATTTTATTCATCCATCCTGTAACCTTTAAATGCAGCCTGCTTTCTGCTAGGCTTTGAACTGGACATGGGGACATGCAGAAAGATCACGGCCTTCAAGGAGCTCACATTCTTAGGGACAAGGATGAGCAAGGGAGCTCGGGAAGGCTGCCCAGCCAAGCAGGGCCAGTGCTGGGCCAGGCCAGCTCCCTGTGACCCCTGGGAAATGGCAACACAGCTGGAATCCCAGATGAATCCACAAAGAAGGAGTTGGGGGCAGAACTCCACGCTATACTCGGTCCCCACTAACGGTGAGGAAACTGGCTCCTCCTACTCAGAGTATCCCTAGAAAAGAGCAGGGTCTCTGGCCTGGGAGCTCCTTGAAGGCTGGGACCAGGTGTGTCTTACCGCTGTCTCCCTGGGACTCAGTAATTCTGGGCCAGTGAGGGAGGGACGCCAGCACAAACTGAGAGACCAGACAATAGCCAATAAAGTCCTAAGACTCCTCGTCATCCAGCCAGATGGCAGCCAGCGCCCGGCCAGGCCAGCCCTGCCGCTTCGAATCCCATTGAAGAAGCCTGTTCTATCTGCAGCGGCCAAGCCAGAGCCCCATTGATGGGAGAGAGGCAGGGTCCCTTCTGGAAGCCCCAGGAACCAGTTCTTGAGAGGGGAGACCTCCCTGTCCCTACACAACAGCAATGAGTTCAGGTTATTACTCATATTCTTGCTGTAATGATCACATCATCTGTGGGCATAAGATAGTCTCTCATTTCAATGACCCCAATTCACAGAAGAGTAAACAGCACCAAGGTCTCCAGCTCATAAGTGGTGAAGCAGAGATTCAAATCCTGTCGGACTCGAGTCGACATGCTCAACTCCTCTAAAGACCACCCCTCTGGCTACCACAGCCCCTCCAGTGGCCTGCTTGGGGGCTGTTCCAGGCACCGTCAGTCCTACGAGACCGGCCTACTGCAAAACGTTATGTGGGAGTTTTTAATCTTTTTTTTGTCTCAAGCAGAGAAGCCTTTTTTTAAATGAAAGCAGGCAGGAATATCCAATCATAAGGCTTATAAAAGCAGAGTTGCCCTCACACCACCATCACAAAGCTGGGGGCCTACCCGTCCCAGGCTCTCCTTGCCAAGAAGTCCTGCCACCTGTGGCCAGGAGGTGCTGACTCCTCCACATCCAGGCTTCCTTAGGAGCAGCAACCTCCCGAGGCAGGTGGAGTGGGCTTTCTCAGCCTCACTTGGCCCAGGAAGAAACGGAGCCCAGGACCAGACATGCTTGCCTCAAGCTCTGCGAGCTACTCAGCTGCGGAGCCCTAACTGGAACCCAGGTGTTCTGCCTCCTGGTCCAGTGCTTTTTCTTCAAGGTGGCAACTGCCTGCAGGACAGAAGTGACCAGCACCAAGGGCAGGAAGAGGAGGGGCTGATATAATAATTCCAGGTGGGCAGAGTGGCCCTTCTACAAGTGCCCAGCCTGCCAGATGTCACTGCCTAAGCCTCCAGTCCCTGGCCTGCATACCTCTCCCTCCAGAGCCCAACCCAACGCTAAGAAAGCCTCTCATCCCTGGACCAGCCCACCCTCAGGGGCCTCCCAGAGTGCCCTGGGAAAGTTTTAGGAGACGACCACATGGAGACCCTCCTGCAGAACAGCATGGTGGGAAAGCCCCCTAACATCTGCACAGGTTGCACCAAAGTCTGCTCACTGCTGGAAAGCCAGCCGAGGGCTCCTCGGCAGGGCACCCACACAAACATGGGCCTGCTCCTTGGCCCATCCACAGCCTAGTGCTTCTGAATCCACTGAACCTGAGACTTTGCGTGTTTGTAGGGATTCCAGATTCCAGGCATTTACAGGGATTCTGTTTACATTTAGACTGTGTGAAATTCGCAGACCGCGATCATCTGTATATGAATGCAAGTCTCAGATCGCATCATTCTTTCAGCTGGCCCAGCCCCGAGAAGAAAGGAGCAGGTTCTTGGACGGCCCTGGGTCCCCTGGCCACCCTTCCCCCCCATGCAGGGCAGGCCCTAAACGCAGCCTGGTCCTCCTGGCCGGGCTTAACCACATAAATCACCCTCCCAATAATATTTGTATTGATTATCTGGATTGGAAGCCTCAGTTGGCTCCATTGTCTCACTTCCTCTCCCAGGGCTTACAGATGGGGCCCCTTTGCCTCATCTGCGTTTCTAATGCGACATTCAAATGGAGCAGCCTCGGCAGCCGGCAAGGCCTCAAGCTGCCCTGGGTTTGTGGGCACTGAAAGAGTGATAAACATATTACTTAAGAGAGAATGATTAAATCTAGAGTTTGTGGAATTGGAGAGGCTGAGACGGGATACTCCCTGGACACGCGAAGTGTGGCCCACCAGCAAGCATTACCTGGTGCTCGTGAGAAATGCAGAGCTCAGGCCCTGCGCTAGACCCACCAAATCAACAGCTACATTTTAACAGGAGCCCCTGGTCATTCATATGCACATTTATGTTTAAGAAGCACTACTCTAGTCCAACTCCTGTATTGTACAGAAGGGAAGCAGATCTGGAGAAAGAAAAGGGCTGGCCTGCAGTCAACAGCAGGTGAGATCTCCTGGGTCTTCAGTTCAGGCTGAGGAAATGAGAGGGCAAGTGACTTCTGGAGTGAGGGCTCCTCTCTCTCTCAAGTTCTGGCCTCCTGTCTCAGGACGCGGACAGATGGTTCAGACCAGAGTCTGACCCCCCTGTACTCTTCCAGCCTGGAGGGGCCGGCAAGAGCTCCGGGGACTCCCCAGGAGGGTACCTCCCTCCTGCCCTGGCCAGCCAGCTGCCCCTTCCCTGGCAGCAACTGGACAGCAGATCCCAGGGAAAACCACCACCTGGGTCTGCCCAGCACAGCCAGGCGTCTGTGGAAGGGGGGCAGGAGAGACAGAGGCCCCAGAGAGGAGGCCAGCGGAGGACCTTGGAGAGGCGGGGAGGAGGGACAGGAAAGCCATGGGCCTAGGGAGGGAGGCAGGGAGAACAGAGATGGTGGGAAGAGGGGAAACGGAGAGATGACAGAAACAGGAGGGGAAGAGATGAGAACCGGGAAGGAGGAGAGAAGGATTCAGAGAGAGGCCCAGATAAAAGCAGAAGCAGCAAGACTGAAAAAGGAAGGAGGAGAAAGAGGGAGGGAGGGGAATGGAGGCAGTAAAGAGGGATGGGGCAGGGAGAAGGGAGGGGAGGCAGCTGGCCCAGAGACAGGAGCCCAGCCTGGCCCAGCCCTGCCCAGCCTGGCCTGGCCCAGCCCCCAGTGACAGCGCAGCTGCCACACTTGGGCCCTACCATGAGGTCAGCCCTGCCCTGGGGCTGAGGGAAAATAAATGGTGTCCAAGATAAAAGGTCCAAGAAATTATTTGTCTTGTTGTCACGTCTTGACTGCAATGGGCAGGGGCTGGCGGGCAGGCGGGGCATCACCCCAGAAAGCCTAGGCTGGCAGGCCCACAGCACACAATCAGGACCCCAGTCCCAGCCCTGTACCTTGGCCACGCACAGCCCCAGCTCCCCCTGCCCAAGGCTGGGGCCTGGGACCCCTGAGAAGGCAGGAGCCAGTGGGAGCATGGTCATTGTTTGCTCAGCGCCTGTCCCCAAATCCCCTCCAAGCTCTGGGAAGCTGGAGTCCTATGTGCTTCACTCACTGCCAGGGGTCTTTCTGGGCTGGGGGCTTGCAGAGGGAAGGGAGTCAGGCTGTCTCACTCCTCCCAGCCCCCTTTCAGAGACTGCATGAGATGGGTAATGGTCCCTCAACACCCCAGAGGAGGGCTGGGCAGTTCTAGGGTCAAAGGCAGGTCAAGGGAACTGTGGCCCAAGGTGCTGTGAGCACCCTGCCTCACAAATACACAAGCTCAAGCTCACACTGCACACATACATACATGCATCCATGAGCACATGCATGCATATTCCCACGCATGGACTTAGGAGCACCCACACTCCCACCAGTTTGGTTTCCAGCACCCAGGAGCACGCAAAAAGTGTTCTGCAGAGTGTCTGAACCTGGGGCTGGTGGAGCAGTGCCCCGGGGAGCGGCCACCTGCTTTAAGCCATCGCCAGGCAAAGCACTGATACCCACCATAATGACTGGCATTTAAGGGCACTTACCAGCAAAAGCACTGTTTATTTACATCCTCATTAGTGCTCCCAACAAGACTCCTGGGGATGCACTATAAGACCCCCATTTTACAGATGAGGAAACTGAGGCCCAGAAAGGCCCAGTGCCAGACGCAAGGTCTCAGAGCCAGGACATGCAGAGCTGGGATCTGAACCCGAGGAGGCCAGGAGGAGTATGTGCATATGGGCGTAGTAGAGGAGGGCGGCACCTACCATACTTGTCCCCGTCCTCGCCGCGGGCACTGATTCTGCGGCCCAGAACCTGGATGTGCTTCCCACTAGTCCGGCTGTAGAGCTGGTACAGCCGCAGCTGCTTGCGGCTCACATCGTCCCGCGCCCGCGTCTGGTTCTCCACGTGGATGCGGAAGTCCACATTCTCTTCGGCCACCAGCACCTGGGCAGGGAGGGGGGCATCGATGAGCCACCTTGGGAGTCCTGGGTTCCCTGCACGCAGGAGCCATAATCCAACAAAGAGCCAGGGCTGTGCTGGCTCTGGGCCAGGCCTTGTCGCACACTCATGACTACGCTGTTACCACCCCCATTTCACAGATGAGATAACTGAGGCTCTGAGAAGTGAGGCAAGTTGCCCAGTGGGCCCAGCCAGAATCAGGATTACATCTATTTGACAATAGAGCTTTTCTACCACAGCCCCAAATTAAAATAAGAGGTATAGAGGAGAGGTTTTCACGTACGACCTTGGGCACATGGCTTGTTCTGCTTCAGATCCCTTCCCAGGGAAACGGTAGAGCAGAACCCCTGCCCTGACTACCTCCGAGGGTGGCTGTGAGGATGAGGAGAGCAAGTGGGAAGAAATGTGCCAAAATTGATATGGAGATGGCAGAGGGATGGGGGCGTGGAACTGACATCTGGGGGCATGGTGAGGAAGGAGGGAGACCCGGCGGGTGTCCCCCTGGGAAGGAATGGCCACAGTCCACTGCCACTTCTCCCTAGGAGCCAGCGCTGGGGGCCCTCCTCTCCGGGAATCCTCATCTTGCTCATCGGGCGCCAAGCATCCTCACGTCCCCAGCCTCTCTTGGAGAAGACTTCACGTTGCATCTCCCATGGAAATTCCCTGTATCCCAGAGGTCTAGTTCATTTCTGAGGACATCTCCAGGAAGACCCCTCTGGCTACGGCAGCGTGCTGTCTCTCTGGTCTCCCTTCCCTGAGCATGGCCTCTCACCTGGACAATTTGCACTCACCTCCTCAGCAGGCTCCCACTTCCACTCTTGCCTCCCGGTAGCCTATCTTCCATCAAACCCAATCACCTTGGGTAATCCTCCCCTCCACACTCTCTGGGCTTCCCACTATGTTTAGATAACGTTCCCCGTCACGGCCTCAAGGCCCTGTGAGATGAGTCCCCCACTGTCTTTCCACCTCCATCTCCTACCACTCCCTCCCCACCGGGTTACACTGGCTGCTTTACTGTGCCTCTGAGCATTCCAAACACAAAATGCACAGCTGCCTGAGGGCCTTTGCACTTGCTCTTTTCTCAGCTTCCATGCTCTTCCCCAGATTTTTACATTCCAGCTTCTCTACTTCATTCAGTTCTCTACTCCAATGTCATATGCTGAGATACACTTTCCTCGACTGCTTTTCTGAGGCAGCCCTCATCTTTTATTTATTCTCCATCTTTGTTTTTGTTTGTCTCTCCATCCATGCTTTCTTTTTCTTTCTAACATTTATCAAGCAGACATAACATCTATTTATGCAGTTTTTGTCTTTTCCCCACAACTAGACTGGAAGCACCATGAAGCTGGAGCTGTCTCTTCCTTGTTTGCTCCTCCATCCTCAGCACATAGCACAGCAGGAATTCTAACATTTGTTGAAGGAATGAATGAGTGAACAAGTGAACACTGAAAAGATCTGGAGTCCTGTCATTCCACTTAGCATTAAATTAGGTTTTCCTATGCCCTGCTAGTTGCATGCCTGTCTTGCCCCATCTTAACCATAAAGCTAAACAGTTCTTGAAGCCCAGAGAGTGTTGTGGGTTTGTCCCATGTGCCCACAAGGTCTGACACACAGGACCTATCCCCACAAGAGCATGACCCCACTCAGCCCATGGCAGAGCTCTTTGGACTGCACCTGTCCGGGATCTGTCTCACCCCTCAACTGTGAGCTCCCAAGGGCAAAGACAATGTTTCCCTTGTTGCTACACTCCAGCCCAGCTCAGCCCAGGGTCTCTGTCCCCAGGCCGACCTGCACATATTTCCCCATCCCAGCCTGGGTCCCACAGCACCTCAGCTGGACCACAGTATTTAACCTTCACTCTCATCCTCAGGGTGGACACCTCAGCCCACATTACAGATGAGGAGACTGAGGCCCTGAGGCTGAAGATCACAGAGCAGGCAACAGCAGTTAGCCCCAGACCTATGGTCCTCAAACCCTGGTTTCAGCCCCACCTTGCTGAGCCCCACTTGCCCAATCCATGCCATCAGAAGCAGGGCCGGGGTTCAAAGCCCAAGGCATGCCACTCCCTAGCCAAGGGACCCCACACAAGTTACTAATGTCTCTGTGGTTCAGTTTCCTCATCTCTGTGAGAGATCGATGATTAATAGCACCCATCTCGTGGGTTGCTGTGACTGAACATATAAAGTCTTAGAACAGCACTTGGCACAGAAGAAGCGCCCAGTAGGCATAACTACTGAGAGATTATAAAGGAGCCCTTTAAGAGGCTCGCAGGGAACCTCTACAAACAGAAGCATCTCTGGGGACAAGAGTGGATCACACTCCCCTTTCCCTACAGACAAGGTACTTTGATGGCGCAGATTACAGTTTGGGAAGATACTGTTTCTGATTGTCCCAACCTTGCAACAGGGGAATGCTTATCACCCCCATTTAACAGATGTAGATACTGAGACTCAGAATAAGTTAAATCAGTTACTCCGGGCCACACAGCCTTGGGGCTCAGGGCCTGGTCACGGGCCCACCAAGTGTGCACAGCCATCACTTCTGCCCTTGATGGTCAGCCCCCGTCACCATTCACAGCCAGCATCTCATACCTGGGGTCCATCTCATTTCACATCCTGGTGCTCAGGGAGGGTAGAATTCTGGTGCCCCCTGAGGTCCACACCTGGTGGGTAAGTGTCATGACGACCTCCTGCCCGCAACCTTCCTGGAATGATTTCCCAAGGTCCTGCCCTGTCCCCTCCCCCAAGGGTGGACCTGCAGCCTTCCCCCCATCCTCCAACTCTCCCCCTGCTCACAGGAGACCTTATCGACCAAAGGTCAAACCAATCTCCTCATCCTGGGTCCCTGAGGGGAGCTGCCCTGCCCCAGAAGCCAGTCTCCCATTAATGATTTTCTCCTTGGCCCACTGGACAGAGGCGGCACGGGTGACCCAGGGTCAGCAGGGGCTATCCGGTAGCCCTTCCCCAGGATGTGAGAGAAACAATCCATCTTGCTCAGCTTCCACCATTTAAGCCACATTCTGTGGCCACATCAATCCAGAGGGAGGTGGCAGGGGTGGCCTCTGACATGGAAACAGAGTCTGTCCTCCTCAAAAGGCAGGGAGGCCCTGGGGTTCCTGGGAAAGACCTCTGAGAGGCTCCAGGCCTTTGCAAAAACTGGGTTCTCTGCCCAGATCACCCTGACCCCTAGGCCTGGCTGACACCCAACCTCAGGTGCCTCCTCTGGAAGACTTTCCTGCCCCCTGACCCCAATCTTACCCCAGGATGAGTTAGGGCCTCTGGACAGGAGGGGTTAGGGCCTATTGTAATGGCTTACTGTCCCCAGAGTCCAGCCTGACTGGCTCATCCCTGGATTTTCAGCTCTGCCCCCAGGAGGCACCCAGCAAATATTGTTAAATGACTGTGGCTAGGATGAGGGAAACACGGCGGCCAAAATTAGCCCCACCACTTACCCAGACAAGCAGAGTGCCCAACAGATGGACAGCAAGGATGTTGTTCATAAAACAGTATCAACTGTTAGGCTTTCCCCTCCCTGTTCCAGGCACTCTGCTAAGAAGCCCTCTAAACACGGTACCTGTCTAATTCCCTCAATCACCCATGGAAGTGGACACCAGTAAGAGCCCATTTCACAGACTGTCTCTCTGAGGCACCTACCTCTCTGGAGCCATAGAGCTCAAGGGGCTGCCCACACAGCTCACGCAAAGCAGTCCAACCCAGGAACGTTCTGTCCCGTTCTCTCCCTACTCCTTCCTTGCTGGCTGGGTGGCACCTCACTGCCTGAGAGGGGACCTGTTTTCCAGAACTTCCTAGGACAGTCAGAGCTGCTCTCTTCCTGGCTAACACCCCTCCAGGTGCATAATCATCAGGGGTGTTGGAAAGCTGAAGGGTGAAAAAAATGCAGTTCTCATAAGGCGAGCAGGGTTGACATGTCTAGAGTTTCTCCTCGGGCAGAAGAGGAAGGCATCTTTTGTCCCTCTGCCTTTCTTTCACCCCATACTCACAGGTTTCTTTTTGGTGGAAGCAGCTTTTCTCAAAACGGGGTGGCCTAATCTTACTACACTGATGGACAGTGATTTCAATGGGGTTGGGGGGGTACTTGATGATATGAGTAAATGTAGTAACCACATTGTTTTACATGTGAAACCTTCATAAGAGTGTATATCAATAATACCTTAACAAAAAAAAACAAAAACAAAAACAAAAGCAGGCAGCCTATAGTGCGTCCTCCTGAAGCCTAAGACCGCAGTTACACCCCAGCCGGCCACTTCCCTGCCCCGAGGGCTTGGGCTCTGATGGAAATTCACTCCCCAGTCCAGAAACTGCACAGTAGCCACCTTGGCCCAACAAGTTCAACTCTGACCCAAGGTCTACGAAGGTCCCCAGGGGCTGGCACAGACATGGTGCCCAGTGGAGCAGCACGCTCTGCCTTCTGCCTGTGGTCTCCTCCTCGTCGAGCTTGGTGCTCTAACGCACCCGGTGAGGCCGTCTTCCCGCTCCAAACTCTGGCTCCCCACCACCCACGGCCCAGGGCCCACATGTGGTCCTTTAAGATCTAGCCCCTGCCTACCATCCAAGTCTCCTCTCTGAAGCACCTTGGTGGAAACCTGCCATGGGATGTGAAGTGGTCGGGGTGGGCCCCCAGGGCAATGCCATCTTCCAAGCCAGTCCCCCTCCCACCAGCACATCTGACGGCCACCGCTGCTCCCTGTACAGCCTTATCCACCCGCTCATAGCTCTGAAGGCATGTTTCAGGGGCTTCCTATTTTTTCCAGGGCCACACCCTCACCTCCTACAAACACCCGCCACATTGGGCATCACCTACGTACACACACTACATAAACAAACGTACACACACCACACACCACCACAACCACCAGAATTAACTGACCTCAGGTGTGACCTCTCCACTCCAAATCACCAACATATTTGATTTCTTTAACCCTCAGTTTTCCCATGGCAGAATGGGGATCGTTTATAGTATTTACCTCAGAAAAAGATTATGTTAGTAACAATAGCCATGCCTTGTTTCTTTTTCTTTCTTCTTCTGTTTTCAAAACAGCCACTACTTACTGAGCACTTCCTCTGTGCTAAGAACCACTTTAGGTGAATTACCTTATGCTCAGGTGAATTATCTATATGCCCAAAGCAGCCCTGTGGGTCATTATGATTGTTATCCCCATTTGACAGATAAGGAAACTGAGACATGAAGAGGTCACGTTGCTTGTCCAAGTCAAAGAATTGGTAAGAAAAGGAAATCAAGATTCAAATCCAGCTTCCCCCCAGTCCTGAACCCAAGCTCTCCCTCTACAGCACTTCACACTGGTCTGCTTCCCTCTCCCCTCCATCTTCTCTCTCCCCCATTCAGGACTGCAGCTGGTTCTGGCCACAAGCCGTTGCTGGGGCAGGAAGTAAATGGGGCAGGGATTAAACATGAAAGGGCTAAAGGCCTCGACCCCGTCCCCCCATCCAAGAGAGGGATGGGGTCAGACTGCCCCCTCCCGCCCAGGTCCCCATCCTTGAGGCCTCTTAAAATCCATGCCCCTGTCTCCAGGCAGCCGCCCAGAAAGGGAGGGTCTCCCTGGTCCCAGGAGGGGCAGCCCACGGGCTTCCGGCCACATTCGGCGGCCGCCAGCCATGCCGAGAGGGCTTTCAGGGCTTCTCCGAATTCTGGGCTCAAAGCTGAGACTGCACCCCTGTCCAGGGCAATCCCTGGTAAAGTCGGTGCCCCTCTTCACCCCGAAATGCAGCTCCCCAAACCCCTCCTCAAGCGCAGGCCTGGACTCAGGCCTGGGAGTTGCTGCCAGCCACAGCTCTCCGTGGGTTATTATTATCGCTGAGAGGGAAACTAACAGGGGCCCCCGCTTGCTGGGTGCTAGCTCTGTGCCAGGGCCTGAGCTACGCACGTGCCAGGCCCCGTCTCCTTCCCCCTCACACAACCTGGGCAGGTCAGAGCCATTACCGTCCCATGACAAAGAGAGACACACAGAGGCCAAGGGACTCATCCAAGTGGTATAAAAAGCGACCGAGCCAAGATCTGAACCCATCTCTGGCTCCAGAGCCCATGAATTTCCCCCAGCTGGCAGCTCTGGACAGAAAGGGGAGGAGGAAGGTTGGGCCCACCCTTGAATCTGAGTTTGGCTCAGGCTGACGTCCCCACCCAGCCCTCAACCCCAGGCTTCTTGCCTTCTCCTGTCACACCCTCCATACCCAGCCCAGCCAGGACACAGAGATGCTGCAAAGGGCCCTTCCCCACCCCCCAGCCTGTCCATTAAGCTCCCAGGGCCATCAATGTATTGATTGGCAGGGCTGAACCATCAGCATGGGAGGGGGTGATGCCACCCAACACGGCTGACCGGGAGCTCCCTCTCCCCACACATCAGCCTTTTCCGTACAGATCATCAATATGGGTGCTGCTGGGGGACAACCCTGGAGCCAGCCTGGGGGAGGGGGCAAGGCCCCTAAAGACCCAGGCTCCCTTTTTTCCTTCCCTTTCCCCTTTCCTCCAATCGTGCTTCAATTCCCTCTCCCTTAAAGCACTTAAGTGGGGAGAGTGGTCATGCACGCCTACAAGATAATAAAGAAGCCCTTTACTCTGACATTCTAGGCCCATCATGGCCTTTTACATCACCACATTCCTGAGCTTGATGTCGCTGCCACCCCAACTGGTTTGGAGTTCTCTGAGCACATCAGGCTCTTCCCTGCTTCCATGTGGAATGTTCTGTGTGCCTTTAATGGCTTTTACACACACACATACACACACACACACACATTCACAGTGTCTTCACCCAGCTTGCTCCTATTTCAAGATTCAAGTCTTCCCTGGCCAGATCCTTTCACCCCAAGTCTGGTTTCATGGGCCATCACTAGAGTAGGTGTGGCATCATTGAAACCCTGCCCCTGCACAGACCTCTCAGATTTCTCTCAAGTCTGAGGCCTGGGACAGGTCCTGAGCCACCGTGCTTCACACCTGATACCAGGAGAGGGGCTCAATTCAGGTACACGGCCCCTAGATAAGCAGCTCCCCCAACCCTCCGAACCACTGACCCAACATTTATTCTGCATGCTAGGTCTGTGCTAGGGGCTGCGTGGCCCTGGGCATGGGCCCAGCCTTCCTTGATTCCAGGAAACTCAAGCTAACAGACAAGCAGGGCTCTAGACACAGCAGAGTCAAGTGCATAACTGCACCTTACATTTACTCAACACTTACAGTGAGACGGGGGCTGGGCCAAGTGCTCCCCCCAGGTGACCACAATCCACCCTTTCAGCAACCCCAAGGGGGACGCTCTATCCCAATGCCCATAGGAAAAGATGAGCTGCAGAGAGGCCAAGCAATTTGCTCAATCACATGACTACCATGAGGCCAAGGTGGGGTGTGACTGGGAGAGCTGGGTCCGAGCCTGAACTCCTATGCATCCCTGTAAGCCCCAGCAGACAACACACTGGATCATAGGATGGAGACAAAGTGCCAAGGGGTTCCAAGGCAGGGGTTGGAAGGAGAAGGAGGAGGAGGAGGCAGGTAAGTAAAGCTACCCAAAATATCAGCCATCTCTTCAGAAAAAGCTGAACCCTTGGAAGCCTTCTTCATCCCCCTAAAACATCGTCCAGGGCCAGCTTTGCAGCAGGCATCCCATAAATATTTGCTGATGCTAATGAGGAGCAACACCATAACTGGAGTACCTGCTGCATCCCTGGTCCAAGACGTAACTTCGATCGCCCCTCCCTACAGGCCTGGCAGGAGTCTTATTATCCCTATTTCCCACACGATTAGGAGGCAGGCACTCGGATTGGCTAAGGATCTTGCCCAAGGCCACGCAGCCTGTGAGTCGTGCAGTGAGGATGAAATTCAGACCTGAGTTCCAAGCCTGTGCTCCCAACTCAGAGGAGCACGTCTTTCTAAACGGTTGTCAGCACTCTGCGGCATATCATATGCCTAACGCACACATACAGCATATACTGACTGAGCGATGACTGTCACTCACTTATTTACTGAAGTACCAGCCCTTGCGCTTGTTACTCCGTGTGCATCATCCGCTCAGTCCTCACAATAACCCTTAAGAAGCAGGTACCTCTCATTATGACATTTTACAGATGGGGAAAACTGAGGCGCAGAAGATTGAAGTTTAAGAAATTTGCTGAATGGCCGGTCAGCAGCACAGACACGACTCAAACCTAGGTCTGTCCTATGCCAAAGCCCACGCATTCGGGCACCAGAGACGCCATCAGGCTCATCTCACTCATGCCCAGATGGAAAATCCAAAGCACAGAGAGGGAGGTCATCCAATGAGCCGGCAGCAGAGCCAGGACGGGTCCCAGGGATCCTGAAAGGCCTTCTGCTCCGTGACCCACAGGAGGCTTGGCCTTGGCCCCATCCTTGGTGAAGCAGCATTTTAAATGGGCCTGAGGCCTTATGCCATTCAGATGTCAGAGCAAATGATACCCAAACATTTCCCACCCCTACCAGCAAGCCTGACTAAAGCCCAAGGGGCCACTTTCTCGCTGATGTTCCAGAACAAATCCCTACACTCAGGCCAAAAGAGCTGGCAGCCGGCCTCAGCCCTTTCTGAGGCCCTGTGGCCGTCCCCAGCCCAGGCCACATCAGCCGGGCCCTTGGCACTACCCCTGCGTCATCTGCCGCACTCCTTGCAAGAAGGGGGCAGACCCGTCCCAGCAAGAACTCTGGATGCACCCAAGTGCATCAGATGGTCCTTGCCCTCAGGAAGGAAACAATCAACACCTCCCTTCTCCCCAGTCACCAGGAGGTGGCAGTACCCTGGGGCAGTGGAGCTAACTGCACTGATATGGGGACAAGGGAGCCCTCCCAGAGGCAGAGGCACAGGGTCTGGGTCTTGACACACAGATTAGAGTTCAGAGCACTGGCCTCTGTACTGCCCCCTGCTCCACACCCTCAGGAAGCAGAAGACTGATTATCAGTTGTTTTCTTCCCATTTTATGCATGCAGAAGCCAAGACACAGATAGGTTAATAACTTGTCCAAAGTCACACAGCAAAGACAAGGCGGAGTGACGATTGAACCAGGTTGGCAGAGTCCAGAGCCCCCATACTGCTGTTTAAGAAGCCTGGGCCCCAGAGATGAGTGACCCAGGGCTGAAGCCAGCCCTATCTCTCTTGCTGTATGACCAAAGGCAGGTGATTTCATGTCTCTGAGCATCACTTTCTCTACCTGCAGAATTCCCAAATCCTAGGCTGGTTGTGAGGCTTCGCCTAGATGATGTGAGAAAGCTCCTGCCTGTCACATGTGAGCACACAATGCCTGGTGGTGGAGTATTGCTCTTAGCCTGGTGTGCCTGCACCCTGCTTTCCTGCATCCACAACTTCCCTGCTTGAGGGCAGGAACTTTCCTCCCTGTTCCCCTCCACCTCCCTTTGCGGGCCCAACATACCTTCAGAGCTTCAAGACACTGGCTGTACCAGCCACTAGTAATTTTTAAACCCACCTCCTTATCTCAGAGCAGGGGACATTCTGGGGCGGCAGGAATGCTGGCAGGGGGCCTCCCACCCTCACCTCCTCCATGCTGGTAAAGAAGCTGGGTGAGGAGCGCTGAATCCCCCAAGCCCCACCCCCATGAACACCCACCTCTGGCTCTGGGACCCTTTCAGACCAGAACATTCCAGGAAGATCAGGGCCTGGAGACTCTGAATCGGGTGTCCTCAATCACAAAGACACCTACCTGGGCTCTGATTAACCCCTACTATGGGGATCCTATCGTGGGACTCCAAAGGGGTCTCTCACTGAGGACCCCTAGCATGCCTCTTGGGACTCCATCTTGCCATCAGTAGTCTTCCTGAAAAAGCCTGCCTGCTGCAGTAGAAAGAATACAAGATCTTGAGTCTTAGCTGTGGCCTTGAGCAAATCCCTTCCTGGCTCTGTGCCTCAGTTTCTCCATCTGCAAATTAGGGCTATTACCCTCTCCTACTTCAGGAGGAAGAATAATAGAATGAAACATGCTTCCTGATGGAAGAGCTGCTCTGGCATTCTTACAAGCAGCTCTCTTCCATCCGGCAGGGCACCCCTCCTCGGCCTCAGGTCCCTCCTCCCATACACTGAAGGAAGTTGGCCTGCCTCGCCACAATTCACGAGGGATGGGGTTAAAGCACTCTTCCTTCTAGACTGGGAGCTCCTTGAGGTCAGGAACTGACTAGTCCTCTTCCTAGGGCCAGCCAAGAAGCTAGCTCCCAGCAAGTACTGTCAAATGAATACCTAACTGGATGGACGGGTGGCTGATGTCACTGCTTTAAGAAATTAAAAGCACTACACAATGGGACAGCTTCCCATCCTCATCATGTTCCAAAGGAGTCTGTCCCCAGCTCCACCATCCTAGCCAGTTTAAAGAAAGGTTCTAAACCTGAGGAGGCCATGTGTGGGGGCTGGTCAGGCCAAGAGCGGGTGTGGAAGGAAACTTCCAAACTTGAACACATGGTGCGGTGAGAGAGGAAGTTGGCGCCGCGGGAGGGACAGGGGCCTGGTGGTGGAAGCCTCCCCCCGTGCCCTGGACCGTCTCAAGCCTGGCCTGTCTGGGGAAGGCCAGGACCTAGCCGAGCCTGGAAGCAGGAACAATGTCAGGCAGGTGCCAGCCAAGCTGCGTGAAAGGCCCAGCCCGGTGTCTTCCACACCTATCATGTATCCCTTCACCCATAGGGCCACCCATTACAGAAATTATGAAGCTATGACTAGCAGGGATCTACAGATAGGGAAAGATGGAGCTGGGGTTCAGGCCCAATGTGCCGGATTGCAAAGCCATGAGCCCTTTCCACCATGCAGGGAGGCTTGCCCCCACTGCACACCCCGCCCATGCACACCAAGGACCTCTCACTACCGCCCTCTAAGCTCTCTGCCCAGGAAGTGGCTGTGCTGCCTTTGTCTGCCGGACACCACCTCAGCAGGGAACAGACTTCAGACTCCTGGCAACTAAGACGTGGGTGCCGCCCCTCATCTCTACCTCTAATGGCCACCCCACCTTTGTCCCTAGAGCATGAATGGGGACATGCACCTGCCAACTTTGCCTGTAACCCCCTACAGTTGCATTTCTTTATCTTTCAGGAATCATAGGTGCTTTTCAGTATCTGTGGGGAGCTGAGAACCCTCTCTGACACAAGCACATTTGGACATTATTTTAGTGCAATGTGTCAGGGACCCTTCTTCCTCATAATCCCATCCTTAGATATTCTAAGGGTGCATGGACCATGGGTTAAAAACATCAGTCTTTCGGCAGTTGGATGGGGAAAAGCTGCAGAGGAAGGGGGTCGAGAGGAGATGAAGGAGAAAAGGCTCCCTCACCTGCCTGAAGTCCTAACTCAGATGGACCTAACACAGACAGACCACCCAGCTCTCTCCCCAGAGGCTGGCTTTAGCTCTGTGCAGGAGGAGGAGGTGGGATGCAGAATCCAGGTTCCCTCCCTCACACTCCCTCAGAGAACACAGAGCACACAGCAGCCCCTCCTGGGCTGCACTTCAAGGACCAAGAGGCAGTAGTCAGGAAGAGGCTTGAGCAGCCAAGTCCCCAGCCATCTCTCTACCTCCACGCACATCTCATTGTCCCTCACCTCCAGGCTCAATGTTCAGGAACAGAGCTCTCACCCGGGTCAGAGAAAGATTCCCCGGACTGACCCTGGAGCCTGCTCTCTGCCTGGGGACTCAGCTGCAAACCAGACAGGCCATGCCTGGCCCTGGCCTGTCTCTCTGACACCAGCCATTCCCCACCCCACCACCAGACAGGGTCACATCTGCTTTGGCAAACAGCCAGTCTTGAGTTACTGACTCCAGTTGTATTGATTCAAGGAGTCACTGGGGACCCCAGCCTGGACAACAGGAGGAAAGAAGCCCTCAGTTTGTCCGTCCGTCCAGCCAGCCAGCCTGCCCCCAGCCCCAACTGGCTGCCCCCAGCTCAATGCCCATACTGATGGGAACAATCCTCTCCCAGTAGTGGGAGGGAACATAAGCAGATCCACAACCATCACCAAGCACTGCAAGCAGCTGCTGAATCTCAGCAGCGCTCAACACAGAAAACAATCCAGGAGCCAGAAAACTGGGGGAACCACCATTTTCCCTGCTCAAGGCTTTCTTTGGGTACTTCCAGGGCCCAGAAGGCTAATGTCTAAGCATCCTCTCTAAGCCTGTGAGGACACCTGCCTTCAACCCAGAGGGGGAAGGAGCAGATAATCTCTTTTGGCCCCAGTCCAGCTCCTCCTGGGGCCCCTGCCCTGCCGCTCTAGGTGGGTTAGGGGGCTAGGGCGGCTGGCACTTCCTATTTCCTTTCCCTTTGAGCTCCCCCTCTCCCACCAGGCTGAGGCAGCCCTGGTCTGGTTCTAATCGGGGTTGAAGTCGCTCCCTCTTTCCCTCTTGCTTTCCCTCCCACCCCCTTTCCTTCATTCCCATGGCTTTGGAAGCCCAAGAGCTCCAACTGTCTGCGTGCCAAGACCTTCCCGAGTCTGAAAGCTGCTGAAGTAACAGATCAGATTTTAGCAAGTGCTTTCCAGGCTGAGCGCCAAGCCCTCTTCTGATTCACGGAGAGCGCGCGAGCAGGGAGCGAGGTGGGGAACCAGCCGAGGGCTGCACCACCTTGGGCGACGGTCTGAGGAGCACGGCCTCGCGGGCAATGGCCTCTCAGTCCAGGAGCCCCGCTCTGCTCCCTCTCACCCCAGTCTCTCTAGTCTGTCCGTCCGTATGTCTCTCTCTTCTGCAAACGCCTTAGAACCACAGAGTAATTTACAACTGAAGCTTTTTCCCTGGACTCAAAATTCACTCGGCTGAAAGGAGCCTTTTTGTTTGGAAGAGCGGGCGGAGGTGTTAAGGGACGGTTGGCAGAGAAAATCCCCAGGTCCCAACTCCTCACCGGCTGCGGGCACAGGGCTTGGACCAGGGCACATTGCAGCAGCTGAGCCCGCCGGCTCCGGTGATCTCCTCCCAGCCGAGGTCAGCAGGGATCTCCTCCCAGCCGCGCTAGTCTTGAGACCCGCAGCAGAGCCCCTTGCCCTTGGCCTGGCCCTCGCCGGCGCAAGGCGCGCGCGGGGCCGCCCTTCCGAGCCCTGGGAACAGGTGCACTGGGCTCCGCGCCCAGGAGGGGTGGGGCACAGGGAGGGGGCGCGGCACGGGAGAGGGGGGTCAGCGTACACGGCAGCAGGAGCGGGGGAAGGTCAGAGTTAGGAGCTCACCTACCTGTACCTG